>CM034706.1:3807460-3825836 GCA_020142125.1 Phrynosoma platyrhinos
TGACTGGGGATTCTGGGAGTTGTGGTCCAAAAAAATACACAGTTTGCAAGCTTTGAACATAGTTTCACCATTTTTCCAGAGGGACCTTCTTATGAAAAGCTGCTGGGGCAGGTCACAGGTTAGAGGGTTTAGCAAAGAGAAGTCTTGAAGTCACAGTGGGTCTCTCATAATGTGGCCCAAATATTTTAGATCATCTGTGCCAAGAAAGCCATCCAGAACATATACAGCTTCTTAGAGATTGGAGGACGGGACAGATTGGCTCTAGCCAAATTACTAGGCTATTGTGATTCTTTGTGGCCAGAGAGAACCTAGCTCCTGTGCAGTTTGGCCAAAGAGGTTGTCCTTACGCAAAAAGAAGTTGGCCTTAAATTAACGGAATGGTTTTCAGATGCTTTTTAGGTCTGCTGTTCCATTTTTGTACCAGCTTACAACAGTATCCTCTCAAAACGTTTGTACAGGTAGTCCTCAGTTTAAGGAAGCAAGTGTGTTCCTGGCCATTATTTTTTCAGCAAAAAATTTGTAGTAGAGTCAGAAGTATACATGGAAATAATAGGGATAAGTTCCTATAACATAAGAAAGAAGGATAGTTCAATATATTTCAGCTAACCTTTATCCAAAGCTTACAATATACACATGTGAAATGAAACAGTCAGATCAGGTAAGCCTTTCATAAGTAAGCAAAAAGATTTTGAACCTTCTTGAAACATCTTGAAAACTACTTCTAAAATGCATTCAGGGATGACTTTGTTTCATCAGCCTCCATATCTTTTATTATATCATTTTGGTGGCCCAATCTCTGGTGTGTGGTATATAATATGCTGGGCATAACTAGTGAGACAGGCTTATCTGCTCTCCCTTTTTCTTTCTGTTTTGCTCTTCACACATGCTCAGTAAGGCATTCTGGAGGCAGCTGCTGTTTTACCTTGCCTGTTGTAGGCAGGGACATACACTGCCACAATAGAATTGGCTAGAGTAGAATTCTCTTCTTTCCCAACTCAAGCTTTATTGCATTGTTACTGCAAACACACTGCTACAGTCCCAACAGTGAAAGCCTGTTTCTCCAGGCCTCCTACACCAGTCTCCCAGTGATGATGCTACGTTTTAAAGTTTAGCTAGGAGTTTATCACACGGGGGAAATCCCGTGCAGAAATGGGATTTAAAAGGTGGGGGGACCTGCAAAAGCAGTTAGTTTTTCACACACATCACTGTTAAAATGGGGTTAACCCGAACAGAAAGTATCGTAGTCAGAAACTACTTTTTACTTTTGGGATTTTCCAAAAGTAAAAAGAAGCAGTTTCTGACTACTTTCCGTTCGGGTTAAGCCCATTTTAACAGCGACGTCGTCTGAAAAACTAACTGCTTTTGCGGGTTTTTTTCTAATTTAAAGCCCTGTTTCTGCACGGGATTTCCCCCGTGTGATAAACTCCTTAGACAGAGGACAAGAACAAAAAGGCTGAGTGGAGTTAAAAACACTTAAAATGAGCTTCTTCATCAGAGGCTTTGTTAATTGAAGTGTGCCTGTACCCGCTCTCTCTCTTTCTCCACCTCCCTTCTCAGAATTCACCTCTGTTGGCTCAGCCTCAGAGTCCTTAACCCTAAATAATACTAAGCCAAAGTCCTTGTATAACTGCCTTTGTTGACTCCCTCAGTTTCTATAATTACAGTGCGCTTTTGGTATCCACCTGGATTTGGTTCCAGGACACTCCTTCCCCCTGTGGATACCAAAATCTGTGGATGCTCAAGTCCCATTAAATAAAATAGCTAGTAAAATGGTGTCCTTTGGATAAAATGACAAAATTAAGATTTGCTTTTTTGGAATTTATATTTTTTGGAATATTTTCCATATGTGGATGCTTGAATCTAAGGATAAAAAATCTGTGGAAATGGAGGTCCAACTGTAGCTTGTAAGCTCTTTGGGGCAAGTACTTCCCTTTTCATAGAATCATAGATTCTCATAGAATCATAGAGTTGGAAGAGAGCACAAGGGCCATCCAGTCCAACCCTCTGCCATGCAGGAAATCAAAATCAAACCATCCCCAACAGATGGTCATCCAGGCTCTGTTTAAAGACCTCCAAAGAAGAAGACCCCACCACTCTTCGAGGGAGTGTGTTCCACTATCGAACAGCTCTTACTGTCAGGAAGTTCCTCCTAATGTTGAGGTGGAATCTCTTTTCCTGTAGCCTGCATCTGTTGTTCCGAGTCCTATTCTCTGGAGCAGCAGAAAACAAGCTAGTGCCCTCCTCAACATGACATCGCTTCAAATATTTAAACAGGGTTATCATATCCCCTCTTAGCCATCTCTTCTCCAGGCTAAACATGCCCAGTTCCCTAAGTTGTTCCTAGTAGGGCATGGTTTCCAAACCCTTCACCATTTTAGTCACCCTCCTTTGGACACACTCCAGTTTTTCAACATTGTTTTTGAATTGTGGTGCCCAGAACTGGACACAGTATTCCAGGTGAGGCCTGACCAAAGCAGAATACAGTGGCACTATTATCCTTTTGCACATTTACTCCTTGCAAAACCTTGTAGAGCAGATGGCACTATGGAAATATTAATAAATATTAATTAATAATAGCTAGTGACTAGGTTTTCAGCCTGTTGGGATGCCATGCCAGCATCAGCTATTTAATTCTGTGGTTGCACCACTCGCGTTTCCTGTAGGGCCTGAAGAAGCCAAACATTGAAGAGATCCGCCACGCCAAGAATGCCGTCTTCAGCCCATCCATGTTTGGGAGCTCTCTGCAAGAGATCATGAACATGCAGAAGGAGAGGTACCCCGACCGCCAACTCCCGTGGGTGCAAACAAGGTTGTCAGAAGAGGTGCTGGCCCTCAATGGAGACCAAACCGAGGGCATCTTCAGGTAATCCTTCCCTCTCTCCTCCTGTAGGGGACATCCTTTCTCCTGTCAAGATAGTTGGGCTGTCCTAGGTAGGGGAGCTCCTGGGGAAAAAAATAGCACTGTCAGGAATTCAGGATAGGAGTGCAGGGCTGGTATTACCCTGTCAGGCTTTGCTATCACCTTTCATCCTAGGTTTGTGATGTTTTTAGCATTCCTTTGAGTACAAACATCCTGTTGTATTGCTCTCTGGAACATAAAAGTCATGCAATCCCTGACCGGAAGGTTTAAAAGAAGGAGCGAAGAGCATTCTTGGGTCCTGGGGCTAGGTTTCAGGCCCTGGGACCATCCAGGGGGCTACAAGGACCACCAAGAAGACGGAAGGAAAAACAGACAGAAAGCAAATTTGAAAATACTTGGAAAATACTTCTGCTTTTGAAAACTGGACGTTAATATTATTAATATTCTGTTAATATAGTAGTATAATGTAGCAATATATTCATAATATTATTTGTGATATTAATAACTATATTAATTGATATTAATATTAGTATTATTGTAGTTGTGCACCATTAAGTCGATTCTTACTTATGGCTACCCTAAGTTCCTAAGATACTGAACTTATTCACTGAACAGGGGAATCCTAACCTAGAGAGAGTGGACTTCATGTTATATTACACTGAGAATTGATTTATGATGGTTTATTCTCCCAGACACAAAGTAAAGCAACCTAATTAGGCTGCTCTTGACCTGCTTTCTCTGTTGGCATTGTCCCTTAAAATCATTTTTTTTTTACTTATAGTTACTGTAAGGTGAACCTATCACAGGGTTTTCTTAGCAAGATTTAATCAGAGGGGGTTTGCCCTTGCCCTTGCCTTTCTCTGAGGCTGAGAGAGTGTGACTTGCCCAAGGTCACCCAGTGAATTTCCATGGACAACTGCAGATTTGAATCCTGGTCACTAGAGTCATAGTCCATTGCTCAAACTACTATACCATGCTGGCTTTCTTTCTTTATACCTCACCTTTTCCTCAAAGTTGCTGGCTTTTTTGGCCTGAAACTCAAGGTGGCTTTTTAAAAAGGTGTTGAGTTATATAAGTAGGCCCTTCAGGTTGTTTAAAAAGTGAATTGCAGCTCCTGAAGCATTCCAAAAGTATGTGGCACATGATGATGGCTCTTGGATTTGACAAAGAAAATGCCTGGGTACTGAGAATTAAAGTGAGAAGGCTGTTGCTGGCAAAGCATTCATGGAATTGCTTGGCAGAACATTGGCTGAAAGCAAGGAGATGGGGAGCTGATAGTTTGGCTGTGTTAGCATGTGATAGATATGAAGGAAAGAAGGGTCTAAAATGTGAAAGCAGGGAGATAAGAGAAGACAAAAGGCTGAAAGCTAGTGTGGAAAGGTGGAAGATATTGGGAAGCCCAGGTGTACATCCCTTGAATCATGAGCAGCCAAACTGTATTTGAGGTAGGGGTGAGCGTATTCCCCACCATTATTATTAAAGAAGGCTGTTGGATCTCCTTGTTTGTTCTGCCTTCCTTCCTGTTTAACTTAAGAGCATTTCTTAAATTGCTTTTAGGGTTATGTGTAACAATTCACTTTGCACCTTTTTTCCCTTCTTTAAATGTTACTGGATTGTTTCACATCATCAAAAAGCATCTGAATGTAATTTCATGGTTGCATTGAAATTTCTTTTATGGCCAGTTTAATCCATACACATGAGCACATCAGAGCCACGTAGAGAAAATGGATGCAGCATTTAAAACTGCCCAGCTGTCTAAACAGTGCCAGGAAATTAAAATCCAGCCACATAGACAGAAGAATGTCCCAGAGAACCGGAGGAGGTAACTCAGGACATCAGATTTAGGGAGGATGAAGTGTGAAATCATAAAAAGTGCTCACTCAGGTATTTTTATCAAGTCAAAGCCTCCAATTCATATGACCTGGAGTGCATTGAGTTGATCTGTGAGTATGTTGGCCATGTGTGGGAGTTTGTTCTCATTGCAGTGTCATGATTCTGCGCTGCTGTTCCTACATGAATGGGAAGACATTTGCCTTGTTAATACAACAGTCTTCTCCTTCAGTTGCATTGGACTTTAACACTCATCAGACCTAGCCATCCCTGGCTAGAAATTATGCAAGCTGTATTTTGACACATCTGGGGGGCACTTAGTTGTAGAAGGCTGGTGCGAAAATCCTGCTAATTTCTCTTCCATCACTTGGATACATCTTATGCCTTCCATTTCTTCCATGCTGTTGGGTTGCAGCCATTTCAGATGCTCACTGCTGCTTTTCATTCCTGTCTAGTAAAATGGGTTTGTTCTTATTATATGCCTTCAGGTTGCCTCTGACATAAGGTGAGCCTTTCCCTAGGGGTTTCTTGGCCAGATTTATTTGAGGAAAGTTTGCCATCGCCTTCCTCTGAGGCTGAGAGAGTAGGACTTGCCTAGGATCATTGAGTGGGTTCCCATGGCTGAGTGAGAATTCAAACCCTGGTCTTTCAGAGTCTTAGTCCAAAACTGAAACCACTACACTATGCTGGCTGTCATTTCCACACATGACCATGCATGCGGGAGTGTGCTTTTCTCTGGTGAATGTGTTCAAGAACCGGTGATATTAGTTGCACGAATGCAATTTTTTGAGATGAGTGGGGTGCACCTACACTGTAGAAATGATGCAGTTTGACACCACATTAACTTCATGACTCCATTTTATAAAATCCTTGGATTTATAGTTTTGTGAGGCACCTACACTCTTTGGCAGAGAAAACTGAAGACCTTGTAAAACTACAGCACTTAAAGTGGTGTCCAGCTGCATTAGTTCTACAGTGTAGATGCACCCAAGGAGGGGATAATTTTTTGTGGGTTTATGTTATATAAATAACAGCCATGAGGAGGCCTGGGCAGCATTGGAACTTAACTCTCCCTCCCTGCTACATTCTTGAAAAAACATGGCTCCTTGGAGCTCTTGTTGATGCCAATTGTGGTTTTCTTTGCATATAGCAGCTTTGGAGGGGTAAGAAAGATGGTTAATGGCCTTTCTTATTTGACCCCTGGAATAAGATGCATGCCATGACTTCTAAGCCTTTAATGGTGGTCCTTGCTTGCCAGAGAAATCAGAGCACTCAGCAGGTGAGAGCAGTCCAGATCCTGTATCTGAGGACTGGACCATTTCAAGGCCTGTCTTTTCTTCCAGAGTCCCTGGAGACATTGATGAAGTCAATGCCCTGAAACTGCAGGTTGACCAGTGGAAGATCCCCACCGGCTTGGAAGATCCTCATGTTCCTGGTGAGGATGATGGCTTCGAAGAAGAGTCTGTAGGGTTGGATGGGGGAAGCTGGGAGTGAGGGCAACACCCCATTTGTCTCAGTGTCCAGCTGTCACTACAGTGGCTGGTTTTTTAGGGGGTAGGGAAGGGACCTTGTTTAACCAGACCACTCCTTGGGCTGCTTAAGTTTCTCCTTGGGAAATTTAAGGAGAGAACAACAGTTTTAGACCTATTTTAGAAAGAAGTCAGGAATTGAGTGGCTCAGCTGTGTGTATTTTAATAGTGTACATACATTTGTGTGAATACCTAATAAATAAAATGAACAAAAACAGAGGTGCCAAGACTCAGAGATTCACCATCTGATGCACCAAGAACCCGTGGCCCAGGGGGATAGTAAGTTAAAACTTCCGTTGAGCACTTAGAAATACATGGTAGGCATCCAAAGAAACGGGACAGGCAAAGTGACAGAGGCAATGTGAACACAGCAAAGAGAAGAGTTCTAGGTGTGAAGGAGGTTCAGTTTCTTTCTCTCTCTCTCTCTCTTTTTCTCTCTGCAATGCTAGGAATTTGAGGACTGCAGGAAAAATTCATTGGGGGCAGAACTGTTATAGGGGTGCAGTGCTCTCTTTTTGGCCTCGCTCCTCATAGCTACCCCAATTCTGTGACCTCTTATCCCAGATGCACTGTTAACATAGGGGCTTTACAGACAGCCAGAAATAATGCACCTTGAGACCACTTTAACTGTCCTGGCTCAGTGCTAAGGAATCATGGGAACAGCAGTTTATTGTGGCACCAGAGCTCTCTGACAGAGAAGGTTCAATGTTCCCCCCCCCCAAAAAAATACAATTCCCATGATTCCCTAGCACTGAGCCAGGACAATCAAAGTGGCCTCAAGCTGCATTATTTATGGCAGTCTGTAAAGGCTCATAGTGTTTCAGGAAGGACACTTTGCACATGTTAGGAAGTACTTTTTAATTCTTCATATTCCAGAGCTAATGGGGGAGGACAGTGGAGAGAGATAAACCTGGCTAAACATGGGAGGGAGGGATAAAATACAAGGAGCCTGAAGCTGCCTACAGTGGAAAGGACTTGTTTGAGATTTCTGCATCTAAATTTGGCCCCATTTGCAAGATCCAGGTCCCTGAATCAGTTTCCTAGCTGTTCTTTCATTGTTAGTCCTCTTCCTCTTCTCAGCTCTGCCAGACTCAGCAGCCTCTTTTCTCCTCTGTCCCCTGCCACCCCATCCCACAGCCTCCTTGCTGAAGCTCTGGTATCGAGAACTGGAGGAGCCACTCATTCCCCATGACTTCTACGAACAGTGCATCACTCACTATGAGAACCCAGAAGCTGCGATCGCCGTCGTCCACTCCCTGCCCAGGATCAACAAGATGGTGCTCTGCTACCTCATTCGTTTCCTCCAGGTACTGAGACCCAAAGAGCAGTTCCAGGCTTTGGCCTGGAAGGAACTTCCTGGGCTCTGGCAGATTTTGGAACACACACTCTCCAAAACCCCTACATTGGATAAAAATGAGAGGTCATTGTCCCAGGGTCTCTTCCTACCTTGGGGCTTTTTGGGGTGTGTGGGTGTGGGTGAGGAACATTTAAATAAGTAAACACTGTGTTAGCCATCCACAGAGATGTGGAGTGCCAACCATTGTTTACTCTGGATAAAACATCCAGTTCTATCATTTGCTGCAAGAGGATGCTGGAACTCATTTGCTAAAGTGCTGAGATGCTTTCCACCTGCAGACCACCTGCTTCCAAGTCCCCAAAGATATCTGGCTAGATACTGGTATTAGATGGACCCAGCTTGTTCTGATCTTGTATGATATCATGTAGGGTGGGATTTCCCTGGTGCAAGATGCAGGGAAGAGCATTAGCTTGGGTGGCCTTGAGGAAAGAGAAGGATTAAACATTCTGTTTGTGAACTGTCTTGGGTCCCACTACGAGAGAAAGGCAGCATATAAATGAAATAAATAAATAAGGTTTCTCTTCAGATATTATGTTTTTTTTATAGAATCATAGTTGAAAGAGACCATGAGGGTCATCCAGTCCACAAGGGCTATCCAGTTTAGCTGATGTGATGTGTCCATTCTGTAGTTATATTTTAATCCTGCTTTAGGGAGAAATGGATAAGAAATGATGATGATGATGATGATGATGATGGCTGGTCTTATTACTCTTATTATTGGCTTAGAAACGGGGCAGGTTGTACAAATGACCCAACTGCCTGATTGTGACTCCTTTCTTTCATCCTTCCCCTCCATGCCAGGTGTTTGTGCAGCCCGGCAACGTGGCAGTCACCAAGATGGACGTCAACAACTTGGCCATGGTGATGGCCCCCAACTGCCTCCGTTGTCAATCAGATGACCCGCGGATCATTTTTGAGAACACCCGCAAGGAAATGTCCTTCATCCGGGTGCTGATCCAGCACCTGGACACAAGCTTCATGGAAGGGGTCCTATAGCACCAGTGCCAATGGAACCAGAACGGAATTGGACATTCTCCCTGCAAGCCCTGCCATCCCCACCCTCACCCTCTAAGTCAATCAGTCAGTGAGAACTATTTTTGACACAACAAAAGTTGGCACCAGGGCAGAGCAAATGCTGCCACGGTCTAGGCTTTGCCTGCCTTCTCTGCCTTGCCTCAGTGCCACCTGACTTTGCAGAGGAAACCCTGGTGCTCTTGTTCTGGACAAAAGGCTGCTGTGCCCAGCAGCAGCTGCCTGGAGACACCCTGGCCAGGACATCCAAAGGGACTTAGCTATTTATGGTGGGACTAGCATTCCTCACAAACAGAATTTGAATTAATGAGCAGCCTGGCAAACTTCAGGTGAACTGTAAAGTTGGGGGTGGGAGAAGCAGTGATTAATCAGACTCCCTGATTAAATTTCCTATCCATTTTCCTAAGGAGAGGCTGCCAGATGCAGGGATTAGGGACAAAGATAATTTGGAATTGTGAGTGGGGTTTTCAGGATGGCAGCTGGATCCTGTTGAGATCATAAAGAGTGATTGGGTGGGGGTTGCATGCAGTTAGCATCCCAGGAAAGGCAAAGGAGTCGCCAGTCAGCCCCTATTATTTGAGAGCCTTTAGAAGAGGAGAAGGAGGAGATGGCAGCCATCAGGTTCCCTGCCGGGCATCCTGGGATGACATTGAACTTGGAGTAGCCAGATAGCCATCACTGGTGTGCCAGGCTGTTGTAACATGCAGCAGACCCAGGTGCTGCTCCCTTACAGTCCCCCATTAACCGTTCCCATTCCCTGTTCCAGCACAGTCACTGCCAGAAGGGGTCAAGCCATTCCCTCCTTGCCCCCTGTTTCTCCCTTTCTCTTTTTAAACCCACAAAATTAGCCAGTTTTCCTATAGGCCCCATCAGTGGTTACTCCGGGTTTCAGAGCAGGTTGCTGAGGAAGTTCTGTTAAGCGTGATTGCCAGAAGGTACCTGAGCACCTTTCCTTGCTTGCCTTGCCGAAGTGGGAATGGTGTGTAGTTGACACATGCATCAAACAAAAGCCATGAGTCCCTTGTCTGTAGCTTCTCCTGAAACAGCTTGTCAAAGTTGGGTCTGTTTGTGTGGACTGGATGAGTGCAGGAGGCCAGGATGAAGTCTGGCCTCTCCGTATGGGAAAAAGCACAGCAGGGAACTTGGGCACATTGCATTTGGCCTCCTGTTCCTAACCTCTCCGGCGCTTTACAGTTTGGCATGAAAGAAACACCAAAACCATCTGCAGGAGATATTCTCACCCAGATTAATGTCAGAGAGAAGCCAAGCTGTGCCAAGATCCCTACTCTGCCCTGACCCTTGAGTTTATGACTCAGACAGATTCCTTTCCCCCCCAATTCTCATTGCTTTAGGATTATAATTTGCAAGGATCGCAAAGTCTTTTCAAATGAGAGAGCTAATGATGGGCAGATGCCCCTTACCTTAGGCTGTCAGTGTGAGAACCCAAAAAAATGTTTGAGAAAATGCCCTTCCCTACCAACAGCCCACCCCCCAGCTATTTTCCTGCCCATTACCTCCTAAGCAGGAAAATATATCTATATGAAAATTTGCAGGGAAGGTGGGACAAAAATACACATTTCTGAAATGCTTCTTCTCAGCAGTGAAAAGGATTTGAGTATTTTTATTTGCTCCCCTCCAAAAGAGTTATTTTTCCTCCCTTTTGATCTGCATTATAATGTCTTCTCAGAGCTCTGATTTTTCTTTCTCCTGTTATTCTGTCTGAGATGAGTTGGCTGTTTGATAATCAACAATCCATCCATTTCCACCCAGAATTTCAATTCATTTTTCTTTGAAAAAAATGATATTAAGAATATGATGCCTCCTCCCCTTCCACTGCCCAGCTATCCACCTATTTCTGCAAAATATCTGGGGATATCTCTGAAGTGGGGCACTAAGTAAACCCCTTCTATCAAATCCCCCATCCCAAGAGTAGAAAATCTCACTTACTGTATACAAGAGATATTTGGGGTGGTTTCAGGGGTTGTTTGGCTGTAGGGGCGGTGGGATTTTTATCACTGTTCTTCCTGCTTAACTCTGCTGCTTGCCTCTGACCCACTGAGCCCTGCCTGGAGCATTCTTGCAGAAAGTGGGCAAATGTCCATCAAGCCAACATTTTGCACCTCCTTCCTCCCTATGAGGGAAAAAGGGGGTTTCCACCCTTGGGAAACTAAAGCCTGCAGAGCTGACATCCTTACCCCATCCCAATCTCGTCCCTTCCGGCCAGTGGTTCAGGCACAGCTCTGTTCCTTTGGCCCACTGTCCCATTTCCCTTGGCCAGACAAAATGCTCAGGGGGTGGGCAGTGAAGCCGATGCAGGGCACTGGGAGGCAGGTACACAAAGTGGCTGTCCTTTCCCAGTTAGCCCACTTCTCAGCCCTTCTAGCCCATCTCTTCCAGAACTCTGACCTTTGGTCAGCTTGGCTTTACATGGGAGAGCTCCTTTGCTGTTACACTGCCCCTGCTAGCAAGCCTCTCTTGTTGCTCCCGAAGAAACAAGATGGCCAGTTCTCCAGCAGAGCTTCCCATTAGATCAATTGCTGCAGAGCTGTAGCCTCCTCCAAGCCACCTCCGAGAGTTTCCTTGCACATTTGGGTGCCGGGCCTTCCGAAGAGCTGCCTCTTAGGCGCTCAAAGTGGCTTTCCAGAGAAAGTGCCTTTTATTCCCATTGGAAATCTGGAGAGGGACATTCATGCCTTCTCCCTGTTTAGGCAAAGCCGCTTTGTGGGTTTGTTTTCTGAAGGACTCTCAGATGCTTCCTGGCCTTCAAGATCACCATTTCTTCCCTTTGCTAGACCTAGTTGTGACCTATGGTCTGAGATTATGGCTCCAGATTCTTCCTCTCCTCTCCTCTCCTCCTGCTGATTTAATCTGAATGCAAACTCCTTTTGCACTTTGAACTCAGTCTCCAGCAATGAAAGTAAGCTGTAGACAAAGGGGGAGGAGGAGAGAGGAACTGGGACCTTTTAAAAGCAGCTGAGAAAGTGAAATAGCAGAGGATTAACATGCTTAGTTGGAGGTTATAATAAAATTCACTTGACTGGCATTAAAGATTCAATGAGGAAGGAGTGGCAACAGGCAGAGACAGGCTAGAGATGGGAAATTTCAAGCTGGGAAGGAGATGAGGATCAGCTGGGATTTAGCAGTAAGATTTGGAGAGATGAAGCACAGAGGTGTAGCTATGCGGGGGCTCAAAATGAGGGCATTGCCTCCAAATAAGAATTTTGCCCTCCATTAAATTTTCCTTCCGTCCCCAAATTTCTAATGTGGGAGAAAGTGAGATGCTGGAAATGATTCACACCTAGAACTCTTATATTTGCTATGTTCTCATTCCCTTGGGAACTTTCCCTGCTGTCTTTTCTTGGAGCCGTATTTGTAAATGCTCAACAGAAGTTTAAAGTTCTTGCAGTGCTAGAAATTTGGGGACTGAAAGAATATTTCAAGGGGGGGGGCAGAATTCTTATTTAGGGCAATGCCCCCATTCTCTATCTCCAGCCACAAAGCTACACCCTTCATGGACCACTGCCTTTGCCTCCATCTCTTGCCTCTGCTCAGACCTGAATCCGCACCAAACTTTCAGTCAGATTGTCTCCAGCCTCCAGTCCCATCTTGACACACAAAAGACCTCTATATCTCTTGGCTAGAGGCCTGGGGCCTTAGAAAGTCCCTTTTGCTGAAGGAATCCCAAAATGAAACAGGAATTGCAGCTCCTAAGCCCACCCAGCTATGCTTTCTGAGTTCTTCAAGTGATGGTGCTGAGGCTGCATTTGGTACTTGAGACTTCCATATATATGTGTGTTCACATGTATGAGAGAGGTCCTTAGAGGGCATTGAAAAAACCCAGCTTAGGTCTTTTCCAATTGTGATGTTAAAGTTCCTAATGGCACTTCTTTGATCAGAGTGATGGCAGGGAAGATTAGGGATGGTGGGAAAGCTACTTTCAGGGACCTTGTGCCTGGCCTGATCACTTTCCCCATCCAAAGCATACATGAGGTCAGATTTTGGGAAGGATCACACAAGAAAATGTGTCTGGACAGGGATTGTGTACATTTTGAGGTGCATAATAAAAGGGAAGGGATACTGAATTTTTCTCTAGTGTGCCAGTATTTGAGACAGGCTCATTGGTAAGGGGAAGGCATTTGGAAAAGAGAAAGACTGCATTCCAGGTGGATTGACTCAAATCAAGGAAGGTACAGCTGCCCTGAGTTTGCAAGTCCTGAACAAGGCTGTTGATAACAGGTGGACTTGGACGTCTCTTGTTCATAGGGTTGCTATAAGTTGGTTTGATGACAATTGACAATAATATGCCTGAGCTGTTCCTTAGCACACAGATGAGGAATCAGCAGGAGTTGGAAATTGCTGGTTTAGTCCATAGACTCCTTTCAAGATGTTTTCCCTTTGTGATCTGTTCATCTCCTGGACTCAGATTTACATTGAGTTTCTGCCTGGCCAGTAAAAAAATATTATATAGAGGTATAAGGAAAGACAAAGTTTCATTATAAATGAGCTAACTACAAAGTTTTAATCCAGAGCTGTATATATTTTATGTAATACCCATCATGAGCGGTTCTGTTTGTATGGGTGGAAGATTGCTGTAATGTTGGGCTATTTTTTTGCTATTTATTTAGTTGCTGTTTTAAAAAAACTGAGTCTGACCAAAAATATATTTATTCCTTACTTCTTGGAGACAGAGCTTTCTAACTGGGATTAAAAGATTAAGCAGCATCTATATATTGTCTGTACCAATCTGGCATTTTCTACAAACAAAAGCATTTTACTGCTGCAAGAATTATTTGGGTTTTTTTTAACGTTTAATAGAACATAGGAGACAAACAAATAGAATGGAAATTTAATTATCAACTCAGACTGCAGATCTTTTACTCTTAATCTGAATGGCTGCAGCTTCACTACTCACTTTTTCCTATTGCCAAACCTTCCCCACCCTTATCGCTGTATAAAAATAATTTGTTTTTTTCAGTTTCCAGTTCTCTTTTTCCAGTGAGGCATTTTGGCGGAATGAGGCAACTTGGCTTCCTTCCTTGTTGGAAAATTTGCTAACAGTTGTTTGGCATTTTAAATATATATATATATTTAAAGTTAATCAACAAACTCAGTTTTATTTTATTTATTTATTTTGTTCTTTTTGCAGAAATCTTGCCCCAGAAATCTGTCAAAGCTAAAGCTGGAGAGGCCTGTGGCCATGTGTGCTGTTTGCTTTCACATCAGTGGATGATGGGCTATGACAATCCACTCTGTGTCGTGAGTCACTGGTTGTGTGCTGGAGAGCAGCCAAGCCTAGGGATTGCTAAAATACACAAACACCCATTCCCCGAGACCCCAAACTGTGATTTGTTCTAGAGAGAGATGGCAGCCCTTCCTCTTGTTTCCTATCTGCTATATCTATGCCAACAGGAAGTCCTTCGCCATCCTTCCAAAATATTTTGTGACCAAATAAACAGGAATTACAGTGCAGTTAAGAGAATGCACTCATGTCTAATAATGCAAGCAACTACCTAATCATGTCCAAATTAAAATGACCAGGAGATTAATTGTGACAGGAGTTATATCTTGGTCTTGGACATTACCTGAGTAAAGAGCCTAATATAACCAAGTGCCTTAACACCTTAATGGCCCATTACTTATCACTGACAAAGCTACAGCTTGAGCCATTTACTCTTGCAAATTGTTTCCTTGCAATATTGATTGATGTAAAGAGTGTTCAAAATGAAGTCATCCAAATGAATTAATATTTGGGGTATTTGGAGGGGAATAATTGAGGCAACTTGATTCCCCCCTCCTTCCTTCGCTTGCCCATGGAAGTGGATGTTTGCAATTCATCAGACTTTCCCTAGCTTAAGTACTGTGGGTGCCTTTGTTTAAGGACAACCGTGGCCAATCTAAAATGATGCCACTAAAAACAAATACCTTTGTTTCATGGTATCAAATAAAGCTATGGAGGAAACATAGTACATCTCCTGACGTCAGTAGAGGAGGAACAGATGGAGTGATGTAGCACATCCACAGAGAGGTTTCCGTGATTTGAGACGTGCTTTGTTCAGTAGTCCCCCTACCTAGCATGTCTTACGTGATCAATTTCAGCCTTGAAGCATCACCATGAGCAACCATCTGTGAGGCAATCTGAGCAAGCATCAAAAGTGGAAATAATAGTTCCCTTATTCTTTCTCCCACCATTCCTCAGTGTGTCTGCCAGAAGTGGCTTGGAACTGAACAGGAGTCACCAGCTGAAATGGCTGGTGAGAATGAACAAGCCATACATTTGGTTGAGAAATAGAAAGGTGAAAATAGTTCAGAAACTATCAGGGGATGGATTGAAGTCAACATCAGGATGAAATGCAACAGCCGATTGTCAGAGGCAGCGCTGCAACTGACACCAGACTTTCATCTATCCCACTATTTTTTGAGACAATGCAAAGGATTCAACTTGTTGCAACCCTAAAAGAGTTAATTTTATTTCCAGGATTTTATTGCTCTGTTCTTTCACACGTGTTCATTAGAAGTAATGGGCTTGATCCATACTTGATCTTAATAAAATCAGTGGGTCTACTTCCCAGCGGGGCAACCATTTCTTTTAATGCTGAGAGAGTCATTTTCTCAGAAATAGACTGCCATTGGCCCTGTGATAATAGACAGGACTGAAGCCAGAGGCAAAGTAGGAGAGTCCCTTCTTCCACTTCCATTCTCTACTGCAGAAGGAATAGATCACTCTTGATCAGGACTATTTCCATTGTTAGCAGAGGGCTTTAGGAATTACGGTATGCCAGAGGCCAATTAAAGCAGTCCGAGGGCCACAAATAGCCTACCCTTTATCTACTTTTAAGTATGACTACATCTGGATCCACACCAAGCCATTGGCTTGGATCCACTTGGTGATCCTAACTGGAGTTTACCCATTCATTAAATTGTTGAACAGTGAGTTTACACTTACAGAAATACCACTCATTCAATGGATTTACTGTAATTGGGGCTGTCAGTAGAATTCCAGAACATAGTTCCCCAGTTTTATGTCAGGGATGATGGGAGTTGTAGCTCTTCACCTCTGGCTCTAACTCACCACCTTGTTATGCAGCAGAGCTGACCAGTTTTGATCAGTGGTTGATGCTTCTTTCACAAGCAGCAGAGTTTCAGAGAATAGGCTGAAGACCCTGACAAACTCTCCAAGCCTTCTCACTCTTCTTCCTGAGATGTCTCCAAACGTCTCCAGGATTCAGCTGGCTCTTGTATCTTCCCTCAAGACACCAGACAACTCAGTAGTCTTATATAAAAGATCTACTTTATTCTATTATATATAAATAAATACTATATGTCCTACAATATCTCTCATCTACTCCACAATATGCATTAGCACACATTGCATTTATAGCCATTGTTAGACACCACCCACCAGTCAGTTTCCACCCAGTGGGTGTGTACAGACACCTTGACTGGTCCACATAGATCATCCCATACCTAAGACCAACCCAAGTGTTTCATCACTTTTACCTTGACCACTTAATGAGCCTCAGGTGTTTGCAATCTATCACAGGTGTTCTCAATATACCTTCTATAACTTTGTCCTTGGCTCTCAAGGTTTCTTAATTATATTATCTTTTTCACCTGTGTATCTCCCTGATTGCTCCTGCTTAGTCACTTTGACATTCACATACATATTTTTATTTCTATTACTGTATGTCCCATGTTGCTTTTTCCTTAACAGTTTTAGACACATCTTTTATGCTGTAGCTTTTTATAGAAGCTACATGTATTTCAAAATGTGGAGGCAGGCAGAATTAGATGCTTGCAGCAGTTTCACTGAAGCCCAGCTGAGGGTCTGTAGTGAAGCAGAATTACTGTATTCAGGGTTCAAAAAAAGCATACACTCTGTATTTGGTGGGTAGGTAAAGAGAAGAGAACGAAATTAGCTTTCAGTCTTCATAGATCCTTGGAGCCATTTCTCTTTCCAGGGCAATCCTAACCCCCCCATCCTTTTTTTGGTAGCCAAGATTTTATTATCACCTACTTAA
Organism: Phrynosoma platyrhinos; assembly: GCA_020142125.1. Lineage (NCBI taxonomy): Eukaryota > Metazoa > Chordata > Lepidosauria > Squamata > Phrynosomatidae > Phrynosoma > Phrynosoma platyrhinos. The sequence continues at coordinate 3,824,087 of CM034706.1, forward strand.
AACTTCTTTTCATCTCTTTATACGTGTGTGTGTATTCTTTTTTAATAGAAGAGATGCCCACTTTTCGACGGCCCATTGTTAGACATTTTGCTCTTTCGATGCTTGCAAATGAAACACGTTCCATTAATCCAATCCACCAGTGCGTGAGTGTTTGGCAATCCCAAACAATCCATCGTAATTCCCTCATATTCCCTTAATGGGGTCTGCTTTTTGACCAATCCCAGTTTCTGACAGTGCTGCAGTCCCCAACCCTTTGGAAAAGCAGGGGCTTTTAGTACTGTTTCTATTTATTAAGCAAATAAGATGGCCTCTGCTGCACTGAAGTTTTTTGCCATTTCCCCCTATTTTTATAAACTATTCACATGACACAAATAAAAAAATATAGGTGGGCAAATAGCACAACAAATGTAGATTGTGTAGTAGGGAGAGCAGCCCCCCTCAGTTCCAACATTTGTTAAGTTAGAGCTCAATATTTCCTTAAGATTTCTGTAGTGGTTTGAAAACCTGACTGGTTTAATCTAGGGTGCTAGACTCAAGTTGCCTGAAAGTAAATCTAACTGAGAAGAGCCATTGTGGTGCAGTTGTTTGAATATTGGACTAGGACTTTGGAAGACCAGGGTTCAAATCTTCGCTCATTGATGGAAACTCTGTGGGTGACCTTGGGCAAGTCGCAATCTCTTGGCCTCAGAAGGTGGCAGTGGCAAAACTCTTTTGAATAGATCTTGCTAAGAAAGTCCCATAATAGAATTGCCATCAGTAGGAAATGGCTTGTAGGCCCACAAAAACAACAAATGTCTATCTGAATGCAGCAGGGATTTTGTCTGCCCTGATATGCATTGGGTTGCAGTCTGTTCATGGGACACGAAACTACTTTTTGCTGTGTAAAATGACGGAATATATGGGCTGGAGTCTTTTACCCGCTTACCTGAGGATAAATTCCATTGAACCTATTTCTAGGTAGATAGGTATGGGACTGTACTGTTGTTTTATTTCAACATGGCCCATGGCTTTAGATAGCCATGTCTTGACAGCAGGGGCATCTTCTCTGAAGTCTAAAGTTTTAAAGTAATTACAACTTTTTAACCAGAGTAAACAAGGAGAAATAACACTTCTGCTTGAGCTCTATCTCATTGCATCCCGAGCCAAAACACCCAGTTAACTGGATTAGTTTCTCCCCAAGGGTTGGATGAAAGAGGTGGGTGATTTGACCACTGCAGTGTCACCCCAGGCTTCACTAGTCTGCCACCAGCAACTCACTATTAATTGTCGAATCATAATTTTCCTCTGTAAACCTTTCCTGCCAACAGCACACATGCGAATCAGCTACTTTAGAACCTCTGTGGGACGATCCGTTAACTAATCTGCAAAGCCAGGTATGACATAAAAGTCACTAGAATAGCGGGGATGGTGGGTGTTAGCGTACCTTATTAGAATGAGTCCCTCCCTCCAAAACAGCTGGACTCCATGGGAAGCCATCCTAATTTGGAGCTGGAGGGGCCTTTTGTCTGACCTACTTAGCAAAAGCAAATATATGTATTTATTTTAAATTAAGAAGTACAGTGGGTCCTTGGCATCCCCCAGGGGTTGGCTCCAGGACATCCTGTGGGTACCAGAATCCATGGATGCTCAAGTCCCATTATATACATTGGGATAGTAAAATGGTGGTGTCCCTTATATAAAATGGCAGAATCAAGGTTTGTATTTTGGAATTTATATTTTTTAATATTTTTCAAGCTGTGGCTGGTTGAAT
>CM034706.1:3825936-3836597 GCA_020142125.1 Phrynosoma platyrhinos
GGGCTGATGTTGGCACATCTCCTACTTGGCAAGGTACGGTCCACTATGCAATGAAGTACTGTTTCTTGAGGGGAAAAGATGCTTTAAGGTTTCAGTCCGTCAGTCTAGTGACAGAACCAGCTGAAGTGTGGCAATCCTTGCCTCTTGCCAGCTCCCAGCACATTGCAAGCTGACCATGCACATCCCTCACCGTGGGGTGCATGAAATTGACAAATGGAGGGCTGAAGTTCTAGGTTAGCTACATAACTATCTTAGTTGTGTAGCTATGTCGGGTCCCCCAGCCCGACTCCCGCAAGTCTCACTTACCAGGTTTGGGGCACATCAGACTGACATTTCTACAGTAACCTTTGGTGTGAGAGTCAGAAGTGGAGTCCCTGTTGCAAATCTGCCTCCCACTAGAGATTGCTTGCAGGAGGAAGGTGGAAACATCAGTCCGCTGTATCTCAATCAAAAGGAGAACGGACTTCCATTGGTAACAGCAGCTATTGCTGTTGACCACCACAGGATTGTAGCAGGATTGGGGGGACTTTTACCATCCATCCATATTCCCTGCACTATTGAATATGTATGGATCATGATTACAGTTCAGTTATGGAAGTGTAACTTTAGATGCAGGTTGAGTTTTCCTTATCCAGAATTTCAGAATCCCCCAAAATCCAAAATAGCCCACAGGAGTAGTTGAGATAGTGACACCTTCCTTTGCTTTCTGATGGTTCGATGTACACAAACTTTGCTTGATGCACTAAATTATTTAAAATATTTTATAAAATTACGTTCCGGCTGTGTGTATAACGGGTATATGAAACATACATGAATTTTGTGGTTATTCTTGGGCCCCATCTCCAAGATACATCATTATGTACATATATGCAAAGAAAATTATTCCAAAATCCAATATATCCAAAATCCAAAACACCCCTGGTCCTAAGCATTTTGGATAAGGAAGACTCAACCTGTAGCATATGTATAATTGTGATAGCGGAAGCGCTGTGTGAAGAGGATGGTGCATTTTAGTCTCCATTCACTGAAACCCATAGTTGGGTAGTTAGACAAGAGCCAGCATAGAGAATCAGCTTGTACAAAAGGACTAGATGCCACTTTTCAGGAAAGAACCAGCCATGATTAAATCAGGAAGGCAACAGCTGAACAAGAATTTGGGGTTGAGAAACAGCCTGTGTTTGCCGTAACTCTCATTCAAATTTGTCACCTCTTTCCCAGCTCAGAACACCAGCTGTCTCAAAAATGCAGTCTGGATCAGAATCGGAAACTTCAGATAGAAAACATTTACTGCTGTATAGTAATTCCTCACCTTCCATCCTCTTTTCCATATTGGTTTTTCTTTTTGAGTTGTATGTATGTGCACATTCACACACTAATTCAGGAAGTTGTATTACATGACTGGACTGAGATTAATGGAACACAAGATGATCGATCCTAGGGCCGGGATGGGCGAGCAATTCCATTTTGTCCTTTGACTTTTCCTTTTCTTCCCCTGCACCTGTTTTCAAAACCTGACTCCCTTCACCTCCCAAATCCTAGATGTTTCCCTTGGACAATCACCTCAGGTACTGGGCAAGCAGCAAGCAAGGTGGGGCAGTCGATTATTCATACTCACATAGGATGGGATGGAGCAGGGACGTGTCCAGAATGCTACCAGCCTCCGGGGCAAATGAAAGGGGCAACCTACTGTGTAACGTTGTCTGACTAACTCTTGTAATTATGAAGCATGGAAATGTAGATGCAACTCCATGTTGTGTGAATAAAAGATGAATATGGACATCTTTTGGACGACCTCTGTGTTTGATTCTGGAAGTCATGGTGCCCAAACGTGTGACCTTGTGTTATGTTGGACCATTGGTCCATCCAGCCTTGTGCTTCTGGTGTGGATGTGAGGCATATATGCTACGAGTCTTTCTTACACAGCATAGTTAAACTAGAATTCAGTCCCACAGTCATCATCATCATCTCCTCCTTCCTTTGCCTCCCTCCAAATTCTGTTGTTACTCCTAGCAAGAGAAGAACCTTTGAATCAATGGGATTTACGTACGCATTAATTTACCAGTCAATAGTTGAATGGGTCTACTCTAGTTGGAGGTAGCCAAACAGGATAACAGTGGGCTCTCCACATTCATTCACAAGACCCCCATGAATGTGGGAAAACCACACACACACACCCCTTGTTTTTCAGCCTTGTGTCCTCTGGCACAACCCTATGGTCAACATCTGCCAGAGATTGACCATAGAATCACACAACAGGATCTACAAATGGTCCTCCAGAGCAACCGTATGGTCAATCTCCAGCAGACTGAAGGACCTAGAGATTCCTAGATCAAACATATTAATCAAAACTGCAAATGTGATGGCCAATTGTATAATCAGTTTGTAGCTATGGCTTCCAGTTTAGATGTTTTTAAAAGGAGACTGGTTAAATTCCTAGAAGATGAAGCCATCAGGGGCTACTAGTCAGGATGACTATAGCTCCTCTCCAGTATTCAGGGGAGGTATGCCTCTGTGCCATCACTTACTGGGGCGCATGAGATGGTGTGGCGACACTCCTGTCCTGCTGTGAGATTTCCCAAAAAACACTGGTTTGCAAACTGTGGTCCTCCTAGTTTTTCAGCTGCCAGAAGCCCCTTTCAGTTTTCCCAATGGCCAGCCATTCTAGGAGTTGAAGTCCAAAACATCTGGAGGACCAAAGATTGAGAATCACTGTTGTAGGCAACTGGATGGTCACTGTGCCACTGTGATGGACTAGATCAGCCTTTGGTTTGCACTGGCAGGAGTCTTGGTTCTTCTCCACTGAGTGCCGTTCCAAAACTACAGCCAGGATTCTACACACTTTCAGTGTAGCATAAATATTCAACGGTGTAGGTACATTGGATTTCAGTTGGGCATCACACACCATAGTCATGACCTAACCTAATGCACAACACTAAATTCCCTCACCTGCCAAGTCAGAAATGTCTGTGGGACAAGGTGTGTGGCTACACTAGGGACTTAGTCAACTTCTACAAAAATGTTGCTACTTGCACTAATTTTTACGTTAATGAAGTGTTCCACCAGGATTTTGATAAAGGCTTCAATGAATGTGTTAAAGCACTTGCCAGAAGAAGTAACCACCCAGGCCAATATGAAAAACTCCTCATTGCAATAATCTCTCCTTTAGTAAGTATAGAACCACCGCCCCATACCCCATGTTTTCTGTTACCTTTGTTGTTTTTTGTTGTTAACTGCCCTCAAATCGATCTCGACTCATGGCGGCCCTCTGGATGAGACATGCTCTGTTTAATTCCTGAAACCCCTTCATCCCTGTGACTTCCTTCATAGAGTCCATCTATCTGGCTTCCTCGCTTTCGGCTTCCCTCCACCTTTCCCAGCATTATTGTTTTTTCCAAAGAGTCCTTATGATGTGTCCAAAGTGTGACAGTCTAAGTCTTGTCATCTTGGCTTCTTCCGGGGGGGGGGGGGGGGGTCTGGCTTGATCTGCTCTAGGACCCACTTGTTTGTCCTTTTGGCTGTCCATGTGATCCTCAGCACTCTTCTCCAGCACCACATGCTCTCAAATGCATTGATTTTCCTTCTAACTTCTTTCTTAACTGTCCAGCTCTCACATTCATCCATGGAAATAGGGAATACAATGGCTTGTACGATTCTGACTTTTGTGCTGAGTTATATATCTGGAGAAGACTGAGAGGAGACATGATAGCCATCAGGTAGAAGACAGAGTGAACTTGTTTTCTGCTGCTCAAGAGACTAGAACAAGAACCAGTGGATTCAAATTACGAGAGATCCCACCTAAACATTAAGAACTTGACTGGAGACTATGATTTGAATCCCCACTCCGCTTTGGAAAGCCACTGAGTGGCTGTGGGCAAATCACACTCTCTCAGTCTCAGTGGAAGGCAATGGCAAACTCCCTCTGAACAAACCTTGCCAAGAAAACCCCATGATAGATTAACTGTAGGGTCACCATAAGTCAGAATGACCGGAAGGCTCACAACACAGAGGTTGGAAGGCCATCCCATGGGAGTGTTGTTGTTGTGTATTCCAGCATGGCAGGAGGTTGGACTGGATCCTTCCAGCTCCCTGATTCTGTAAGCTGCAGCTGGGACTGCTGATGCTGAGTTCATATCCCTGCCCACTGTCCTCGCCCTTGCAGCCTTACTGGACCTCATGGGATAACCTTGAAGTCACTCTAAGTGACTTACCTTTCCTGAAGAAAACCCTGTCCAGATCAGAAGGTACCACTTGGGCTACTGCTCCAAAATTAGGACACACTACAGCTGCAGATCCACCTCCTCCATCCAAGAGCAGAGCCTGTGAGGCTGGCTGTCTTGACTTGGTGGAAAAAAAATAAACAGACCACATATGTACTGAGACACTCCTTTTATTGCTACGTCGCTTTTGTCCCCAAGGCTGAAATCGGACAGAAAGCAGGTTCTGTGCTTGAGCCTGGGTTCAAGCCAACAATGTCAGTATCAAATAAAAAAGGCAGGGAAACACAGATGCACTAAGGATCCCACCATTCTTCTTTTGAAATATTGAGTTTGCAAAGAGCAGTCTTCCTTCACCTTTGTCAAGCCGATGCAAACTTTCATAGTGAAATCAGGAGTCCTTAGTCTAGATCAGGCATGTAAGCAACTGCACTGCTAGGCTGCGATCCTACGTTTTGCTGGCAGACCCTAAGCCTCCACCACCACCTCCCCTGGTGTGCTGTGGGGAGCACGGTAGATGCACCTCCATCTCTGTGGCCACTGGTCAGCTGTGGGGTACGTCCAGGCCTGTTCTGGCTGCTCTTGAACACCAAAGGAGAAACAGCCTTATACTGGTAGAGGCTGCTCTTTCCTCCTTCAATATTCCTAGGATCAGACCCGGCACATCCCAACTTATTTAGTGGCCAAGGAGATGAAGCTGCATCCATCTTCCTGGCTGTTGTGTACTGGGTTGGAGACCTTGCAGAAGGTCCATGAAGTACCAGCTGCACCATCTTATGTCACCAACAGGATGCCAGTCCTACAGCCCAGGTTCAGTGAAGTGAACAGCATGGCTTTGCTTCCTTGAGCGAGCATTTGCTCAGTCCGGGAAGCGAAATGGAGTTGATCTCTAATGATAAGAGTGCTGTTATCCAGAAGCATGCAGGAGTAGTGGGAAGGTGGATGGCTATTTGGATGGCTTCTGGGAGCAAACCAGTCTCTGATAATAAAACCTAACCCCTTAGTGTCATGAAGGAAAACAAGAGCGGGGCATTTCTCAGCGGCTGAGCATCTAAAGAGAGCCACCACATTCCCATCCAAAGTGTGGGTTACCATCTCCCAAAATCCTGCTCCCCTGATTTGTCCGGCATGTGGGCTACCACTAATATCCATTGGGGCCCCTATCTCCCCAAATCTTGGTCCCCTGACATTAACCTCTCTATTTTTTGCAACAGGCATGTAAGCAACAGCTTTCTAAATGGTCAATATTATTCTTTCCTCCTCAGCCAAACTACTGCTATTCTGGGCCTTAAACAAGGCTCCACTCCTCGCAGCTTCTCTCCATGGCAGGCTTGGGAAAGTGAAGGCTTGAGATAGATACAAGCATTGCAAAGGAAGAGCACTTACAACCCTGGCTGCCATCATCTCCACTTAAGCAAAAAGCTTTGTATTGCCACTATTTTCACTAAACTGAGAGAATGCTCAGGATCGTCCCCTTGTTCTAGAATAGCATCTCCTGTCCATATCAAATGCTTAAGCATCACTAACATGTTCTGGAACATCCTAGAAAAGGAAAGTCTTAACCTGCTTGGGATACTCCCATTTTCCACTCCAGATGTTGGCAGCTTAAAGAGTTGTTGAGGATTATGGAGAATTATGTAGGCTAAATGCTTAAAACAAAATGAGCTGCACGTTCCCCAGACCGCAAAAGGAATGAACAATCATGTTTTGAGTCCTGTATAGAGCTTTTTGGAAGGCTCCAAATGCCTACAGCTGGGCATCCCATTAGTGACATAGGCAAGGGTAATTTGCTCAACATGTGCAGAGCGATTTCTTTGGACAAGGTGCATCCATCATAACCAGCTGATAGCTGTGTAAATGGAGTTGTGCATGTGAAATTGTTGCGTATGTGGTAGCACAATGAAATACACAGGAAAGCATGTGAATATACATTGCCTCTATTCATTCCTTTGCAATAAAGAACTGCAATTGCACAATGGGTTATGAGCTATATATGCACTGACCACTGATCTACATGTTGCACTGTGTTGATATTCTGTATAGGTGTAACTCTGCCAGATTTCAGCATATTGTGGAGATCCTAGATTAGGGTTGTGTACCTCAAGCTTTCTGATGTGGGGGAATGGAAGAGTCCCCATCCCCACCTCACCCCCCATTTGTCAGGGGTTGACACCTTATTGTGCCCACTGACAATGATGGTTTCTTCCTTTCCTAGAAACTTGCCAGACTGGCAGCCAAAAACTGGCACTGGTTCACTGACAGCCACTTTGAGTAGCACTATCAATTTCTGCATGCAAAGTTAGATGTGGCAGAGTTACACATCACTTGTGTTGATGGTCAACGTTATACAATTGAATATACACCTGAATGCACAGCCACCTGTCAATTTTGGCAGAGACAGCCATAACATGGATCAGCTGAGAATGCACAACTCTGCTTCCACAACCTTAAACTGAATGCGGCCAATTCTACATCAAAAGGAATGTCCAACTGCATTTAGAGGGGAATTTATGCACATATAAGACACCAAACAGGTTCCAGACTATTTCCTAAACTTTGACAACAACCTTGTAAAGTAGGGTGGTACTATAGGCTGAGTCTCTCTTATCCAAAATGCTTGGGACCACAAATGCTTTGGATTTTGTTTGTTGCTTTTTCCAGATTTTGGAATATTTGCAAATACATAATGACATATTTTGGGGATGGGACTCAAGTCAAAACATGAAATCTATGTTTTGAATACAGCTTATAAACAGTCTGAAGGGAATTTTATACATACAGTGGGCTCTTGGTATCTGCTGGTTTGGTTCCAGGACCCCTGTGGATACCAAAATCCATGGGTGCTCAAGTCCCATTAAATACAATGGCATTGTGAAATGGCATTCATTATATAAAATGGCAAAATCAAGGTTTGCTTTTGAAATTTATATTACTTTTGAATATTTTCAAGCCGTGGATGCTTGAATCCATGAATAAAAAAATCCATGGATACAGAAGCCGACTGTATTATTTTTTAATAATTTTGTGCATGAAACAAAATTTGTGTACATTGAAACATCAAAAAAGAAAGGTGGCACTATCTTCACCCACCCATGTGGACAATTTTGGATTTTGGAGAATTTCAGAATTCCAGATAAGGGAGACTCAACCTGCATGCTCAAACCTTAGATGGGGTGGGTTCAGAGAAAGGCTTGCCTAAGGCCAATATGTGAGCAGACAGCAGCAAAATCAGGACCAGGAATTTTCTGATTTTTTGCTCAGGCACTGAGTATACCTACCATGGCGCACATCCCATTGAGTCCAGAGGAATGTACTTCTGTGTAAATATATACAAGATTGGGTTGTTGGACACTATGTTATTTCTACTCTCTTTTGAAGCATGTTTTACCTTTCATCCTCTTGTAAAATGTTTGCCAACTGCTCATCTTTTTCGTTTCAGTTTAGATTTGCAGGGCGGTGTTCCCAACACCTGTTTCTCCCAGGCCTCTTAAAACCTCTTTATGGTTCTACATTAACCGGTCGACCAAAATCCACCCAGTCCCTCTGCAAGCTTGGGTGACTCAGAACTGAACACGAAGGTCACAAGATGGATGCCTCATCATGTCCTTGGCTCTGTGTGCCGAAAGGCAGGGAACGCTTGCCTCCAGCCACTGCTCAGGAGCTGTAGGCTTTAGCAGTGAGATCAAGAATACCACCCAGGGCATCCCAAAATCCTTTTAAATTTGCTGGAATCAGCAATCCTTAGGGATGTTTAGCAGGCCTGGATCTGACAAACAGCCAATCCAGTCCAGTCCAGTCTTCCAAAACTGGCCATAAAGGGTGCTGCCCTCTTCTGCTGCTCACATCGATCAACTGGCATTGAGAGGTAGACTACCCCAGAGCAAGGAGCCTCACTTCAGCTACCAAGAGTCCACCTGCCAGACTTCATTTCTCCCTCTTAATCCCATCCCTTTTCAGGAGCAAGCCTTTGTGTACTCTGGGAAAATAAGAACATTCTCAGTTCCATTGGCAAGCCCAACAATGCTCTGCCAGAGAGTGGCTCGCTGCAAAACCCCCAGGATCAGGGAAGACTTCCTCCCTGTCAGGCCCACCACCTCTTTCTGTGGTCTGAGGGATGGCCAGGGGCTCAGCATGCCAGCTCATTGTCCCCCACGGCAGAGAAAGGGAGGCTGTAAGTGCTGCTGGTCTTGCTGCGCTTGCTCCTCTTGCCCCACGCCAGGAGGGTGCTGGCCCCCTTGCTCTGCATCAGGCTCTTGCGGCTGTTCTCCTTGTTGCCCTTCAGGAGGCTGCCGGAGCCCAAAGACATCGCCAGGGACTTCTTGTCAGCCTTCCCGGAGAAAGAAACAGAACAGGAGAGTCATTGTTACTTGCATTGTTCAATATTTATATAATACTCTTCAACCAAGAGTGGATTAAAGGAAAAACACAAGAACAGAGAGAAGAACAAGCCAACCACATGAAAATCCTCACAACTGAAGACTAACACACTAACAGACTAACAGACATAGATAAAACTACATTGGTCTGGAAGATCAATCTGTAAAGGAATTGTGTGGCACCTTTGTGACGAACCGAGCAAAGAAGTTATAGCATAAGCTTCTGTAGACTTGGTCTACTCCCTCAGATGGATGGAATGAACTGTTCCACAAAAGCTTGTGCTACAACTTCATTCTCTCGGTCTCAAAAGTGCCACAAGATCCCTTTGCATATTTATTTATTTCATTTATATCCCACCTTTCCCCCCAGAGGGACCCAACCATAAATAAGCAGCAGTAAAACATACAGAATACAAGTATCCACAAATTACACACACTGACTAAGATCTTACATCAAGTAGGCAGAGTGCAACATTCTGCCCATGCAAAGGGAAGCAGGTCAGACAATAAAGAAGCTGCTGGTCTCAGCTCTGAGGACGGAGGACACAAAGGTGAGCCAACAGTGTGCCCTCTTTTTCCTTCCCCTTAGAGCCCAGACCAGCCACGTCTTCATTGGGGTTGTCTGCACTGGCCAAATAAAGTGGCTTCAAACAGTTTTGAAGCCTGGCTGTTTAGATGATGCAGGAGGCAAAACCAGCATGGATTTTATGAAGTCATGCTCTGGGGCTAAAATCCAGAGCAAAAAGAAGCTGTGACTAAATGCACTCTGACTTAATGCAGAAAACGCACATCTTTGCCCCTGCATATAAACAGACCGGCGTTAGTGCGGGGCTGCGGCAAAGCAAAAATTCAAAAGTGTGACAAGCAGGGAAGGCTGCCAATAATGCAATGGATGTTAATTACAACACTCACAAAGCAGACAGTCCAACAGGGGGGCATGGGGTAAGAGGGGTGAAAGGGGCATGTATGGGGGCGCCTCCATGATTCTGATTTGTCAATGTATCACTCAGCACACCCATGCACTGTACAGGCGGTGCATTGTACGTGTGACTGGGTTGCCGATCAAAGGCATCGGCAGGAAGAGGCAGGTGATGTGTTTGTGCAACAATGCACATGGATAGTGGGGAAACGACAAAAAACAACAATGCATTGTGGGTTGATGCTGTGTCGTGTGAACTGCCCATGGGTGTTCAGCCTTGGGAGTAGGCTGTGCAGACAGTAAAGTTTCAACCTGGTTGCAGAAAACCCAAGGTTAAGCCACTTTTCCCTGTCCGTCTGCTCCAGCCCATTATCTGAATTGTCCCCTTCCCTTCCTACAGTAGGGAACTCTCTTCTTTCAGACCAAGAGGGCATCACCTCACATTTCAAATTAAGCTATTACATGGCTGACTGAGGCTATACATCCATGAATGGCCCTAGTCACCTTGCTCCTGCAACTCATGGCCTTCCCAATCCCCCCTTTGCCCAGTGCAAGCGGTTGGCCTTACTGTGCTTTGTCCTTCGGAGTACTGTAGGGTGACCACGGCCACCTCCGTCCCCTCCTTTCCAGCCACCTTCAGCAACTGAACCACCTCAGCGTGCTTGGACCACTTGCAATCCTTGCCGTCAACAGAGACGATGTAGTCGCCTTCTTTCAGGCCAGCTTCCTATAAACACACCAGAGGAGGGAAACTTTGTGGCTTAGAGGGGATCTGGGACATCAGAGCCCCTAAGAAAGGGGGTATGGGAAGGGGAACTCAATGGGAAGAGTCTGATGGCAAAGATCATTACACAGCAGTGGTGATGTAATATGAAAAATTAATATTTTTAAAAAATAAATATCATCATTGCTTTTTAGTCATACCAGGTTGAGTATTAAATCTGAAATACCCCAAAATATTCCAGAATTGTCCACATGGGTGGCTCAGATAGTCACACCTTTGTTTTCTGATGGTTCAGTACACACAAACTTTGCACTTTGCTTCATGCACAAAATTATTAAAAATTTTGGGTATAAAATTACCTTCAGGCTATGTGTATATGGTAACATAGAATCATAGAATTGGAAGAGACCACAAGGGCCATCCAGTCC
>CM034706.1:3859214-3874144 GCA_020142125.1 Phrynosoma platyrhinos
TGCTCAAAATGGAAGACATTTTGGAATTCCTCCTGGACAGAAGGCTGAGATGTAGGACGGCATCTGGTCATCCTGTATAGGGACCCTATCCTGGGGTTTTCCTAGGAAAGATTTATTCAAAGGAGTTTGCCGATGCCTTCCTCTAAGGCTAGAAAGAGTACAATTTGCCCAAGATCACCCAGTGAGTTTCCATGGGGGATTCGATTCCTAGTCCAACATTCAAACCACGCCAACGCACTGTCTCTACTTTACTTGGGAGCAACCCCGGCTCAGCTCAATGCGCCTGCACAAAAAACATGCAAAAAGAAACAGATCAGGCTGTGAGATTGACATAGGTCCAGAAAGTGGGAGCATTGTTTTGAGGATAGAATGGATTATTCTGAAGCATCTCCATGAAAAGCCAGAGAGATGAGTTTTTCCAAGAGCTTGGCTAAAAACAATCAGCAACAAAACTACTACCCATTTCGAAGGGAGGGTGTAGATCTTATTGTTCAGAGGGATAATTCCCATAAATGATGAAAGAGGGTTTGCCGGATTCCCAGGGATGCAAAGAAAAGGTCCTTTGAGAGCGATGGGTGACTCAGAAAGCAAGAAGACCCTTGGAGACCCTCTCCTTAGAAAAGCACAAAGGTTTTACTCCGTCCTTAGCAACATAGTCCATATAAGCATGCCAGGATTCCTTTGAGCTGGGAAAGAATTGTGTCCCTTTAACACAAACACACACACGCCAATTGTTCAATAAGTCCGGAAACCATGAGTGGGTCAGGGCTGTGGAGTTGGTACACCAAACCCGAGACACCAATTTTCACATTTTTATATTATCTGACTCCAACTCTTTCATAAATGGCAAAGGTATATTACGTAATTAGTATAGGTTGAGTCGTCCTTATCTGAAATGCTTGGGATTAAAAGTGTTTTAGATTTTTTTTGGATTTTGGAATACACTTCTCCTTCCACATTTGCTGGGGTTAGGGGCACAGGACCCCCGTGAATGTGGAAAAACCACAAATAACAAAAACGCAATATTTTACCTGAGACAACACACCTCTAGGAATCTCTAGGTCCTCTAGTACAACTTTGTGGCCAACATCTGCCAGATATTGACCATAGAATTGCACCGGAGGAGCTACAAATGCCAAGTGGAGTCTTCTCTCCAGGAATCTCTAAGTCCTTCAGTGCGACTTTTGATTAAAATAGACCACAAAGTTGCGCTGGAGGACCTAGATATTCCTAGAAAGAACATATTAATAAAATCCGTGAATAATCAAATCCGCAAAAGTCAAAGCCGCAAATGTGGAAGGACGAGTGTATTTGCATATACATCATGAGATATCCTGGAGATGGGAACCAAATCTAAACAATGAAATTCATTTATGTTTCTTATATACCTTATACACATTACCAGAAGGTAAGTTTATACATACTATTTTAAAATAATTTTCTGCTTGAAACAAAGTTGGTGTACATTGAACCATCAGAAAAGAAAGGTGTCACTATCTCAGCCATCCATGCAAACCATTTTGTTGCATTTTGGAATTCAGGATAAAGGAGACTCAACCAGTAGCATCCTTTAGGAAAGGGAGGATTTGTAAACCACCAATGACCTCCTTGCAAATCACCTGGAGGTCTAGGAGACCCCGATCTACCTTCAAGACCACCCTTCACTTAGGGGAGAAAAACCAATTTGCAAGCTTTCAAAGCTCCACTGGCTTCTTCATCAGGCAAAGATGTTAAAAATCATACAGGATACAGGAGCTTTGAAAGCTTGCATTGTGGATTTTGTGCATTTTGGTTGGCCAATAAAAGTGTCTCTGTTTTTTGGATTTTTTGGATTATTGTACTTCACTGCAGGGCCAGGACAGCTACCCATGAATAATAGGCTTTCTTACAGGAGAAGACAGAGATGGATTGTGGTGGCTTTTCAATAGGTGATCCACCACAAAATTTGTGCTCATGGACATAACTGATCTCACAATCCTTCCCAACAAAATCACAACCTTTGTTCTGTCTGGCTACGAATGAAGAAGAAGAGCTAGATAAGAAAGCGTAGTCTATCTGCTGCAAATTATCTGGGGTGGAGGTTGTTTGCATGTGCATTATATATAATTGCACATTGGTGGTGATGGTTGTGTGTCATCAAGTCAGCTTCAATTTATGGTGATCCTGTGAATGAGAGACCTCCAAGAGACCCTGTTATGAACAGCCCTGTCCTGGTCTTGTAGGTTGGGACCTTGTTATCTGCTAGGGTTTGCTTCCAAGTCCACCTGTGGATAGCAAAATCCATGGATGCTCAAGTCCCACTAAACACAATGGCATAGTATAATGAGGTCCCTTATATAAAATGGCAAAATCAAGTTTTGCTTTATTGGAATTTAAAATCTTTTTGGAATACAGTGGCAGCTTGGTATCTGCTGGGGTTTGGTTCCAGGAACCCCCCTGGGTCGCAAAATCCACGGATGCTCAAGCTCCATTAAATACAATGGCATAGTACAATGATGCTCCTTATATAAAATGGCAAAATCAAGCTTTGCTTTTTGGAATGTATGCATTTTAAAATACAGACAAAGGTTGTGGTTTCCTTAATCGATTCAATCTATCCGTATCTATCTTCACTGTAACAGTGATGAAAGCTGATAGGAAGAGAAACAACTCATATCATGAAAACGACAGGTCTGATAGAAAGACAATAATGGTTTGCAGAGAAGAAGGCAGTATTACCTTGTATTTTAATCCTGTTATAGTTTAATATATTTTTAAGGAGTGGGTGGGTTAGGGAAGGGGTTGTTTGACTGTTTTAACTTGTAATGTTGTTTTAATTTGTTGTACGCCACCTCGATTGCGCTGCAGAGAGGCGGCATAAAAATAAAAATTAGTAGTAGTAGTAGTAGTAGTAGTAGGAAAAGAGGGAGACCACATTACAGGTGGGCAGACTCAAATCAAGGAAGCCCTGCGTTTGCAAGAGCCTTCAAGTCATCCCAGGTCAGCCTTGCAAAACATACCAAGTCTTAGCTTGTGGGACACACTGCAATCTGGATTACTCTTCAGGTTATTCTTCAGAAGTTTCCAGGAGGTGATTGTTGACAAAATGACCCTTTTAGTCTCTTTTGAACTTTACTGGGAAAACATGAGAATGTCTTTGTCTTTCTCCAATCTGCCATGCTGGAGCCAAATTCTGTGCAATTGTCACCTCCCCAATGAAATATTATTAATGACAATCATCAATAATTATTAAATAATTTAGATGATGATGATTAATTCACTCATATCCCTCGTTTCCTCCCAAATTGAGATTCAGAACTGGTGACATAAATTAAAACAAATACAAATAAAAGCCCATACAAACACCTAAGTAAAATAATAATAATAATAACAACAACAATAATAATAATACAAGAAATCATTGTTAAAATGTAGTTAAACTAACCAGGGAATCATAGATCTGATCATATTCTCTGATGCTGTGTTGGAGTAAAATTGTGCACATTAGTCACCTCCTCAGTGAAATATCATTAATAACAACCATTAATCATTATTTAATCATTATTTAATCATTATTTAATAATTTAGATGATGATGATGATGATGATTAATTCACTCATATCCTCCCTTTCATCCCAAACTAAGATTTAAAACATCTTACACAAATTAAAACAAAAAAACAGATAAAAGCCCATGCAAAGACTTAAGTAAAATAAAAAAAAAATGCAAGAAGTAATTGTTAAAATGCAATTAAGCTACTCATAGGATTAAAAGGTTTACGCAAACCATTTACCAGAGGTTTAAATTTATTATTGCAATTAAATTAACTACAGAATGGAGTCAGCATGAGCTCATGGTTTGCAAGTTGGTGTCCAAGAGACCAGACTTTGTTGTCCCTGCTCAGCCATGGAAACCCACTGCTGGATCTTGGACAAGTCTCACTCTCTCAGCCTCAGAGGAAGGCAATGGCAAAACCTTCTGGACAAATCTTGCCAAGAAAACCCTGTGATAAGGATGCTATAAATCAGAATTGACTGGAAGGTACATACCCAGCAAGTAACATGGAGGCAATAAGTCTGGTTTGAGGAGCCAGCATGGTGCAGTGTTTTCAATATTGGATTACAACTCTGGGAGACCAGGGTTCGAATTCCTGCCCAGCCATGGGTGACTCTGAGCAAGTCATCCTCTGGGATCTTGGGCAAGTCACACTCTCTCAACCTCAGAAGGAAGGCAAAGGCAAAACCCACCCTGAGCAAATCTTGCTGAGAAAAACCCCACCTTTAGGGTTGCCATAATTCACGAAGGACTTGAGGCACACCACAATAAAATAAACCTAAATATTAAGGTTCCTTGGCTGTTACGGTATATTTTGCAGCGTATAGACACATACAGGTGGGAATTGTACCATTTAGATTTGCTTAAAGCATTGCCTTAAAGTTGGATGAAGGGCGATCAGAGGTTTGCTTTTAAATATATATATTAATGGTCAGCAGCAGTACAAGCTTAAGAGCATTTCTTGGATGCTTGCTTTGGTTCGGAAATTATACCACCTTGTATTAAGGCAGAAATATGCAATGCGGGTGTTATCAGCTCCTTCATCTGGGTCGCAGCAACCAGGAACAGCAGGAAAGAACAAGCTGTAATAACAAAGAAAAGCAAAAAAAGACTGCATAAAAGTTTTAAGAGTAGGTGTAGAAGGTCAAGGAGGGAAGCTTAAGTGCCCATTTTGCACATCCAGACCTGTGCAGCCCAAAAAGTACAGTAGATCCACCACATTGGCTGGGGTTAGGGACGCAGTGGAAAAATGCAAATAAAAAATCACACACACACACACAAACACACACACAAACACACATATATATATATATATATATATATATATATATATATATATATATATATATATATATATATATATATATATATATTTAAACACCTCTTTAGGAATATCTAGGTCCCCCA
Organism: Phrynosoma platyrhinos; assembly: GCA_020142125.1. Classification (NCBI taxonomy): domain Eukaryota; kingdom Metazoa; phylum Chordata; class Lepidosauria; order Squamata; family Phrynosomatidae; genus Phrynosoma; species Phrynosoma platyrhinos. Next base: position 3,864,156 of record CM034706.1, read on the forward strand.
GCACAACTCCATGGTCAACATCTGCCATAGGTTGACCATAAAATTGTGGTGGAGGACCTACAAATGCCTAGAGAAGTGTTCTCTACAGCAATTTTTAGGACCTCCTGTGCAACTTCTGGCAAAATTGGCCATAGGGTCTTGCTGAAGGAGCTAGAAATTCCTAGAGAGAATATATTAAATCAATTCGGTGAATAATCAAACCTGCAAAAGTCAAGGCTGCAAACCTGGAGGGCTGACTGTAGCTTTCTCTGCAGCAGAGAAACTGGTCCCCTAAGAGGTCCAACGCTGGGTTCCTCAACCTGAAATGTTGTATTTTATGCACTGGAGTGCATAAACATTAAACCAAGGGTGGGAACAGTGCGGCCATCCAAGTGGCGTTGGACTGCAACTCCCAGCAGCATGACCAAGGATGAAAAAATTGGGGAGTTAAAGCTGAAGAACATCTGGAGAAGCTCAGGATGTCCTCTTCTGGGTCACACAGAAGCACAGGCGAGTTGCACCAAGATGTCCATTGACAACAGCTGTGACACTGTCTGTGCATCCACATTCTCAGAAACATATGAGAGTAGCATGAAACAGAGGAATGCAAACCCAGGCACCAGGTACTATTAGAGATGCTTATGGGGATGATCATTGTTGGGGCATCTGGACAGATGGACTGAGTCTTCACACCATATGCCATCAATACATCAAGCTATGGGAGGGAAGCCTAAATACCTTGAAGACATGAGATCCCTTCTGATCCTGACAGCTAAGCTGGGTCAGCCCTGGTTAATTCTTTCATGGGAGACCACCAAGGAATACCAGGTGCTGTGGGATATATTTCAGAAGACGGCAATGGCAAATTACCTCTGATATTCTTTGCCTAAGACGACTATATGAAATTCATGGGGCTACCATAAGTTGACAGGCGACCTGAAGGAACGGACACACAAATGGGAGGGATAAAACTGACATCCTAAGGAAAAAAACTAACCATCCACAACTTCCCAGACAACACCATACTGGATTGAAGTGGAAAGACTGTAGAACAACTTTCCACATGGGGATGACAATAACTATTAAGGACACTATTCTACAACACACCTAGACACCAAAATGCATTCTAGGCTACATCACCAGGAATATAGCATCCACATGGAAAGAAGTAATAGCATCGCTCTGTCTGGCTTTGGATAGACCCACCAATGTGATGCAACAGGTAAAAAAGGCAATGCAATTCTAGTCTGCTTCAATAGGAATATAGGATGAGGGAAGTAATAGTACTACTCTGTTCTCCTTTCGTCAGACCTCACCTGGAGTCTAGTGTGTCTAGTTTTGGGTACCGCAATTCAAGAGGGATATGGATACGTTGGAACATGTCCAGAGGAGTGTGACCAAAATAGTGAAAGGTCTGGAAAGCTCTATGAGGAGCAACCTAGGGAACCGTATGTTTAGCCCAGAGAAGAGAAGGTTAAGGGGTGACATGATAGCCCTGTTTAAATATTTGAAGGGATGTCATATGGAGGATGGAACAAGCTTGTTTTCTGCTGCTCCAGAGAATAGGACACAATGGAGCAATTGCTCAGTTTAGATTTGCATTTTATGCACTGAGTTAAAAGCTTATTTTCTTAAGTTCAATTTGTTCGCCCACAGTATTGTACGCAGTCCAATTTGTGGTTCAAAAATGAGAAATTAAGACTTCTTCATCTTCAAACGTGACATTACTTTTGTAGAGGATGTGAACATGAATCAAACATTTCCTAGGTGTGTGGAGCATAGAAAAGGTTGGGAACCACTGATCTATAACTTACATAGCAGACGCAAAACTGAGCAATACCGTGGGATATTATTGCATGACATCTTTCAATAGAAGTCTTCTTGGGCAAAGAAAAAGAGTTAGGAGGGCAGGACAGAAGCAAGGCGCACCTTTCTGAACAGGCAAGTCAAGTCTCGCTGGTGCGTTGTGCAACTCGCAAATGCTGTCACAATCCCAAGAACACCGACAGAACAGAGTGAATCATACTATGCCATAGAGAACTACTGCACGGGGCTTCCCAAATAAAAGAAAAGTAAAACCAACTGAAAAGGAAGCATATATTACTGGAATCAAGAAAAGTGGGCTGTTTGGACTACAGCTCTCCAAATATGGCCATGGGGATTCTGGGGGTTGTACTCCAAACAACTCATTTTCTAAAGCATTGGTCAGATTTTGCATTGTACAATCAAACCATGCAAGACACTCACATCACTACCTACATATTTTCTATATAAACCTTACAGGACTACTTATATATAGGTTGAGACTCCCTCGTCTGGAATTCCAAAATCCGAAAATATTCCAAATTCCAAAACTGGCGGAGATAGTGATACTTTGGCTTTCTGATGGTTCAGGGTACACAAACTTCACTTCCATGCACAAAATTGTTTAAAATATTGTGTATAAAATTACCTGCAAGCTATCTGTATATGGTAGATATGAAACATAAATGAATGTAATGTTTAGACTTGGGTCCCATCGCCAAGATTTCTCATATACAGTATATGCAACTATTCCAAAATCTGAAAAAAATATAACCAAAATCCAAAACACTTCTGGTTCCAAATATTTTGGATAAGGAATGCTCATCCCGTATCTCTTTCCCTCTGTAGATACAAATGCAGCTGGTGTAGATAACATATTTAAAAAGAAGATAAAACACAGGAAACATACAAGGCCTTTGTGGATCATTAAGTTACTTGAGTAGCATTGAACAATGAAATTTATTGCCTCTGACAAAGTAGGGCAAAGCAGATGTCAGTAATGGTCTAAAGCACTGGAGGCCAGGTTGGGTCACGCAACAGCATCATATTCAGTGATCTATTCTGCAAAGAGAGAAAATCGGAGCAATTTCACACTACACAGTTATAGCGCTATGATTCCATTTTAATTTCCATGGTTCCCTCCCATGCAGGGTGACCTTTCCCAGGACTTGTCCTTCATTTCAACCTTCTGTCCAGGAGGAATATCAAAATGTCCTCCATTTTAATCATGACTCAGAAGCATGCATTTACAATTATATTCGTGCTTTTAGCTTTTATTTTGTCATGCCTCACATTTTTTCTTGAGTGTCCTATACTTTGTGGTGCCTTGTCCTCCTTTGCGGTGATGACATCTAGTCTCCCTGCTCCTTTGAAATGTGAAGTTTAGGGAGGGATACATAGATTTTCCTGCCAGAGAGCTGTAGTACCTCTCCAAAATGCAAGTCCCAGGCTTCCTTAGGATGCAGCTGCAGCACCTAAAAGTGGAATTATATAGTGCTAGGGCAACAATCAAACAGGAGTGTTGGAAAAATGACACTAGAGCAATAAAAAGAGTTTGCTTCTTTTTTTTTTTAAAGCACCAAAGCAATAAAAAGGTTTTAAAAAACAAACAGAAGAGTGAGTTTCTCTTACGTAGAAAGTGGCAGTGTGCCGGATGCTCTGTCCGGCACATATGTTCCACTTGTGGACTTTGTACCTCTGACTCACAAATAATTTTTAGGGTGGGGAGAAAAAGGTATGGGTTCACATTTTATAAAAACTATCCATCTGTTCCCTGCAAGCATCACAGAAATGCACAATGGAGGCATGCAAGACCTCAACTTTCAGTAGCAAAACAACACAGAAAAAGCCATGCTATTTTATTTAAGTTTGGACTCTGGAGCCCAGGGTTCAATTCCCAGCTCAGCCATGAAACCCACTGAGGGACTTTGGGCAAGTCACACTCTCTCAGCCTCAGGGGAAGGCAGTGGCAAACCTCTCCTGAACCAATCTTGCCAAGAAGAGGCCATGATAAGGCCGCCTTAAGTCAGAAACGACTTGAAGACACACAACAACAACAACAACAACAGGGAATTTCCGCAAGTGTTGCTTACTACGCTTTTTGTGTTTGTCTGTGTGGCTTTTTTTTTGCATTGTATTTTAGTACTATATTTTAGCATTTTATATTATTGAAACAGTTATAAATGTTTTATTCTGTTTGCAAAGTGCCATGTACATTGTTGGTGCTATATAAATACACAACAACAACAACAACCAGGGAACAAGTCACAATTGTTGAAATTCCCTCCTTTAAAAAAGATAGGAGCCCTCTCCAGTTTGCAGCCCGACAACCATAGGATTGTATGAAAAAGACAAAGAGATGTGCGTGTGTGTGTAAGGGGGGGGGGGGGGGGAGACATGAAAAACAACCGCCAAACATGTTACGTGTGCCAAAATGAGGACAGGAACCCAGGTTGGGATCTGTGAAGAGGAAACAGTTGTTATTACAAAGACCTCAGTGGCAAAACAACATTTTCCAGCCAGGGAGATAAAAGGCAATGTGCCTATCTCGAGTGCGAGTCCAGCCACTCCATTTGTGGGGATCACCATGACAACCCTATCCTCACAACAATGCACGCCATGCGCCTGGCGGGCCTCTGAGATGCCGCTTTCCCTCCATCCTTCTTTCCAAGTCTTGGTGCTTGCCAGCTTTGCAAAACACACAACAATGCACATCATGCGCTTGGCAGGACTCTCTTTCCTCTATCCTTCTCCCTCCAAAGTCTTGGGGCTTGATGGCTTTGCAAAACACACGACAAAGGACATCACACACCTGGTGGGCATCTCAGATGCAGCTTTCCCTCCATCCCAAGTCTTGGTGCTTGCTGCCTTTGCACAACACACAATACACATCACACTCTCGGTAGGCGTCTCAGATGCAGCTTTCCCTCCATAGCTCCTCCATGACCAAGTCTTGGTGCTTGCTAGCTTTGCAAAAACATACAACCATGCACATCATGCGCTTGGCAGGACTATCAGATGCAGTTTTTCCTCTATCCTTCCTCCATCCCAAGTCTTGGTGCTTGCTGGTTTTGCACAACACACAACAATGCACATCATGTACCTGGTGGGCCTCTCAGACGTAGCTCTCCTTCCATCCCAAGTCTTGGTGCTTGCTGGTTTTGTAAAAACACACAACACTGAGCATCATGCACTTGGCGGACTTCTAAGATGCAGCCTCCCCTCCATCCCTTGGTCCAAGTCTTTTTGCTTCCCAGCTTTGCAAAACACACAACATGTGCATCATGCACCTGACGGACCTCTGAGATGCAGCTTTTCCACCAAGTCCAAGCCTTAGTGCTTCTGACTTGAGCATCCACAGATTTTGGTACCCAGGCGAGGGTCCTGGAATACCAAGGGCCCACTGTATTCTTTCCTGAAGGTGCATTATACAGGTTTATTTCCCTAGGAAGTGAGAAGTAGTTATTCTGGATGTGTTAAAATTGTGTTATTTTGTGGTTGTCATCCCAGCATTTGGGAAGCCTCTGACCAAACTCACCCCAAATGTGCTCCAGGTAAATCCCAAACATGAGCAAAAAGTTACCCTATACCTACATCGAGAGGCAGCATGGCGCAGTGGTTGGAGTGCTGGACTAGGACTCTGGAGAGCAGGGTTCGAATCTTGGCTCAGCCATGGAAACCCACTGGGTGACCTTGGGCAAGCCACACTCTCTCAGCCTCAGAGGATGGCAATGGCAGATCCACTCTGCAGAAACGCACCAAGAAAACCTTGCGATAGGTTCTCCAGAAGTCAGCAAGGACCTGAATTCACACAACAACAAACCTACATCTTGCCTTGAGTGATTGTCAAACAAATTGCACAGACAGCAGCATGTAAACAAACCAATGCAGAAATAAGTAATCCAATTTCCCACGAAACCTGATGTCCTTCCTTGAAACAAAGACAATAAATGAACAAGCAGCAACAAGTTGTGGATTTGTCACTACTTTTCCTTGCTGTGCCAAGAAAAATATTAAAGCACCCAGTTGAATGGGGGGCATTTTATTTTATTTCTCTCTCCTTGGTTGAACCAGCAGAGAACGTTTAATAAAAATAAACTAGCATAAACTAGTTGGGAGCAATTGTCACCAAACAGGTTAATGACTTGGGACAATTTTGAAAGCTAACATTTCCCTCTAAGTTAGAGGCAATTTCATGATGATTAGGACTTGGAGAAACTATAAATGCAGAGCACAGACAAATCTTGCCCAAGGCATGGTGCACAAGCTGGAAAGTTACTCTGATATATTTGTGCAGCGTTGATTTCTTTCAAAAGCCGACCTATCAAAAAATAGCTTGAATTATCAATTAGTAATATACCTACGCCAGCGTGGCATAATGGTTTGAGTGTAGGACTATGACTTTGGAGATCAGGGTTCAGTTCCCCGCTCGGCTGTGAACACGCATTGGGTGACCTTGGGTGAGTCACACTCTCTCAGCCCCAGAAAACCCCATGACAACTTCACCTTAGGGATGCTGTAAGAAGGAAATGACTTGAAGGCACACAACAACAAATTTTTTTATATAAATAGTAAATTCCTTATTAAAATTCCTTATTAAAAGCAGACAATATACACAATGGACAACAAACACATAATCTGCCACATGGATTATGTTCCTTGTGTTTGATGTACAAACTGAAAGGAACCTAATGACGTATTTGTTGTTGTGTGCCTTCAAGTCAATTACCGACTTATGGCAACCCTATCATGGGGTTTTCTTGGCAAGTTTCTTCCGAGGGTTTGCCACTGCCATCCTCTAAGGCTGAGAGAGTGTGACCTGATCGAGGTCACCCAGTGGGTTTCCATTGCCAAGCAGGGAATGAAAGCCTGATCTCCAGAGTCGCAGTCTACACTGTAGAAATAATGGCAATTTGACACCACTTTAAATGCCGTGACGTTTGCAGCATCCTGGAATTTGTAGTTTCGTGAGGAACCTGCAGGCTTTGGCAGGGAAGGCCAAAGACTTTGCAAAAACTACCAGTCCCAGGATTTGCTTTCGTAACAAAAATCACATCCATGTTTTGATGCTGTTTTCGTTTTTCCTTTGTTAAACTCATTCTTTTGCATTGTTTGAAAATCTTTAATAAAAACAATCTTGAGAAAAATCCACAGATTCCCTGGGATGGAGCTACAGCACTTAAAGTGGTATCAATCTGCATTATTTCTATAGTGTAGATGCACCCTTTGTGTTTTATAAAAGTTGTTTGTTTGTTTTTTACCAGCCTGGCTTTAATCCCAGGAGATAGATATGAAGCACTTTGGAGAACCAGAGAACGCAACATCACAAGAGGACACACTCCTTGGTTGTTTCCACGGGCATGGCACACTCTCTGGCCTCAAGGGTGGCATGGCGGCAGAGTCTCCGATCCATCAACTCCCACAAAAAGTCCTCTTGGAAAACCCAAGTCAAGTCACTGTGTTTTTCTGGCATGGGTTTGGATATTAGCAAATGCAAAGCGCTGCCAAAAACCCAATCGTCATGCAGCCTGCAGGGTGGGAAAGGGAGGAAAAAATAACCACACACACACACACACACAACACAACTCCAGCATAAAACATTAGCCCAAGTCGGTTTGGAAAGGGATCAGAGGCAGCAGAGAAAGAGAGAAAAAGAACTGTAGGATTTTCACTTTTTAAAAAGTACAATTAATTCTGGGGAACGGAGACAAGGTGTGCCACATTACAACCACTTCTATATGGCTGCCTCTGGGGGAAAAAAATTAGCTTTTTTCTTTTCTATGGTGCCATGAGACAGGAGAGGAAAAAAAATATTGGACTGCAAGTCCCATAATCCCCATCCAGCAGTGTTAGTGGGGGATTCTGGGAGTTGTAGTCCCCCCCCAAAAAAATCATCATTTCCAGTCTTCCCCTGGAACTCATCTAAACTTCTCCTTATCCAGTACAACCTTCAAATTGCTTTCATGTGCTGATTTTTTTTTTAAAAAATGGATTTTTATTTGGTATTAATCTTTTGATGCTTAAAAAAAAATTAAATTGATTTTTCTGACGCACATCTTAAATACATAACTTCGTACCTATACATGTTATGACATTAGTTACATCCACAAACATAAATTATTGTAACCCGCCTTGAATTTCATTGTTGGAGGAAGGTGGGAGATAAATCCTTGAAATAAAATAATAAATAAATCATCATCATCATCATCATGTCATAATAATAAATAAACAGTAAATCATCTACATCCACATCACCTAAACATTCTAACTTCCCCCCAGTATTACTTCTCCATAAATTTAATTAAATATGTCTTATCTCATATGTTATATCTGATCATGAATCTTTTGATACCTTTAATAAGTTTTCAACCTTCATATTTTGTGAATTTTTGACTATTTTTTTAAATTACTGTAAATTGCCTTTAATCTCTAAATGGGGAAAAGGTGGGCTAATAATAATAATAATAATAATAAATTATTTCTTATACCCTGCCTTTTGCCTTGGCAATCAAGGAGGCTTACAAGTACAAATACAGATTTATTTATTTGTTATTGTTGTTGTTGTTGTTGTTGTATGTGTGTGCCTTACAGTCATTTCTGACTTAGGCAACCCTAAGGTGAACCTATCATGCCGTTTTTCTTGGCAAGATTTGGTCAGAGGAGGTTTGCCATTGCTTTCCCCTTAGGGGAAGCTGAGAGAGTGTGACTTACCCAAGGTCATGGCCCAGTGGAAATCGAACTCTGATCTCACAATAATATTCCAGCGGGCCCTTAGTATCTGCTGGGGTTTGGTTCCAGGATCACCTGTGGATACCAAAATCCATGGATGCTCAAGTCCCATTAAATACAGTGGTGTAGTAAAATGGTATCTCTCATATAAAATGAGAAAATTAAGGTTTGCTCTTTGCAATTTTTATATATTTTTAATATTTTCAATCCATGAAAGGTTGAGTCGGTGGATATGGCGGTCCAACTGTAATAACCAGCACAGGGTAAGTGGCTTGAGTGCTGGATACAACTCCAGAGACCAGGGTTCGAATCCCCACTTGGCTATGAAACCCACTGGGTGACCCTGGGCAAGTCACACTCTCTCAGCCTTGGAGGACTGCAATGGCAAAAAACCCTCTAAACAAAACGTGGGAAGAAAACCCCATGATAAGGTTGCCTTAGAGTTGCCGTTAAGTTGGAAATGACTTGAAGGCACTCTACACACACGATAATAATAATAATATTCTCAATTTCCACTCTGGCACACCTATGCCAGGTAAGAAACTCTGCCAAGGACAATGTTTACCTTGATTTGGTATGGACTCACCTTCCGTAGGCTGCCATTTTCTGAGGTCTGCAACAAGAGAGGGACTCCAGTGTCCTCAATGTCCTCTTCTTCTCCTTCTCCTCCTGGGGGGCTCTCATCTTCTGGGACCATCCTACCTGGCACAGGTGAGCATCGGCCAGGTAACCCCAGCTCTAGGACAAGGCAGGAGCGAAGGAGGGAGGACACAGACCCTTTGCAAGCTTTTGACACTCTCTTGCACCACCTTCTCCCCCCAAATCCTGGCTCCCCCAAAGCTGAACCCTATAAACACCTTCCTTGGGAGGCCAGGCCAGTTCCTTGCTTGGTCCTTCCACCTGGCAGGTGAAGACGTGGGTTTTTCTAGGGCAGGTTTCTTCTTTGCTGCCTTGGAAGGTAGAACCCGTTCTAAAGGTTTGAAGTTACAGCCTACAGCGCTGGCGGGATCTCTTTCTTTGGATGTCTTCCGAAAAGAGGCTGGACCACAAGCTGCTTCTGGGGATGCTCTAGCTGGGTGGACTGGATGACCTCTGGGGATCTCCTTCCAATTCCGGGATTCTGCGAAGTCCAAAACACCTGGAGGAGCAACGTTTGGGAATCACAGACTGGTCCTGCACTAAGCAAGGGGCTGGAGTCAATGGCCTCTTGGGGACCCCTTCCAGCTCTGGGAAGCTATGAATTCGAAGTCCAAAACACCCGTAGGAGCAATGTTTGGGATCCTGCACTAAGCCAGGGGTTGGTTTGGATGGCCTCTGGAGGTCCCCTTCCCACTCAATGAGCCTAACACTCCTCCCCAAGGATCCCACTGCCTGAGGATCTACCTGAGATTCAGAGCCAACTCTGTCCTCACCTGCCAGGTGATGCCCTGATGCCCAGAAGCAACCTTCGAGGGGCTTCTTCTGTCCAGGATCCCACC
>CM034706.1:3890480-3901584 GCA_020142125.1 Phrynosoma platyrhinos
TTACAATTCTTTCCAAAAGCTTTTCTCAAATAGAAAACACCCTTTATGATAAGGGACACCTGTCAGTCCTATAAGGGACAAGCTTTCTGGTCCTCAAATAGGGAATTTCCCTTATAATAAGGGACACCTGGCCAGAGTGGAGTAGTAGTTTGAGTGTTGGACTGACTCTGGGAGAGCAAGATTTGAATCCCTACCAGCCATTAGAAATCCTTGGGCAAGTCACATTCTCTCATCCTCAGGGAAAGGCAATGGCCATCCCACCTCTGAATAAATTTTGCCCAGAAAACCTTAGGATAGGGTCAGCATCAGTCAGAGTTAACAAAGGCACATAATAACACCAGCAGCTCTAGGAGTTAGGAAAAAAATAATTCTGGTCCCCCGACATCAGAGAGTTTAAAGGACTGGTGCAAAGGATTCTTGGTTTTGTAGCACCTGGTACACTACTTTAATCTTTAATGTTAGTTGAGAATCTCAATGTAAGCAAATTAGGCCACATATAGGACTTCACCAGCATTAGTCACACAAGATGGGTCAGGGAGGGAAACAAGAGACAATGGGTTGGCATCACATTCACTGTTCCACCTATCCAATCTCTCCATTTACTGGTTTTGCTAAGAAGCTCTATAAAATCAAAGGAGGCCAGAAGGATCAAAGCTGCAAACAGGAAGGTAGAAGATGGAAAAACTGCTGTGAAGACAGAAAACACAGAACACCATCAGGTATGTAGTCCATGGTAAGACACGACGCTGGGGAATTGCAGTTGAAATGTCAAAGGCAAAGGGATCTTGGTTTCTTCTAGGATCCAGTGTGTGCTGAGCAGTGCAGCCGTGTGTATTTTAATTCCCTTGTGGAATCTGAGAACTCTGATCTAGAAAGGCCTCTGAGTCCAGATGACCCCAAAATCTGGGCAGATAGTGACAGACACGGCTGTTGAAGAACTTCAGCAAGATGAGCCCTCACCTCAGCTGGAGTGGAGGGATGCTGAGAAAAGACCTCCATCATCTGCATCATGTCAGAAGGAAGAGGACCAGTGTTGGAAGAGTCAAGAAAGGGAAGCAGACGGGTGGCCCTGCGCCGCCCCAGGAAGCTGCGCCGCGGGGCCTAGGTATCCACACACCTTGGCCCCACGGCGCAGCTTCGCTGCCCCTGGAAGGAGCGCTAAAATAGCGCCCCTTTCACAAGTCACCAAAGGTGTGCCGCAAAAGGCTGGCGGCGCAACTTCGGCGACTCATCCGCCGCAGCGTGTGCGGACGCTGCGGCGGGAAGGCATTGTCGGAGCTCCAGCCGTGCGGAGGGGCCGGCGCTCCGACAATGCCTTCGGGAAGGGGTTGGGGTGCCCACCGTGCAGCTGCCCCTCCCCTTCCTTGCCCCCAAAACAGCCCTTTGCGCCGTCTGCTTCCCCCCAAAGTCTCTTGCAGAAGCTTAAATGAGAAATCCTGAGCAACTAGACACTTGGTGTCTTGAGGTCAGGGAGCTATATAAATATCAGCAGGAGGAAATTCTTATTGTTTGCAAGGGTTTATCTTAAAATGCCCTTGTGCTCTGGGATTTATTTGGATTCTTGACTCTTGAGTCTCCCTTATCCAAAATGCTTGGGAGCAGGACTGTCTTGGGTTTTGGATTTTTTTAGATTTTGAGATAGATAGATAGATAGATAGATAGATAGATAGATAGATAGATAGATAGATATCTTGGAGATGGGACCCAGGTCTAAACATGAAATTTATGTTCCATGTACACCTTAAACACATAGCTGAAGTTAATTTTATATAGTATTTGAGATGAAGTGTTTGTGTACATTGAACCATCAGAAAGCAAAGGTGTCACTATCTCAGTCACCTTTGGTTTTTGAAATATTTTGGATTTTGAAATTCCACATAAGGGAGACTCAACCTGTACTATATTAACTGGTATATCTCATTGCCTTTTCCTTTTGGTTTTGGTTATCATGCCGATTGACTTCTTGTGACTGATCACATCTCTTCAGGCTCCCCGTAATTGTGAAACTTATGCCAAAATCAGATGTCTTGAACCTCTTTCCTGGGCCTATCTTGGATGCTGGCATGGTCTTTTTTCTTTCAGGGTAAGGCTGAATCCTCCCAGTCCAAATCTCCCTTGTCAGAAGAGCAGAGTTCCTCTAGGTAAGTATCTAGTTTGGTGTGTCTTTTCATCGGCCAATGACTTTTATAAATAAATTCCATGGAGAGCAAATTAAGCTTTCAATGATCAGTGGCAAAACAAAGCACACTGAATGTAAGAAGCAGAGGTGAGGAAAAGAATGTGCTGTGACAAACAGGTATTTCACCACTTGATGGAATTCTTCTTTTAAATACATGCTGAATGTATTGTGTAGAGCCTAAAATAGGCGGTGTGACTTTTTGCACACATTAATCCAGGTTGGTTGTGCATTAATTAGAATCTTTGTGTTCGCATATAGTATTTTCCCAGGAGCTTTTGGAATTCACAGGATATTTTGAACTCCCTGCCCCACATCCCATGCATATATCTTGAATTTTTCAGATACCTGAGGAAGGTCAGTTGCTGCTCCTTGAGGTCTTCAAAAATTGTGTCTTCACAAGGTCTTCAGACACTTAGGCTCCTCTGCAAAAACTCTGAAATTGTAGCCAGAAGTCTCTTCCAGTTGTGGTTTTCAGGTGAAAATGAGCAGCTCAATGTCAGTTGCTCCTCACCATTGTTGCCAACCTGTGTGCTAAGGGTTTGTGGTGCAATGTTTTGTCCCCCCATTATAGTTCACACTTGTCACTGAGTGTGCAATCTGGCAACCAGGACAAAGTCACACACCTGATGTTTTGGTTCTTAGGGAGCATGGCCATTTCTTCCCGGGTCACATCCAAGTGATTTGTTGTTGTTGTTGTGTGCCTTCAAGTTGTTTCTGACTTATGGCGACCCTAAGTCGAATCTTTTTCATAGGGTTTTCTTGGCAAGACTTGTCAGAAGAGGTTTGCCATTGCCTTCCTCTAAGGCTGAGAGCACGCAACATGCTCAAGGTCACCAAGTGGGTTTCATGGCCAAGTGGGGAATCGAACCTTGGTCTCCAGCGTTGTAGTCTAATAATCCTCAGTTCTAAACATCATAAGATGTCTTATGTACAGACTTTGTCCTGGTCAGTGGTATGCTAGCTGGGTCTTGGACATAGTAACATACTTGTGATAGCTAGTCAGCCAGGAGCCAGTGTGGTGCAGTGGTCCCAGTGTTGGAGTAGGATTTTGGGAGCGCAGGTATCTAATCCTTGCTTGGTCATGGAAATCAACTGGACAACTTTGGGCAGGTCACATTCTCTCATCCTAAGATAAAGGCAATAGCAAACTCTTGCTGAACAAATCTTGCCAAGAAAACCTGGCAACAGATTCACCTTAGGGCTGCCATAAGTTGGAAACGACCTGAAGGCACACAACAACAGCATGATGCTTTGATTTTGAGTTCCTGCATGATGGTCTCTTCCAACTCTATGGATGTTATCACACGGGGAGTCGTGGGGAGAAAGTGGAAATAAATCGGACGAGCGGAAGACTTTAATTTACGGGATTTGTCCTGTTCCGCCTCGCCTGATAACTAAATTTGAATTTAAAAGGGGGTTAATTCGAACGAAAACCTGATCTTAAAGATAAATTTGTTGTTGTTGTTGTGATCATTATATGAGAGCCAGTGTGGTGTAGTGGTTTGAGTGTTGGATAATGACTGGAGATCAGGGTTCAATTCCCTGTTTGGCCATGGAAGCCCACTGGGTGACCTTGGGCAAGTCACACTCTCTCAGCCTCAGGGGAAGGCAATGGCAAATCTCTGAACAAATCTTGCCAAGAAAACTCTGTGATAGGTTGGCATAAGTTGGGAATGACTTGAAGGCACACAACAACAACAACAACAGTTTGGTTCTAAGAGTAATTTGCAGATAGTGCCATAAACATATTGTGCCTTAAAATACTTTCTGTCCACATGGTCAAGATAGTGGACATTCTGGTGCCCAAGAGCTTCTAAAGATGTTTCAGCAGCAATCACTGGTGGAATCTGTGACTGCAAAAGATTGTTAGGAGTAAAATACAAATAGATGGCAATAGTTTTCCTCCAAGTATGTTGCACAGCATTACCATACATACAACCCAGATAGTGCATATGAAAGAGTAAGCTATACATTTCATGGATATTGAGACCAGTGCCCAAAAGCAGGAGGACAAGTTTACATGATGCCAGTGCCAATCCATGTTGGCAACTGTGGGGTCAGACCCAAGGGCTGGGATTTATTCCAGATTAATTGAACTTTAGTTTTTAATTAAATCATTTAATCAGTTATGAAAGCCTCTTTTATAGTTTCCGGAGTTAGATCTCCATTGACCCATTTTTAGGGGCTTGGGCAAAGCTGTCTGTCTATTTTGTTTTGTGCTGCTAAATTGGCAGAGAAAAACCTCATGGAGTCCTCATGATGCGGTCTGTTTGAGCATTCAGGATGATAGGTTCCCACCAGTGTAGGTACTCTTTTCTTTCTTTTTACCATTATAGTTTTCCTTTTATTCTTAAGTCTGATCTGCACTGCAGAAATAATGCAGTTAGATGCCACTAAGTACCATTGCTCACTGCTGAGGAATTCTTGGATTTGTAGTTTGGTGTAGCTTGAATTTAGCCTTCTCTGTCAGAGAGCTCTGGTGCCACCACAAACTACCAATCCCAGGATTCCATAGCATTCAGCCTTGGCAGTTAAAGTGGCGTTATACTGCATTATTTCTGCAGTGCAGATTAGACCTTAGTCGTACCCTGCTCTTCCTCCCAAGGAGCACAAGGCATCTAGCAGCTTCCATAAAACACAGAGAACTATCTCCGTTGTAATCCAAAGTATTTGGGAGTGGTTTGGCTTTGGGTGTGTAAGATCCATTACCTGTACAAAAGATCTGCTTTTGATAGAGATATAAAACTGCAATGATCTGTCTATGAGTGTGTGTGTGTGTGTCCCCGCAGATATATGTCTCTCTGTGTGTGCATATCTATCTATCTGTCTGTCTGTCTGTCTGTCTATCTATCATTCTATCATTCATTCATTCTATCTATCTATCAATCATCTATATCTATCTCAGAGCCAGCGTGGTGCTGTGGTTTGACAATGACTCTAGAGTCTAGGACACGGTATTTTGGTCATCGGCCAATAAATACAATAAAAAAATACAATATACTTGTGATCTTTCCCTATCTAATGTGATGCATTTTCTGGTGGCTTGAATGAGCCATTAAGACCCATTAGATCTGCAAAAGAGCTGCTCTGGATGGACATTAAAAACTGGTATAGTGGCTTGAGCATTGAATTATAACTCTGGAGATCAGGATTCGATTCTCAGCTCAACTATGGAAACTCATTGGGTGACCTTGAGCAAGTCACACTCTCTCGGAGGAAGGCAATGCCTGCCAAACCTCCTCTGAACAAATCTTGCCAAGATGTCCCCTTGGGGTTTAGGGCTTTAGGGTTGCCATAAGTCAGAAACGACTTTAAGGCACACGACACACACAGACACATATACTTATATATTTGTGTGTGTGCAAAAAAATCATTTCCCATCTGCAGATATGGGGGTCGTACTTTGCAGACATTACAGCATGGCCCAAAAAGCACAACCACGTGTGTAAGGCAACTTAGATGTGAGCAAAAAATCTACAAGATGCACAAAGACATGCACATGCCTATTTTTTATTTAACTTATATCCTGCCATTCTTTCAGCATGGGACCCAAGGCAGTGACATCTATCTGTTATGGCCCATGGTCAGGAATACTGGGAGACGTAGTCCAAAATGTGGGGGGGGGGGCTTCAGGTTGGGAAAGGTGATACAGCTCAACACAGCCACCTTCATTTTGGAAATCTTTTTGTGTGGTTATGATGATGAAGGCCTGCGCTTAAAATGCTTACAACTAGATCAGTGTGTTTTGAGCTGTATTTCTTTTGGACCTAACTGTAGCGGATGCTCAAAATGGAAGGAGGGATGAATAGGATGAAACAAAGGTTAGTTTGAACCATGGTTTAAACCAAACACTTTAAAAAACACTTTTTAAAAAATTGGTTGTTCTTATACCGAGCCAACGTGGCAAAGTGGTTTTTTTGTTGGACTATGACTCTGGAGATCAGTATTCGATTCCCAGCTTGGCCATGAAACCCATTGAGTGAGCTTGGACAAGTCACACTCTCTCAGCCTCAGAGGAAGGCGATGGCAAGCCTCCTCTGAAGAAATCTTGTCAAGAAAACCCCATGATAAAGTTGCCATAAGTTGGAAATGACTTGAAGGCACAAAACAACAACAACAACATATATTATAATCTGGCTATTATTACTTTTTTTGGAATAACAATGATAATGTAAACATTTTGACTTTTTACAGTTTATCAGCAGTTGTTCATTGTTAGACCAGTATCTTATGTCAGTTGCTTTTGAATCCCCCTGTTTTATGATGTAAGAAATGCCATTTCAGAAACAAATCCTTCATTTAATACAAGTTCAACCAAAAGAACTTGCTTTAAAAGAACACTTTTTAAAAGAACAATGATTATTTAAGCTGGCGGTCATAGCTTCTGAACTGCATTTTTTGGCTGAATTGTCTGATTTAGTCCTATATTGGTGTAGTCTTATACATTAATGCAAACAACAACAACACTGGTTTAAACAAACAAGCTAACTAACGAACAAACAAACAAACAAAAAAACTGTTTTGAGTTTTTGTTTGTCTTATTTTGTTTTTAAAAACTGTTTCCCCCTCTTCTCCAGGGTTGGCATTTCTTGTATTATAAAAGAGAAGGATTAAAAAGAGGCAACTGACACAGGACACCGGTCTAACAAAAAGAACAACTGCCAATAAACTGTAAAAAAGTGAAAATATTTAAATTCAAACAGTCATTGTTGTCCCAACGAGAGGCTAGGGAAATAGTAATAATAGCCAAATAAATAGATAAATATTTATTATGGTCACAAAACAGCATACAAATAGGCTACACAACCCTGGATAAAACTGCTAGGCCCAAAGAGCAAAGGAGTGTAGCGACAGTTGCCTAGCAACGGCCATCTTGTCCTTTGTCTTCCATTACCTGGACCATAAGCTGAAGCATCAATTCTGCTGTGGGTTTCTCATGAAAAACAGTGTCCGTTCTCACCCGTTGGCAAGTGTCACAGATGGATATGGTCAACTAGACGCCCCTGCTTCATTTTCCATTATTCTAGGTCTAGTCTGCACAATTAAAATATGCCTTATTTCAGTTGATTAGAATACGGCCCATCCACTTGTGATTTGCAAGAGTTCGGGCCTTTGGGGGGCGGGCAGGCAAAAATCTACTTAAATTCTGGAGAAAAAGTCTTCACGGTTTTTACCAGCCTATCTGGGAGTATTTGTAAAGGTGCACATTGTTGAACCGTCTGCTCCGCATAGATTGAGACGACTGCGCGTTTTTGGCAGAGCGAGGGGGAATAGATGGGAATAGATGGGAATATTGTCAGAAAAGTGAAGACAGTTGAACGTCGATACAAATGTGTGAAAATCTGCCGCAATTTGTATAACACACTTATGTGTAGACTAGCTCCTGGAGTCTGATATGTCCCAGACCTAATGCGTAATCTTAGATAATCTCAAAATCATTCTGTTTTGGATTGTAGGTTCCATCGGTCCATAAGGACATACCTTACCTGGTACCTTGTTTTGTTAGAAAAAGCAAACTGATTTCTTCTCTCTTTCAGAGGTTTCGAGAGTACCATGGATTTTGCAGACTGTAACGGCCATGCTGTTTCTCATATGAGGTAAAATCAGGATTAGTAAATCCATGAGAAAGAAAACATAGAAAGAATTTTGCATATGGAGTTACCCCACGCTAGGATAAAGGGCCTTTGGTATCCAGTGGGATTTGGTTGTAGGACCCCCCATGGTTACCAAAATCCAGGGATGCTCAAGTCCCATTATATACAATTGCATAATAAAATGGTGTTCCTTATATAGAATGGCAAAATCAAGGTTTGCTTTTTGGATTTTTTTTTGCTGTTGAACATTTTCAAGCCATAGATGGTTGAATTTGTGGATGCAGGCTCTGTGGCAATGGAGGGCCAACTGTAGTATGATCACTAAATTAGTTTAAGTATTTGTAAAGAGTGCTGGAGAGATAGATTTTTAAAAGGCAGTTTGTGCATACACAGCAAAAGAGAGGGGAAATCAAAGCGGGTAGGAACAATATATTTATTAAGATCAACCAGTGTTCCCAAAGTCGAGTGCCTGAATTGTATGGAAATCTTCTTTGGGTAAGCTGCCTTAAAAATAGGGGTGAAATAAAAGAGAGGGCATGGTGTCAAGCCATGGGTACTTCTTTGTTTAAACTGTCAGTGGTTAGATTTTGCCCTTTGCAAAAAACAAACCCAAAACCTTTTCTTCCTTTTTCTTTTTTTCCTCTCCTTTTTTTATATCCTATCTTCTGGCTGAATCCAGGGTCTGAAAAGCTTGTAACCTACTGAGAAATGACTAGTCAGAGTCAGGAAGGATATTAGTACAGGTTTAGTCTCCCTTATCCAGAATTCCAAATTCCAAAATATTCCAGTTTTGTAATTGTCATGACTAAAGTCAAGCCTTTATTGAAAACCTTTGCCATTCACAGGTCTCCTGTAAAGGCAGAAGGAAATAAGTGGTTTGGTTGTTTTAATACTAAAACTTATTTTGACATACGTTCTCTGCACTGAATCAATGGAAGCAAAATTGGGTAGGGTTGCCATGGAAGGTGCAATGCTGATCTTTTCACCCTTTAAATTGGGGAGGAAACATTTGTCTGTTCAGATATTTCGGCCTCTGCCAACACTGGGTTGTCGAAGTTGTATTTGAAAGCATCTGGAGAGCTAAAAGTTACCAACACCTCTTTTAAACAAAGTCCTGTCTTTCCAGGCTGGGATGGAAACTCCAGATGTTGTTGGAGTATAACTCCCATGAATCTTAGCCAGCACAGCCAATGGTGAGGAAAGCTGGGAATTGCAATCCATCGAGATAGTGGCACTTTTGTGTACACAAACATTGTTCCATGCACAAAATTTTGTGTATAAAATGACCTTCAGGCTACGTTTTCAAAGTGTCTATGAAACAAACGAATTTCGTGTTTAGACTTTGGTCCCATCTCCAAGATTCCTCATTATGTATTTGCAAATATTCCAAAATCTGGAAAAATCCAAGAAACTCCTGGTCCCAGGCCTTTCAGATAAGGGAGCCTCGACCTGCACTTGAATGAGAAACCTCATGAAAACATCTGCCAGACTTTTTATACACTTGTGTGAACATTTCCTATGCTGTGTTTGTGTTTTTAGAATAGAGCCTGTGAGAAAGAAAATCAGGCTGGAAACAGAAGAGAGAGTGTGCACCAGCAGGGATGAAAACAAGACAGTAAGTATGGTGGAATTTCATGCAGAATATAGCACATGTATAATGGAATTTGTATAAAAACAGGAATAAGAATGGGGTAGGAATCATAGGCTCAGTTAGAAGCTTTTGAACCACAACTCCCAGGAGCCCTAGCTAGCATTGCTAATGGTGAGCCATGCTAGTTGTAGTTGACTAACACCTGGAGGGCTTCAAGATTCCCACCTCTCTTCTGCTGTCACAGGCTGCTGCCACACTGTAGAAATAAAGCAATCTGATACCACTTTAAGTTCCATGGCTCAGTGCTATGGAATCCAGAATCCCATAGCATTGAGTCATGCCAGTTAAAGTGGTGTCAAACTGCATTACTTCTGCAGTGTGGATACACCCACAGTAACGGCAGGCAGAATCCAAAATACTAGAATCAGAAATACTTTGATTCAAAATCTACTTTTATTTGAAAATAGGTGTGATCTATTTTCAAATAAAAGTAGATTTTTAAATAAAGGGTACTTGTGGGTGAAGTTAGTCACCAGAGCTCAGAAAAATTGAGTTTTCAAACTATTATATCCTAGACTCCTGCAGCCATGCAGAGGACTGAAGCCCCACCTGTTTTCACAGGGATAAATGCAGGGTCCGAACAAAGGCTTATCCAGGCTGTTGTCACACTGCAGAATTAATGCAGTTTGGCACTGCTTTAACTGCCCATGGCTCCATCCTATGGAATCCTGGGATTTATAATTTGTTGTAGTACCAGATCTCTCTTAAGAGGGAAGGCTAGCTATTCACAAAACTCTGAATTCCATAGCATTGAGCCATGGCAGTTAAAGCGGTCTCAGATTGGATTATTTCTGCATATCCTATCACAGGGTTTTCTTGGCATGGTTCATCAAAGGAGGTTTGCCAGTGCCATCCTCTGAGGCTGAGAGAGTGTGACATGCCTAAGGTCACCCAGTGGGTTTTTATGCTGCAGCAGGGAATCGAATCCCGATTGTAGTCCAACGCTCAAACCACTACACCATGTTGGCTCTATAACCCCCTTGCCACCCCTAATTTCTTTCTGGCAGGTGAGCAGACAGCAGGTGAAGAAAGAGTTGCTTTCTTCAGAAACGGACCACAGAGCAGCGGAGGAGAGAGCTGAGAAAAAGAGAGTTTCTGATGCAAAACAGGAGACAGAGAAACATGAAGGACAAGAGGCGAGACCAGGAGGCCATGGCAAAACAAGGACTGTGGAGGAGGAGGAAGTGAAAGGAAGGAAAGAAGAGAATAATAATGAAAAGTGGCTGAAGAAGGAGAGGAAGAGTGAAGGAGAGGAGGGAGAAAATGCATTGGAAATGAAGAAGTCCGAAAGAGAGAGTGGGTTGGAAGGTGAGGAGGAAATGGCCGGAAGGGCATCTAGGAAAGAAGATGAGGAGTTGGTGGAAGGTGGACCAGAGCTTGGGCTTCCCTTGGAAACCAAGCAGGAGTGGAGTTCTGAAGAACAGATGCCTGCCAAGAGGAAGAAGAGCAAAGCCAAAGAGGCCCCAGAGGATGGCAGAGGACAGAAGGCTAAGAGGAAGAAGAGCAAAAGAGCCACTCCAAAAGCAGGGGACAAAGGATGCTCCCGAAAGAGGAAAGCTGAAGAAGAGGAGGGAGCCCTAAAGAAGAAAAAGAAGAGGAGGGAAGAAAGTGGGAAGGAAAAGAGAAACATGAAGGAGGAGAAGTGGAAGTGGTAGGTCTTGCATTTGGAATGGCTTTTTA
>CM034706.1:3901684-3913466 GCA_020142125.1 Phrynosoma platyrhinos
TGGAATCTCACTCTGAAAGAAAAGCAGGATATAAATAAAATGAATAGGGAGATCCCTTCCATCTTTACCATTGCTCTGGCTTGGAGCCCCTTGCCCTCCGATACAGCAGAGAGATTCTGGATCTGCACTTAGTTTTTGTAAGTTTTAGAGTTTGTGCAATTAATTTTTTTTTTTTTTGCATGAATGCAATAAATGCTTAATCACCATTTGAAAGCTTGTTGCTCATTATATATACTTTATTCTTTTCTTTTGTGAATATATAAAACAGAAGCACTTTTACAAAGACATAAGTTAAAAAAAGTCACAAAGTTAAAATGCAATTAAACTAGGCATACTATCAACACCACTTAAAACAAATAAATGCAAGACTATGAAAAGCCCTTCTAACCAGTTGATAAAGCCAATTGGAAAAGTTTACAAATAGTTTTTAAAAAGGAGGAAGGAGGGGGGAATTAAAGAAAAAGCAAGGGAAGAAATGTAGCAGCACCTTTTAAGACTGGTTTTTCAAGGCTTCTGTTTCTTTAAATAGCTTTGGTTGGAGAGGACTGAACAGATGGTTGCCTGGCAAGCAGTTTGTTTGTATCACGTGGCCAGAGGAGAGTTTAGACTACATTTCCCATCTTTCCTTGGGGCTCTGGCATTGTGGGTAGTCAAGTGACCATAGCAAGCACAGCATATTTTATTTAAAAAGGTACATTATGTTTTCCACTGTAGCTGGTTTGTAAGCAAGCTCCCAACAAATGCATTTATTTTAATAAATGCATTTTATTTTAAAATGCACTTGGTTTAACAAAAGGCATGCTCCTTTTAAATGCATTTAGTTTCCAAAGGTGTGGGGTGAGAGAGATGCAAGCATTTCC
Source organism: Phrynosoma platyrhinos (assembly GCA_020142125.1). NCBI lineage: Eukaryota > Metazoa > Chordata > Lepidosauria > Squamata > Phrynosomatidae > Phrynosoma > Phrynosoma platyrhinos. The sequence continues at coordinate 3,902,545 of CM034706.1, forward strand.
TGGTGAAAGGTTAAACCCAAGGCTTGCACAGTTCCTGCCATGCAGCTGAGAGCAAGGGACCATCATCCACTGCCAGAGTGCTGCTGCTGCTGCTGCCCAGCTCCAGTCTGCTGCACTTTGCAATGACTGGACTCCAGGAATGCTTCAGCCTCGCTGGACCTTGCCAAGATGGGCAGCCTACCCTCTTTGTGTCCAGCCCTCTCATGCCTCCCTTTATCATTTCCTGACATTTACCCTCAGACGGTTTTGTGCAAGGCACACAAATCTGAAGAAGATCCATAACACCAGGTAGGAAAGCTTTGCAATGCCAACCTGGTACTTTTGCAAAAGGAAAACTGCTGAGGTCTGTTGTAGGAGCCTTTCTGGTGTATGTGTGTATGGAATCTCCTCCTTTGGAGCTATAATATAGATCTCCAAAGTGTGTGTGTATTATATACTGCATATACTGTATATACTGCATATACTGTGTGATATATATATATATATATATATACACACACACACACACACACACACACACACACATACATACTGCATATGCTGCACATATACTGCATATGCTGCATCTACTGTATATACTGCATATACTGCATATATACTGTATATACTGTGTGTGTGAGTAAATATATATATATATATATATATGTTATTTTAAACATAAAATACAGATAAAAACAGCTCCAGTAAACATTCCTATTAAGTTGTAACATCCATTTCTCTTTGACTTCCCTTAGATAAGTTCTACAGTACAGATTTCTTTCTGTTTTCTTATAACCCCATATTTCGATTATGGTCATACCCTTTCGGTTTTACTTTTTAACCATCAACATATGGCCCACTTTCTGAATCCCTTTGGAGGTCTTTAAACATAGTCTGGAAGGCCATCTGTTAGGAGTGCTTGGATTGTGTCTTCCTGCAGGGCAGAAGAGGGTTGGACTGGATGACCCTTAGGGTCTCTTCCAAATCTAGGATTCTATGATCTCGGAATCCTAGTAGACCACAAGTGGAACATGAGTTAACAGTGTGATGCGGTAGCTAAAAGGCCAATGTGATTTTAGGCTGCATCAATAGAAGTATAGTGTCTAGAAGATCAAGGGAAGTAATAGTGCCACTTTATTCTGCTTTGGTCAGGCCTCACCTGGAATAATCCTATGTCCAGTTCTGGGGATCACAGTTCAAGAAGATCTTGACAAAATGGAGCGTGTTCAAAGGAGGTGGCCAAAAGGGTCCTGGAAACCATAATGCCTTATAAGAAGAGACTTAGGGAGATGCTGGGTATATGTAGCCTGGAGAAGAGATGGTTAAGAGGTGATATGATAGCCCTGTATAAGTATTTGAAGGGATGCTATATTGAGGATGAAACAAGCTTTTTTCCTGCTGCTCCAGAGAATAGGACCCAGAGCATTGGATGCAAGCTTCAGGAAAAGAGATTCCATCTCAACATTAGGAGGGACATTAGGACAGTAAGAGCTGTAACAGACTCCCTCAGAGATTGTGGTGGAGTCTCCTTCTTTGGATGGCCATCTCTCAGGGTGCTTTGGTTTTGATTTCCTGCATGGCAAGGGGTTGGACTGGATGGCCTTTGGGGGTATCTCCCAACACAATTATTTATGATTCTGTGAATTAATTTAGTTACATGCAGTGGGATCTTGCAGCACCTTTGAGACTAAAGAAAGAAGTTGGCAATATGAACATTTGTAGACCTGAGCCTACTTCTTCAAATGAATGGAGATCTCAGTTGATCTCAAAGGAGCTGTAAGATCCCTTTGCATACTGATTTTCCAGGCTAACACAGCTGTGTCTGTGAATTTTAGTTTTGATATGTGTGTGTTGTATGCCTTCAAATCGATTCTATTCCAACTTATGGCAACCCTATCATGGGGTTTTCTTGGCAAGATTGGTTCAGAGGAGGTTTACCATTGCCTTTCCCTGAGGCTGAGAGATTGTGACTCACTGAAGGTCACCCAGTGGGTTTCATGGCTGAGCTGGAAATCAAACCCTGGTCTCCAGAGTCATAGTCCAGTACTCAAACTACTATGCCATGCTGTCTTTTTCATATAGACAGTGTAATTCAACATTATCTGTCATTCAGAAGCATTCTGAATGACAGATAAAAGGAAAAAAAGAAAAGAAAAAGATAACCATATTTATAAATGTGTATACAGGTTGAGCCTCCAGAATTCTGAAATCTGAAATATTCTACAGTCCAAAATTGTCTACATGAGTGGCTGCTAAATGATCTCGCAGTAGCTTTAAGACTGTGCAAAAGAAGTCGTAGTATGAGCTTTTGCTAGTAGTAGACCAAATCTACTATATATATAAACTATATATAAAACTAAAAATAAACTTAAACTAAAACACCATACAAATGAGATAAATAAATAAATAATATTTATATATACAAGCATACTATATTAAAACACTAACAAAAAGCATAAACAAATACATGAAGCATAACTACCGTATTTTCCGGCGTATAAGACGACCCACGTATAAGACGACCCCCCATTTTTCCAGTCAAAATATAGAGTTTTAGCACCTCTATCTTCATTATCCTTATACCCGGCTTATAAGACGACCCCCCCCACTTTAACCACAGATTTTGCAGGTTAAAAGGTCGTCTTATATGCCGGAAAATACGGTAACTGGAATGTAAAAAGGGCTCTGACCTCCCCATCCAAACTGTAATAAGGGGAAAAAGTCCAAAAGCGACAAAGTATGTTATTCTGCCATTACAGATCCAACTAAATTAACCTACTGAGATTATTAGTAATCATAGCCACAAATTATTATAGCCTTAGATTTCTTATTGCTCAAAAAATATATATATATCCATAAACGGTTTCCAATATTTCAAAAAATCTTCTACTGGGTTATCTTTTAATAAGTACTCTTTTAAAGGAGGTTGTTTTGGTTGAACTAAAATGAAGGATTTGTTTCTAAATGGCTTTTCTTGCACTATAAAATAAAGTGATTCAAAAGAAGCCACTGACACTGGATGCAGATCTAACAATGAACAACTGCCAATAAACTTTCAGTCATTGTTGCTCCAGTAAGAGGGTTGGGAAAATAGTAATAATAGCCAGACTTTAAAAAATAAATATGAATAATGAATAAAAAGGAAGCATTTTTTAAAAGTCATTTGGTTTAACCAAGGTTTAAACCAGCCAATGCTGGCATGCATCCCCTAGTTTTTCCTCCCAGCCATCAATCCCTCCACACATCCTAGACAACTCATTTTCTAGCATAAAAGGGAAGATAAATATTATTTTCTGGATGCCTCCAAAAATGGTAGTTCACAACTGTAGCCAGTGGTCACAAGTTTAGTGCTGGTCCCTGGGGGAAGAAATAATAATTGTCAGTGTCTCACTTCAGATAGTCTGAGAAACACTGTCCTAAGTCACCTACAGTAAATATTTTATGGCTACAGACCATATTGGATGGATAAATAAAATAATGAGCCCCTGGTAGTGACTTCAGTTCACTTGGGAGGAAGTGTAACACTTGCACGCCTTCTAAATTTCATCTCACCAGGTGGGAAGAAGAGAAGCGTGAGGACGGGGTGAAATGGCATCAGCTCGAGCACAAGGGTCCATACTTCGCACCACTCTATGAACCTCTGCCCAAAGGGGTCAACTTCTATTACAATGGTAAGGAATCTTATTTTTCTTGAACAGTGAAAAAGGTGCATGCATTGAGTCCCAAAGGATGGGAAAGAGAGATGCTACCTTGACTTTGGTTGACTGGCTGTTTTTTGGAGAGCGGAGAGGAAGGGATTGATAATGTTGCAAGACAATCCATTGGTCCTCTGTGGTTTCTTCTAGGCAAACCTATGAAGCTCAGTCCAGCCACAGAGGAGATAGCTACGTTTTTTGCTAAGATGCTGGATCACGAGTATACGAGCAAGGCAGTCTTCCAGAACAACTTCTTCAATGACTGGATAAAGGTATTTGGCATGCTTAGCTGTGCATTGTTTGCTAGTTGCTGCCCATTAACTGTCCCTTTCGGAAAGATGATCAGGAAAGTTTCCATGGGGGGGAGAGAACTAAAGGTTTACATCATTTTTCTGTTGCATCAGTCAGACACAGATATGAGATAAGAGAACCCTAGGGAGATTTCAGGAGTTCTCCAAATCAGTGGGGACCAATATTTATGTTAGATTGATACCTACCGGTAGTCATGTATCTTTGGTGATTGCCAAGCTAATTTTTCTGAAGATGAGATGTTCTGTTTAAGAAGCAAAGAGTACCCCTCAAGGCGAAATTAAATTCCAAAACCAGGGCACCCTTCCTGCACGTGTGTGACTTTTTGGGGGACTATCTACATAGGTATTAATTAATTCATATAAATAATAATCTAGGGAAATGGTATCCATTGTATTGTTTTTACATTACTGTAATCGTATGATACTTTATTTTTATTTATATGTATTTTTCTTGATTCTTAATTTTAATTTTATGTAACTCTCTTTGAATTTTATTCTGCTATATTCTTTTTTGAAATGGCCAATGGGCTAATCAATAAAAGATTGATTGATTTATATAAATAATAAAGCTGCCTTGAATCCCATTTTTGAGGGAAAGGCAAGATAAAAATCCCATAAATAGAATAGAATAAAACAAAACAAAATAGACAGCAGCAAAAGATCCTCATGTGTGAACTCATTTTCATAAGTGCAACCAACAGCCTGATCCCATGTCTTTTTACTCAATTACTCAAGCAACACAAAAAAATATTGAAGAGAGAAAACATTGTGAGATTCATAAAGTGACTGGGGAAGGAGAGGAAGCTCACAGACAGAGAGTAAAAGTGTTATCTAGGCCTTAGGATCCAGTGTCTGATGCTCAAAAGATATATTTCTTCTGATATGGTGTTGCCCATTACAGGTCTCTAGGCATTACTGAGCTAGGCATGGCCTTTCATAGTCAGCTACTCTCAGATAGAAGAAGGGAGAAATCAGTGATTCCCAAATTTTGGTGCTCCAGATATTTTGGATTTCAGTCCCTGGAATTTGTAACTGTTGGCCAAACTGGCTGGGCCTTCTGGAAGTTAAAAAACACACCCGGAGGACCAAAATTTGCGAATCATTGATCTAGATAGTTCCATGGTTGCTTATGTCCTTATTTCTTTGTATTGTCTTATTTCCTGGTGTGGAAGCTGTTTTAGAACTGAACTTGCTGCCTCCTCCTTTTCCCATAGGAGATGACGCCAGAGGAGCGGAAGAAAATCAAAGATCTGAAGAAGTGTGATTTCAGAGAGATTCATCAGTATTTTGTGGATAAACATGAGGCCCAGAAGGCTCTGCCCAAGGAGGAAAAAAAGGTTTGGATACCATTAGGTTTGGATACCGTGCTAGAATCTAAGGTCTTTTTGACTACTAAACTGCAGTTAAACTTCTAGAATTCCTTTATTTCTTTTGTTTGTTTGTTTGTTTGCTATCCTTACTTCACAATCTTGAAGGCCAGTCTTCTGCAAATGCATTCAGTTCACTCCCACTGTTTGCCCTTAGATCACCATGTCTGCATTTGTGTTGCCTTCTTGCACATTTTACCAAAGTCTAACTTAAATTATCAGATTAAAATTAGTTTCACCACATTCACATATCTTTTTTATTATTAGAGGGCTTTCTCAGCTGTGGCACCCCAGTTCCTGCATTTCCTCCTATACTTAGATGCCTGATTGGCACAAACTCTCGGGTCATTCCAGTGCCACGAAAAGACATGGCTGTTTACTAGAGTCTTTGTGGTCGTAAAGTCATGGCGTTGGGAGGAACCACAAGGGCCATCTCATCAAATCCTCTGCCATGCAGCAAGACACAATTAAAGTACTCTTTAGATGCCCATTCAACCTCTGTTAAAGATTTCGAAAGAAGGAAAGTACAACACCTTCTGAGGCAGTCTATTTCACTGTTGGAACAACTCTTACAGTCAAAAAATTATTTCTAATTTTCAGGTGGAATATTTTTTGACTCTAATGTTCTCTGTCCTAGCCTCTGAAACAGCAGAAAACAAGTGTGCTCAATCTCCTACATGACATCCCTTCCGGTACAGTTGGCCCTCCATATTCACAGACTTTTTTATCCATGGATTCAACTATCTACAGCTTTAAAATATTCCAAAAAATATAAATTCTAGAAAACAAATCTTGATTTTGCCATTTTATATAATGGACACCATTTTACTGTGCCACTGTATATAATGGGATTTGAGCATCCATGGATTTTGGTATCCATGGGGGGCCCTGGGACCAAACCCCAGCAGATACTAAGGGTCCGCTGCATATAAATATGACTGTCATGCAACTCAGTCTTATCCTCTCCAGGCTTATCATACCTAGCTCCCTAAATTATTTTCTATAGGATTAAGTTTTCAGAATTTTAATCATTTTGGTTGCCCTGCTCTGGATCCCTTCCAGCTTGTCAATATCCTTGGATTTTGGGGTCCGGAACTTGACACAGTATTCTGGGTGACATCTGAATAAAGCAGAATGGGGTGGGACTATTATTTCCCTTTCTCCTTTAACTGTATTGTTCTTTTAGCTTCTCGGATTGTTTAACATGTTTTTTAGCCTGCAGTGGGTCCTTGGTATCTGCTGGGGTTTGGTATCCTCGTGGATACCAAAATCCATGGATGTTCAAGTCCCATTAAACACAGTTGATAGTAAAGTAGTGTCTCTTATATAAAATCAAAGTTTGCTTTTTGTAACTTATATATATTTTTAATATGTCCAAGCCATGGATGTTTGAATCTGTGGATAAAGAATCCGTGGATAGGGAAGGCCAACTGTATTTATATTACCTTTTATTGTCTCAAGTTGTTTTAAACTGTTGAAATTGATTTCATTGTATTCTGCCCTGAGAACCTCAGATAAATTATGGGATTTAAATGTTGTAATAAAATAAACAAAAACAACAACAACAAAATAGAAACCATGTAGTTATTAAATATTTTAATATAAATAAAAGGAATTTATTTGTTTATTTATTTTAAAAAATCAGAGATTGAAAGCAGAGGCAGAAAAAATCCAGGAAGAATATGGTTACTGCATAATCGATGGACACCGGGAGAAGATTGGCAACTTTAAGACTGAGCCTCCAGGTCTTTTCCGAGGCCGCGGGGACCACCCTAAAATGGGAATGCTCAAGAAGAGGATAATGCCTGAAGATGTCATCATCAACTGTAGCAAGTAAGTACAAGGGATGTGAGAGTGGATCATAGCTATTAGGAGAGAGATAGGATATGTTTGCACATTTTGATTCTGTTTGCTTCTATGCAGGGTGTCTGAAAATGAGCCCTACAATTTCAGTTGTCTATGCAAGTGAAAGGTACTAGATTATGGGGCTCAGGTTGATCAAAAAATATGGCAGACTTTGTTAGAGGGAATAGGAGATTTAAGTGCATGTTGCATATGTTCATGGTTTTGGATTGGGGAGTTCAAACTAAAAAGGGTCTGAAAATAAATGAGCAGGAACCTGGAGTAACAAACCAGCATTTGCGGGGGCAGGAAGTAGGGTTGTTGTATGGTATATTTTAACATTTCTTTCCCTTTTTAAGAGCCTAACTCCCTCTTCTTTAAATAGGTTAAGAGATGGGGATCATGTGCCCCGCAGATGTTGCTGATTGCAAGTACTACCAGCCCTAGCCGGCATAACTAGTGATGAAGGATGATGGGAGATGCAGTCTAACAACATCTAGGGGGGGGGCGGCATGATGATAATTTCTGCTTTTAATTTTCCATAAGCTTCCTTGGGTCCCAATATTGGGCAAAAGGTGGGATATTAATCCGTAGTGGTAATATAAAGGTTAACTTTTGTAGTCTCACTAATTTTTTAAAAATGAATTATATGCCTCGCCCCCCACCCCATTTTTCCCCCCTGCTAGGGATTCAAAGATCCCACGTCCCCCTCGAGGCCACAGATGGAAAGAAGTGAGATCTGACAATACCGTCACCTGGCTGGCATCTTGGACAGAGAATATCCAGGGGGCCATAAAATATATCATGCTGAACCCCAGTTCAAAGTTGAAGGTGGGAATGTGTTTTCCCTGTGGGAATTATTTTCTGAAAACTCTTTCTTCAGCCCTGACCAGTGTTCAGCAACTCACCTTTGACAGTTCAGTAAAATGATTCTGTTTATCCATGCATTGCAAGAAAGGAACACAGAGAGCTCTGTGACACTTTAAAGACTTGCACAGTTAGTGTGGCAGAAGTTTTCCTGACCTGGAATTTGGTGTGTCATGTTGATCTGTGTAGCTCCCCTCTGTCGGCTTATTTAGCAGAAGCAGAGCAAAGGTTCTCAATACAGATTGAGTCTGTCTTGTCCGCATTTCCAAAATACTCCAAAATCTTTTCCATGGGTGGCTGAGAAAGTGACACCTTTGCTTTCTGATGGTTCAGTGTACACAACCTTTGTTTCATGCACAAAGTATGAGAAATATGTATAAAATTACCATCAGTCTATGTTTATGAGGTGTATACGAAACGTGAATGTATTTTCTGTTTAGAATTGGGTCCCATCTCCAAGGTATCTCTTTAAGTATATGCAAATATTCCATAATCCAAAAAATAAAAATAAAAAATCTGAAATAAAAATGCTTCTGGTCCCAAGCATTTTGGTAAGGGAGACTCAATCTAAATTACATTTTGTTGATCAAAAGCCTCTTCTGTTTGGACACCCTTTCAAATCTAGCTTCATAGGGAATACCAAATGTGTTGTTATACATGCGTGCATCTTCAGGGAGAATGAGAATCCATCCACCACATTTTCAGTTAGGCGTTTTTTATTAGCATTCTTAGAGTTCTTGTATACTAGGAGAGTTGCATTTTGTTGCAGACACCATACAGAACCATAGACCTTTGCTCTGCTTCTGCTACTGTAGGCCTTCTGCTGTATGGTCCCCTGCACAGTTGTAACCCATATCCCCAAATTTCAGCCAGTAGTCAGGAACATCTGTTTTTAAAGATGCCAAAACAAAACAAAAACCAGCAGAGACGGAAAACAAAACAAAATATTGCAGTGGCTTTTTGCCATTGGAACAGCTTTTTATCCCTCCTTTTGTTTATGGGTTGTATCCACACTGCACAGTTGTAGCAACTTGATAACACTTTAACTGTCATGGCTTTAACCCATGGAATCCTAGGAATGATAGTGTAGTGAGGTACTTGGAATTCTCTGCCAGAGAGATATAGTACTTTAGTTCAAGGGACTGGAGAATTTAATAAGGTACATAGTTTACAGCAGGCACTTAAAATTCTCTAGTGCACTTCTTTAACATTAGATCTCTGTTTCAGATAATTCTTTGTCCCACAAAATGACTAATCCCAGGATTTCCTAGGATGGAACCAGGCCAGCTAAAATGGCAGCTAAGCATTATAACTGTGTTGTGTGAATGCACTCTTTTTATTGATATTAAAAAAGATTTGGTGTCTCTCCATTCAGCTGAGAAATACCAGTTCTCTACAGTCATTTTCAAAAGGATGATTACATTTCAGATTTAAATTGGTATTTGTATTTTCCAGTCTGTGATTTCAAAAGAAAGCCCACCTGGGATGAAATGCACATTTGATTTTTAAATGCTTTCCTTTCTCTTTCTCTTTGAGTGCCTTCCTTTTTGTAATGTGGTAGAATGGTTTGGGAGCTAGCATGGTGTAGTGGTTTGAGCGTTGGATTGTGACTCTGGAGAATAGAGTTTGATTCCCCACTTGAGCAGAAAAACCAACTGGGTGACTTTGGGCAAGTCACACTGTCTCAGCCTCAGAGGATGGCAATGACAAACCCCCTTTGAAGAAACTTGCCAAGAAAACACTATGATAGCTTCTCCATTGGGTCGCCATAAGATAAAAATGACTTGGAGACACACAACAACAGCAACAACAGCAAGAAGGTGGTTTGGGTGTTGGACTGGGACTCTGAAGACCAGGGTTCAATTCCCAGCTTGGCCATGAAACCCACTGGGTGACATTGGGCAAGTCACAGTGTCTCAGCTTCAGGGGAAGGCAAAGGCAAACTCCCTCTGAACAACTCTTGCTAAGAAAACCCATGACAGGTTCATCTTCAGGTTGCCATAAATCAAAAATGGCTTGAAGGCACACAACAATAACTTTCTCTTTCTGTCACCCATAAAAATCCAGTTCATTTCTGCCTTCCCTTTTGGATTTTCCACCTGTGTTACATTTTTAAAGATGCTTATGCCTGACTTAGGAAAATCTGAAAATACACATATGTGCTAATGGGCAACTATAGCTGCAGATGAATTCCATGAATGCTAAAGGCTCCCAGTATGACTTGGGGGCTATTTCCTTTTCCTGACTGGAAGGGTAATCTGGGGCAGCAGGGGCTTCTGTTAGAAATCACATCTCAAACTGCTGCTTTTTCCCAGGGAGAGAAGGATTGGCAGAAATACGAAGTGGCTCGCTGTTTGAAAGGAGTGGTTGACAAGATCCGTTCTCAGTACCGAGCCGACTGGAAATCCAAGGAGATGAAGAAGCGACAGAGATCTGTGGCACTCTACTTCATTGATAGGGTAAGGAGCTGCTTTTCGGGGTTAGATTCTCACTATCTAAACAGCTTGTAATTCTCCTTGCTGTGTTCTCATCTGTTGGTAAGAAGTCACAAAAGACAGCAGGGCCACAAAAGCAGGATGAGCAGAATTAGGCTGCAGCTGCACTGCAGAATTAATGCAGTTTGACACTGTTTTAACTGCCATGGCTGAATGCAGTTGTATTCTGGGATTTGTAATTTTGTGAGATAGTTAGCTTTCCCTGTCAGAGAGCTCTAGTGCCACAACCAGTTACAAATCCCAGGATTCCATAGCATGGAGCCATGGCAGTTAAAGCAGTTTCAAACTGCATTAATTCTGCAGTGCAGATGTAGCTTTACATTCGAGAACTCCTGGAGAACAGGAGAAGTCCCAGCAGACTGGAGG
>CM034706.1:3913566-3930319 GCA_020142125.1 Phrynosoma platyrhinos
CTATGATTCTATGACCATATGCAAGAGCTGGCATCCATGCCAGTTCTACACTATATCCTTGTATACAGAGGGCTTTTCTAGATTGGTGTAAAGAAGTGTGAGTTCTTGCAGTACAGCTCACTGAGGTTTGCTGGTGTTGTTGCTTCGACATCCATTCATTCTGTTCTTTTGGGGACGTTGGTGTCGTGATTTCTTCGATCTGCAATGAGCCTTTTCCAAAGGCTTTTTTAAAAAACTAGGATATGGTTTGCTGAGATGGTCTTGTGAAAGACACATTTTGCACTTTCTGAATTTAAAAAAATAATAATTTGTTGAAAAGATCTTGTGTTTTGAAGGACCAGTTCTGTCCCCTCTGAACTTTTTTTTAACAAATAATTCTTAAAAATTGCTGTTTTACTGATGCATTGTAGTACAGGTTGACGCTCTTCAAAATGGCATGGGTCCAGAAGTGTTTTAGATTTTCGATTTTTTCAGATTTTGGAGCATTTGCGTATGCATAGTGAGATATCATGGGGATGGGACCCAAGTCCAAACATGAAATTCATCTATCTTTCATATACACCTTATATACATAGCCTGAAGGTAATTGTATACATAATGTTTTAAATAATTTTGTGCTTGAAACAAAGTTTGTGTACACTGAACCATTAGAAAGCAAAGGTCGCTGTCTCTGCCACCCGTATGAACACTTTTGGATTTTGGAATATTTTGGAATTCTGGATCAAGGAGCCTCAAACTGTATTATGAATGTAAAATATTTTTTTTAAAAAAATGTCAAGAAATTGGAGAAGGAGAGCTTTTCTTCCACTATATCATGGAATTAAGAAACCATTTGAATGTGCAAAGAAAATGTTGTAGCTGGTTCCAGGAATTGCCAGAAAATAAGCTGGGACAACAGACACATTATTTTGATATTTGGTTTCTTTAAAAAAAACAAAACAGAGAACAAATACTACAACTTCCAGCAACCCCCTGCATCATTTGCCTCAATTGGAGAAGCGCACAGTAAGGTATAAGTTGTTTTTCAGGGCCACAGCTCCTAGAACGGGCTGTGGTGGTCTGTAGATTTTGGGAGCCGTAGTCCAGAAAATAAGTTTTCCATACTCTCATCAGAACATGAGAATTGGGTCAGATCAAACCACCATAGCCTCCCCCACAGTGGTAAGCTGGAAGCTTCTGAAAAGTAGGGCATGGAGCTGCTCCTTTTGAAAAAACGAGCAAACAAGGAAGCCATTCTCTTTGGGTTGCCTGACTGTTCTTTGTTCTGGGTCTTGTTCCAGCTGGCCTTGAGAGCAGGGAATGAGAAAGAGGAGGGCGAGACAGCAGACACAGTGGGTTGCTGCTCCCTGCGTGTGGAGCACATCACGCTGCACCCTCGGCTGGATGGAAAGGAGAACGTGGTGGAGTTTGACTTCCTGGGCAAGGATTGCATCCGCTACTATAACAAAGTGCCTGTGGAGAGGCAGGTGAGGGCATTCATCTGTGCAGAGAGTGAGCCAAATTCAGTAGATTACAGAAGCAAAGCTTTGGAAACTTCCTGAATCGTCCAGCCAATGTGAACTCTTTGGTTCCAGGTTCTAAGCTAGCTTCTGGATCAGTGTTCTGGGGTTTTGATCAACTAGGAAGGTCCTATGATTGGGCATGGAGTGTTCCATCCTCCATTCGTTAGCACATTGCTGTTGGGAAAACCCTGGCAGAGCAAACATAACTCTATCAAACGGTGGTCTAGACCTGGATGCAGAGAGAACACCAACATTTATTTTTGCCCAAAGTAGTTAATTTCCAGAGAGCCAGAGATCTGAGCATTGGACTATGGTTGTTTTGAGACCAGGGTTTGATTCTTCACTTGGCCATGGAAACCCACTGGGTGATCTTGGGCAAATACATTCTCTCAGACTCAGAGGATGGCCATGGCAAACCCTCTGAACAAATCTTGTCAAGAAAACCCTATGATAAGTCCCCTTTAGGGCCGCTATAAGTCAGAAATGACTTGAAGACAGATAACAACAACAACAATGTAAATTTCCTCCTCGGTGCACTGCTGCCCGTTGCATCTCTGTTGTTGCTCAGTCTGGTTGTGTCATTTCCTTTCTTGGCTTTGTTAATACAGAAAAAAATCAACTGTTTTGTTGTTCTTGTGTCTTCAATTAAAAAAACACTTAGGGTGAACCTGTCATGGAGCACTATTGGCAAATTTATTCCCAGGAGGTTTATTATGGCCTTCTTCTGAGTCTTGAGTGTGTGTGACTTGCCAGAGATCACCCAGTGGGTGTCCATAGCTGAGCAGTTTCAAACCCTTGATCTTCCACAGTCCTAGTGCAACCTTCAGACTGCTAGACCACATTGTCTCAATTTTTTCCTGGCAATATTTTTGAGGGGGGGGGGATTTGCCATTGCCTTCTTCTGAGGCTGAGAGAGTGTGACTCTCACAAGTTTGCTCAGGAGGTTTCCGTGGCTGAATGAGGATTTGATCTCTGGTCTCCCAGACTCCTAGCCCAGCACTTAAACCACTAAACCATGCTTGTTCTGACATTTTCAGACTTTGTTTTCTAATCATACTGAACGTACACAAATCTATTGTGCGTGTACACTTGAAGTACTGTGTACAGTTCTTGTCGCTGTACTTCAAAAAAAAAATCTGGCAGAGATCTGGAAACGGGGCTCTACAACATAATCAAAGTGACCCAGAGGCTGTGGAAAGGTTACATTATTTACGGTTGTTTCTGTTAGAACAAACATGAGTCTTTGCATGCTTACATTTTGATAACAGTATTTTTGGTAAGATTTTTCTGCACGTTTCTAAAAGGCCTTTGTCACCAGAGCATCCTTCTTGGTTGGTTGATACAGGTATTCAAGAACTTGCAGTTATTCATGGAGAACAAAGATCCTGGAGATTGCCTGTTCGATAGGTTGTCTGTAAGTTGGAGATCCATCTGTGTTGGGATGTAGGGTGGGGTCCATGAGGCTGTCATGAATTTTTCATTCCCATGTATCTAGCATACCCAGTTTTGTCTAGAAGTAGAAATTTTCTGTCTCATTTTGGCTCTTTGATTTGGTGCAAGGAAAATACTTGGACTCCACCTTTAAGAAAAGGTTGGGAAGAATGGGAACATGATCCACCACTTTGACCATGGCATGGTCTGAAGGCACCTGAAATTAAACAATGGTCTGCTGAGTACATAGATGTGGAAACCACCTAGGAATACAGTGGATATTTTCCAATTTTATTTCACCACTCTGCCACCAACTGTGGAGTTTCTATCCTTTATATGAGGGTTCCACTCTATCCCACTGTTGTGGTCACCAAATGTTAGGGTTTCCCAACCTTTATCCACCAACTGTGGGGTTTACACTTAGGCAGTTCCACCAAGGCCACCAACTGTGAGACCTCTTCTCAGGCAATCCCACCACTGTGGCTAAATATGGAGTTTCTATCATTTAACCCACCAACTGTGAAGACTTCCACCGTGTTGACTGCAGTTACCAAGACTTCCTGATCCCCACCCTGTGACAGCCATTTAATTGCCCCCAAGATACCTATGAGGATTTATGCATCTAATGTCCTCAGTGAACATCACCCCTGTATATTCAGTGCTGCCAGCAAAGACACCTTGTCTTAATCCAAGCTCTCGGATAGGTAGCATTTCCAGAGGCCAAAAGTGTATAAAAACAAAAACATAACTATTTACAGAAGTTAAACATAACACAACAGATTAGGCTCTGGTACCAAACCCCAGTGGATACCAAGGGCCCACTGTATACAATCAATGAACCAAACATTTCCAAATACAAACCCATGGCATCACAAATAACATTTTTGGTGCTGTGGGTTCCATAACAGAAGAAAGGTAGGATTTGACTTCTTTAAATGAGGATACTCCACTACCTATCTCATGCTTCTTAGTTAGCTTCTTCCTGGATGTATGAGAATGGAAGTATTCTTGCGATTTAGTGAGCCCCCCACATTTGCTAGGCTTAGGGGTGCAGAGCCCCCTTGAAAGTTTAAAAAACATAAATTAAAACAAACTTTTTTACCTGTTAATTTACCTCTCTAGCAGTCTCTAGATCTTCCAGTGCAACTCTGTGGCCAGGATCCAGCAGAAGTTGATCATAGAATTGCACTGGAAGGCCTACAAACCCACAAAAAACTATGGATGCCGGCACCTAGAGCAGCAGTTCCCAACCTTTGCTCCATGGAGCCCTTAGGGCTCTTTTGAGTCAAAAAGGTTGGGAACCTCTGGCCTAGAGAAATGTTTTCTTTAGAAATCTCTAGGTCCCCCAGCGTGCCTCTGTGGCTAACTTCTGGAAGAGTCATGCCAGAGAACCTAGAAATTGCTAGAGAGAACTTATTAATCAAATCAGCCAATAGTCAAATCTACAAAAGTCAAAGCCACAAATGTGGAGGGCCAACTGTATGTAAGCACTGCCAGAGATAATATTCATGAATGGTTAGAGGGAAGCAGAATTCAGAGTCCTGGCTATGGCCTCCTGAATTTTGGGGCTAGCTCTCAACTCCTGCATGAGGGGCTTTCTCTACTTTTTTTCTCCCCCCTCTTGTTTTCCAGACAACCTCCTTGAATAAACATCTGCAAGACCTGATGGATGGCTTGACAGCCAAGGTCTTCAGAACATACAATGCTTCCATCACACTGCAAGAACAACTGGATGTGCTGACAAATGGTAAGTGGATTGACAACATCTCCCAGCAGGCTATACCTATTAATTTACTCATACCCTACTTTCCCACCAAATGTGGGTTCAAAGGTCTGAATGAGACTCAATAATTTCCAGCAAGGTTTTGCAGGATTTCTGTACCAATTTCAAGTGTGCATGTTTTGGAACTGGCAGCAGAGGGTGCAGCTTCTCTTGATAGTAGAGGATATGGCTTTTAGTCTGTCTTGAGATTCAAGGTCTCTCAAAATTGAAAATGAAGCAGTGCCTGAGTGTCATTATTTTGTATTCCCTCGGAGTCTTCTGCCACCTTATTTCAGCCAAAGGAATGTGTGTGGTTGGGGAATAATGTAAGAACAGCAAGGCAGCAGATGGGGAAATCAAAGAGAAACTCTTCCCCCAGGGACTGAGGACCTTTCTGAGTTTATTTCCAAAAATTTTAGGGCACACATAAGAGAACATGGTTTGTTGTCAGGGAGTAGAGGGGTGGCTAACTTGATAGAGCACTTGGCTTGCAAGCATAATGTTCCAGGTTTGATCCCTGGCACTCTCCTGTGTACGAATCTCACATTGTCAGATCTGGGAAGGCTGTCTTGCCAGAGACTCCAGAGAACCATTGCCAGACAGAGCAAGCGAGAAATAGGATATGGCTACATTGACCAAAGACCTGGCGTGTGAGGCTCACTTGGCCTTGGCTTTATGATCTGTGGGAGGGGTCTTTCCTTTACAGTTAATGAGGTTGAGAGAAGTTTCCTCAATAGGGCTTGAGTACAGGCGCCTTGTCCATCTGCATCTGTTAAGGAGAGAGGCCATGCATGTGAGTGTGTGTTTCTCCACCAACACAATTGAGATGGCCTAGCTGGGGGATTCTGGGAGATCAAAGAAGTAACTTTTAAAGGTTCCATTCATTTTTCACTTGTTGGGGGTTGCCATGATAGTGGACAGCTTTTAGGTTAATTTCAGAAAAATGTACACTTTTATGGAGTGAGCTCATTGTTCTTCCAGAGACCCTTTTATTCAAGAGATGGAATACATTTCTCTACTGCCTTAGAGGAAGGGCAGTGTTCAAGGAAGGTTTGTTAAAAACACAAAGCCAAAAGGAGCCATTTCATACAACCCAATTTTTAAACTTTCAGCTACTAGGAATAATTTTTTTTAAATGTGTAGATTCCTTTTCTTTTTTCATAAGAATATTTTACAAACAAAACAAAACAAAATCAGCCATCCACTGATGCTTTACTTTAATGCATATCCAGAGGTTTAAAACTCACTCCATGTTGTTTTGTTTTTCGGTCCTTGGATTGGGGTGGACTGCTATGCATGTTTATTATTAGAGATAAGCCCCATTAAATTAAATGGAACAATCTCACAAGTGGATGTGCTGAAGAATCAACAGAGTTGAGGAGGTGGACATTTTGTGAAAGCATGTCTTCTGGAATTACTGTGCCAGTTTCATGAATTTTCAGTCCCGTTGATTTCCTCTCTAGTCTCAACTCTTCTTCTATCTTTTGTACCAACAGAGAATGACAGTGTTGCTGCCAAGCTGCTTTCTTACAACCGAGCCAACCGTGCAGTTGCCATCTTGTGCAACCATCAGCGGGCAACACCAAAGACCTTTGAGAAATCAATGCAGAACCTCCAAGCAAAGGTCAGCCAGTGAAGTGGGGCAGATGAAACCAGGCCTATGTGGGGTGGTAATAGTGCTGGAAGGCTTTCCCCTTGTTCAGCCATGCCTTGACTGACTCTGGGGTTTGATTGCAGTCATCCTTTGATACGATGAAGCCTTAGAGGATGTGCAGTAAGAAGGAAGGCTACATCATTTCTGTACAGGTTTTAGTACTCCATTGGTACTGGTCAGGTGATGAATGGAAGATAAGCTGTGAAGGGTGGGAGTGAGTTTGCTTTCCAAAGGATGAAGAAAACCTATGAAGACCTCTATATGGAATGTCTTAGCTGTGGCAATCTGTCCAGGCTTGGCTTATCAAAAACAAGAAGCCTAATCTGGACCTCCCTTGATTTTTGATGTTCCAGATTGATGCTAAAAAGGCCCAGCTGTGTGATGCAAAAATGGAGTTGAAGAGGGCAAAGGCAGACCACAAAGCCAGAAAGGATATGAAATCAAAAGCGTGAGTCATCCTGACTCTTTTTTAAAAAATAATCCTGAGTTATTGTACGGGTTATTCATGGCTGGTTGTTTTTCACAGGTTGGAACACCAACCTGTGTTATTTATGAGCTGTCTCCCATCTTGGTGTGTGTCTTTGTGCATACCTGTCCTGTGTCTCCCACTCAATGCCTCTCTTTCAAAGCAGTGCTGTGGAAAAGAAAAAGAAAGTGATAGAGAAGATTGAAGAGCAGCTGACAAAGCTAGACATGCAAGCCACAGACAAGGAGGAAAACAAACAGATTGCTCTGGGAACATCCAAGCTGAATTACCTGGACCCCCGCATCAGTGTGGCCTGGTGAGTGAGTGGCAGCCAGCGTCTTTGGGCGATTTGCAGGCCTGTTTGAAACAGGACCGGTGCATTTCTGCTTTTCTTCTTGAAATGAATGTCTGTTACTAGAGCCCTGCTTTGACACTCAGACGCCTCCTTTCTGATGTGTTTTTCCCTTTGCAGGTGCAAAAGGTTTGATGTACCCATTGAGAAGATATACAACAAGACCCAGAGAGAGAAGTTTGCATGGGCTATAGCAATGGCGGATGAAGATTTTGAATTCTAATGGACTCTATACTGTCAGTTGCTTGTTTTGGGAACTAGTCAAGATTTTTACATCTCTATTGTGGCCTTGTTTGTGTGTGTAAAATACATCACTCAAGGAAGGTGTGGTGCTCCTAGTTTCTTCTTATACCTAAAAGAGAAGAAATGCACTCAGTAGCCTGGGTCTCAGAATGCTTGAGCCATCTCCTTGGTCTCGTCTTTTAGGTCATATATTGATTACAACAGTGGTTATGTCAGCTGTGTTGCTACAAACTGTCTTTAGCTACCATGGCTGCTTTCACAAAGAAGAACATAGGATGGTAAAGATTCAGGAGGGCAAAGGCAGAGAGGAAACTTTGCCAGTTAGTGGCCATTAGGTTGGGACTGGGGTATAGCTGCATCTAGCAGTCATCCGACTACTACTGTGTACAACCCCAGGAAGAAATTCTTGCACAGAGGCAATGGATACCTCCTTGTGCAACGTCATAAAAAAGAGTTTTCAAATGCATGACTGTGGGTCACTAAGTTGCCAAGATTTCTGGCCTGTGTCAGATAAGTTTTGATGCCCCAAAAATCTACAACTCACTCAGTTCTTTGAGGGAAGGCATTACAGTTAAAACTAGTTTAGACTTATAGTGCAGACATACCACAGATAACCTGTGTCCTTCATTGCCTCTTCAGTTCTGTTGTCTTTTATGTGCCTGTTTTAAGCAATGGTAAAACCCCAGTTGGGCAGTCATTTTTTTTCTGTGTTTATTTGTGGTGGTAGTTGCCACACTGAAGTCACAGTTTAGACAACCTCACTCCCCTACCCTTTAAAAAGAACATTATCCTCTTGAAGAAAACACCTCTAAGAAAAATGGAGCAATGCCACACCAACGAGAAATACCTCAGTGACTTGTTCATGAGAAAGAAAAAAGTTCCTTTTCATACCCTGAAATAAGGCAAGTCAAGAATTTTTTTAGGATTTCCTAATCTCTGTATCAGAGATGAGCCTTCACAAGTTTGCATGCTCAGAAATTTTGAGGCTGTGCTCTTAGAGCTCCTACTGTTTGCAGGGCCCACAAAGGGATCAGAAGCTGAATTTGTGTTTAATAGTAATTGGGTCAAGACGGAAAGCAGACAGAGAAGTCTTCCATGGCTTCATTTTAAAGAGCCTTATCACCTAAGAAAGGAAAACCAAAACAGAGTGAGAGAATAGCAGCTTTCTCGGTGCCTCTCCACATGCCATCATAGCACTTCCATTTTCTTCCTGAGGGAGATGGCTGTAAAAGCATGCATTATGTTGAATGGATTTTTCCAGCACAACAAAAGACACACTTTTATGACCATCTTCCTTAGGAAGAGAACAGAAGTGTTCTCATGTGGAGAGGGATGGAGAAAGCTGCTACTCTCCCACTCTCTTTCAGCTTGCTTTTCTCATGTGATAAGACTCTTAACTATGAAAAAGAAATACCAGCTTTTGAGGGAAGTCCAGTTTGCTATGCTCTGCAGCAGAGTGGGAAAGCCTGTTTTATTTAAAAAGTTAAGGTAAAACCACTGCCACCAAGTACACAGTATCATTCAGCGGCTGTCACTTGAATTCACCCAAGAATGTTTGGTTTGTCCCCTGTATGTGGTCTCTTGATGATCTAGCATTGTGGTCACCTTCATTGGATGGCTGATGGTTTTATCTAGGAAAGTAAATGCAGCAAATTCCTGTTTGTGGCCAAACGTTAGACATAAAATTGGGAGGCCAAGGAGAAGGGAGAGAAAACAAGAAAGAGTGGATTGGTTAGGCTGAAGATCTGGAGTGTAAATAGCAAACCACAGCGATCTTGGGCGATATTTCTAGCTTATCATGATGGGTGCAGGTGAGGAGAACCTATGTTTCTAGCAGAAGAAATACTAGGGATGATGGATGCACCAAGATCCTGACCATAGTGGTGATGTCAAGGTGGTTTTGTTTCCATATAACGTGCTAATCACTAATTCTGCACCAAAACCACACGTGGAGTCTTATTCCTCCATCAGTTGGATTTGCAACTCGCAAAACCAATGGTTAGATGTTTTCTTATGTCTTAATAATTTTCTACAGTCACATTAAGGTTTCAAGGAACTCAAGATTTCTTAAGTGTTTATTTCTTGCCTGTTTGCCATTAAGTTGCTTGGGAAGTGCTTTATTAAAATATAATGTTTTGTCTATAGTGATCTCTGCTTTTTGGACAGTATGCTGATAATGGAAGCGGGAGTAAAACTGGCACCATAATCTTGGCGTAGCTTTGGTTTTCCAGCAAGGTATAGAGCAAATTGGTTTAAGTTAAAACAACAAACGACATTGAAGCTTATGTTTTTAACTGGTTGCATTCATACCTGAAAGAATCAGATGTCTGCTTTGAGTTTATTAAATGTGGAATTTTCACATTTCACTGATAATTACATATTTGATTTTCATGATATTTTCAAAGCAGCGGCTGCACATGTCAGTCCGTATGGAATACTTCAAAGATTAGCATTTGCACCTTGAACTAACTATTAACATTTCAGAATTTTTAGTCTAAACTTCAAAATTGGTATACCACAATTTCACAATCAAAATTGGTTTCAATTTCATTGTATGAGATAGCACTGTCATATTTGTTTTGGAAATGGCTCGTGATGATGATGATTTTACTACTTTCTTTTAAAAGAAAATGCCCTCAGTAGCATCCTTTCTATTTGTGGTTATGTCGATTAGCAGGAGGCAATCTTGTGTTGCTATGTCTTGGTTCAATGTGTAACCAACGGTACCTTAAACCTTTGTTTTGTTTTATTTTATTGTTCTAAAGATGGTAAATACTGATAAGAGGAGGATTATCAATTGATCTCCCATTTTTCTGGTTGCTAGTGGATTAAAATCCTATTCCTTTGTAGAGATGGAATTTGTCTGTTTCTCTCAAAGTAATCCGACTTCTCACCACATGGATGGGGAAGCAAGAACTCAGTCTTTGAAATTATTTTTCGCAGTTTAGACTAGAACTTGGAAGTACCAAGTTACAAGCAAGATAGTTACCTGAGTTACTTTCCTTGGTAACACAGCAAACTGAAGTCATACTTCAAAAAACAATGCGACACAAGGGAATGATCTTTATTTTATTTTATTTTTTTACTTACATTTGAACCTTTCTTTAAAGGACATTTTAAAGCTTTCTCAGAGGCATTTGGAGTGGGATTTTTGTCACTCCTAAGCCATTTTAAAAGTAACTGACTTTGAGTCACATATGAGTTACTTTGGAAGCAGTGTAATGAGGTGCAGTAACATGCCCCATGTTAAATGCTATATGTAATGGGAACAAATTAATTTTGGAAGGTAAATTTCTAGGCTGCGATTCAAACAGTTTATTTCCAAATGTTCATCCCCAGAGCCTGCCCGTAATCTCCTGGAAGCTGCTGTATTTTCAGAGGGCAGCAGAGGCTAGTTTGAATTAACTGTCCCATCCAGTAAATGGCACAGAAGAAGCAGCCCAAAGTATTGTACAAGTTCATCATTACAGTGGGCCTTAGGGCTTAGAAAATATAAGCAATTAAAATTTGATGGGGTGGAGATAACAGAAAAGGAGAAGGGAAATGGAAGTGAGGGAAACAGAATCAGTATCATAGAGTTGGAAGACCCCCAAGGGTCATCTAGTCCAGCTCCTTGCCATGCACGAACCCCGGTAGCAATAGCAAGTAGATTTCTATACCACTTATCCGTGCACTTAAGCACTCTCTAAGCAGTTTACAGTGTGTAAGCCAATTGCCCCCAAGAAGCTGGGTACTCATTTTAGCAACCTACAGAAAGATGCAAGGCTGAGCAGACCCTGGAGCCCTGCCTGGGACTGAACTCACAACCTCATGGTTTGTGAGCTAGTGGCTGCAGTACAGGCATTGAACCACTGCACCATCAGGGCTCTTCAATAGATGGTCATCCAGTCTCTGTTTGAAGACCCCCAAAGAAGGAGACCACCACACTCCGAGGGAGAATCTGCCACTGTCAAACAGCTCTGACTGTCAGGAAGTTCCTCCTGAGATTTAGGTAAAATCCACTGTTTCTTGTCCTTTTCATTGGAGCAGCAGAAAACAAGCTTGCTCCATCCTCAATACGACATCCCTTCAAATACTTATGCAGGGCTACCAGGTTAGAAGCAGTGTGTCTATTTTTAATCAACCCATTAGGGGGAGCTTTTGAACAAGGACTGTGGCAGATCATAGAATCACAGAGTTGGAAGAGTCCTCAAAGGCCATCCAGTCCAACCCCATTCTGCCATGCAGGAACTCACAATCAAAGCATCCCCGACAAGATGGCCATCCAGCCTCTGTTTAAAGACCTCCAAAGAAGGAGGCTCCACCACACTGGCTTTCTTGTACATCACAGCTCAGAGGTTAAACTACATTGATTTCATAGGGTTTTCTTAGGTAAGGAATACTCAGAGGTGGTTTTGCCAGTTCCTTCAACATTTCACCTACTGCACCTGGTATTTGCTGGTGGTCTCCCATCCAAGTACTAACCAGGGCTGACCCTGCTTAGCTTCCAAGATCAGACGGGATCTGGTGCCTTGAAAAGGAAACAGTGTGAGGAGCTTCTTAGTTTATGGCACCGGCATGTCTTCTTCCATTTTCCCCCGCACACCATTTCTTGCCTTCGCCTTATTCAGCATTTCATATAGACTCTGAGACATAAAGAGAAATAAAGTCCAAGCTTTATTGTTGTGTGCCATCAGTTTT
The DNA here is from genome assembly GCA_020142125.1 of Phrynosoma platyrhinos. Taxonomy (NCBI): domain Eukaryota; kingdom Metazoa; phylum Chordata; class Lepidosauria; order Squamata; family Phrynosomatidae; genus Phrynosoma; species Phrynosoma platyrhinos. The sequence goes on from CM034706.1 coordinate 3,925,657, forward strand.
GATTCAGGAGGATGGAAAGACCTTCTGGAAACTCTGTTTGGGTCCTGCAAACTCAGGCCAGCTGTGGCTTCCTTGGTTGAATCAATTCCTCTATTACAGATTTTACTGCTGCCTTCCTTCCACTTTACTGAGCATTGGACTCCAGAACAGGAAGAAAGTACCTGGAAATACCTGAAAGGAAGAAAGGAGCTGCCAGTTCTTTTGGTTTTGATTTTACCTGCGTATTCCTGGTTTTGTGTCCAAACCCTCTCTTGAAATATGCTGGGTTTACAGCCTTCTCTCCTCCCTTGTGTTTTCTTCTGATGCATTCATTACATGTTGCGTCTGGACTTATGCGACATTTTCACACCAATTTTCTTTCTTTAAAAAATTTATTTTTATTTATTTAATAACAACAACGTCTAAAAATATTCCACACTTTACACAAACGTGTAAAAAAGATTAGTCAGCTCATCGTCTACACGCACTCTATATACAAACTGTTACTTCCAAAAGTTTCTTTGACAATAAATACCTCTTATTTATGCTCACAATCCTTAAGTCTTTCATTTTCTCTGTAATCTATTCGACAACTCTCGCTCTTAAAATCAATAATTCAGCCTAAATATCCTAATTCTGACTTTGTTTCAGTTTTTAATATTTCTCATAGTACGGTTGGCTATCTCAAGTCCATCTTTTATTTATATAGTCTTCAACTGGAGGCCTTTCTTTGTCCACTCTATCTAGATCTTTTAGGTTTAGTAAAGCTGTTAGTCTATCAATTCTTTTCATTTCCATTAGTTTCATTAACCGGTCATCCATCGTAGGTAATTCTTGTTTTTTTCCATTTCTGGGCTATTAACAGTCTTGCCGCTGTAATCATGTATAAGAGAATTCTCCAATATTTTTTCTCTTGTGTCAGATCCAATTTGTTTAACATATTGAAAAGATACATTTCTGGCCTTAATTCATATTTGATTTTAAAAATTTCTTGTATTGAATCATGAATTTTCCTCCAATAAAGCCTCATTTTAGAGCATCTCCACCAAACATGGAACCATGATCCGACATTCTTTTTACACTTCCAACCATTATTCAACTCTACATTGTCAATTTTAGCAATCTTAGCAGGAACAATTTTCACTGAGCCTTCATTATTATTATTATTATTATTCAGGAGTCGTCATCAAAATGCTAAAATCTAGCAATATTAAACTAGTTAAACATTAGGATCATTTTGTTTTAGTGTTGATGTTCCTCTTTCCCTTGCCTGATCTCTCTTGAATCTCTCTCCTGAAAACAAGAGCTGTATTATATCAATGGCTGTCATTTTAACTAGTTTTGGACTAAGAGAGCCAAATAGAGAGACATTTCAATTTGGATAATACTGGCTTAATTTAAACTGACCTGGGAGGTAGGAATGAAAAGCCCTTGCAAATGCGAGGAGTTCCCAGGAAATATTTCAGGACGAAGAAAATGATCATGTATCGTACATCTCCAAAGTAAAATTGGTTTGTAGAGGAACAAAACCAGGGACTTTCAGAGATGTTTGTCTCATCTGAAAGGGCTCATAATAATAATAATAATAATAATCAGCTTTTGTCACATTGTCTCATGCTTTGTCCAAAGCGTGATGGCTTCAGTTTAGATATATTTTTGTTTTAGTGTACCGCATGACATTTGGTAGTGCTTCAGTTCTCTTCCGGCGGGAGACTGTTGTAAAAGCGAGTCTTTTTTCTAGCGGGAAAAAATCTGTTTGACAAAAGACTCGCTTTTACGACCCATGGGAAGAGAACTGAAGAACTACGACATCATGCAGTAAGGCATGTAGAAAGGGGCAGCTCTCCGGCTGCACTTCTGCTGTCCTTCCTTGGTTGATAAGCTCCGCAATGAATGCATAAATCAACATGTAGAGATTGACACTATTCAGCCATGATGTCAGATTGCAGCCAATATATAGACTTGTGATCTTTCCCTTTGTAATACGATGCATATTCTGGTGGCTTGCATCAGCCATTAAGAGCCATTAGATCTGCAAAAGAGCTGCTCTGGGTGGACATTAAAACTGATATAGTGGTTTGAGCATTGAATTATGATTCTGGAGATCAAGATTCGATCCCCTGCTTGAGCACCAAAACCCACTGGGTGACCATGGGCAAGCCACACTTTCTCAGCCTCAGAGGATCATAGAATCCTAGAGTTGGAAGAGACCCCAAGGGCCATCTAGTCCAGATTACTCTGTAAGTTTCCATGGCCGAATAGGGAATTGAACCCTGATCTCTAGTAACCCTCAACCTGACACCGTAATTGACTGGGGTTGTTATATTTCACAGCATGCCTGGCAATGTATAATTTGCGCCCAGCCTCTCTCTCTGTGTTATGCTTGTAACCTTTGTTCATTTATGACTCAGTCTCCATGCCACAGGCGTGCTTCTTGAGGCATGCACTGCTACACCCCGAAACTTGCCGTGTTGCGTAGCATCCTTCTATCCAAAGTCCTCTGCCAATGGACCTTTGTTAAACTGGATGTTTATCATCTCCAGGGAGAGGCATGGAGCTGCCTTTCTGGAAGGGGTGGAAGTGTGGAGTAATGGCCAGAGCACCTTCGGAGAATATTCCCTGGATGGAAGGAATATGCCTCCGACTGCATCCGAAATCCTGTCCTCAGAGTAGACCCACAGAATCCATGGGATCTATCTACATGTTTAATTCACCATCCAACCATTGCTTCAATGGGTCATAGAATCGTAGAGTTGGAAGAGACCACAAGGGCCATCCAGTCCAACCCCTTTCTGCCATGCAGGAACTCACAGTCGAAGCAAAATCAAGGGTTCTAGTGCAGTTGGGATTAACCAACACAATTCTTGTTGTTATTGTTGTTGTGTGCCTTCAAGTTCATAGAATCATAGAATCATAGAATCATAGAGTTGGAAAAGACCACAAGGGCCATCCAGTCCATCCCCATTCTGCCATGCAGAAACTCCCAATTAAAGCATCCCCGACAGATGGCCATCCAGCCTCTGCTTAAAGACCTCCAAGGAGGGAGACTCCACTACACTCCAAAGTTGTCTTTGACTTGGCAGTCCTAAGGTGGAGCAGGGTTTTCTTGTAAAGCTTTAGTCAGAGGAGGATTTGCATTTGCCTTTGCCTTTGCCTTTGCCTTTGCCTTTGCCTTTGCCTCCCTCTGAGGCCAAGAGAGAGTGGCTTGCCTATGGTCACTCAATGAGTTTCCATGGTTGAGTGGGGATTCGAACCCTGGTCTCCAGAGTCCTAGTCCAACATTGAAACCACGACACCACCCTGGCTCTCTAAAACAATTCTGGCCTGTGTTAATTTGCAGTGGACCCTCCACATTTCACTGGGGTTAGGGACGCAGGACCCCAGTGAAAGTGAAAAAATGAAATTTATTTAAAAAAAACAACCCTCTTTTGCAATTTCTAGCTCCTCCAGTGCATCTCTATGGCCGTCATCCAGCCAAGGTTGAACATAGAGTTGCACTGGAAGACCTCAAATGCCTAGAGAAGTGTTTTCTCTAGGAATCTCTAGCTCCTTTATGGTCACCTGGCAGAATTGCGCTGGAGAGCCTAGAAATCCCTAGAGAGGACTTATTAAGCAAATCTGCGAATAGAGACACAATATTTCACTCATCGGCCAATAAATACAATCAATAAATATAATATACTTGTGATCTTTCCCTTTGTAATGCAATGCATTTCCTGGTGGCTTGAATGAGCCATTAAGACCCATTAGATCTGCAAAAGCGCTGCTCTGGGTAGACATTAAAAACTAGTATAGTGTTTTGAGCATTGAATTGTAACTTTGGAGATCAGGCTTCAATTCCCTGCTTGAGCACAAAAACCCACTGGGTGACCTTGGGCAAGCCACACTCTCTCAGCCTCAGAGGATGGCAATGGCAAACCCCCTTTGAAGAAACTTGCCAAGAAAATCCCATGACAGGTTTGTCTTAGGGTCACCGTAAGTTGGAAACAACCTAAAGACATGCTACAACAAAGGAGTAGTATATTTTGGGGTGTTTTTCCCCACTAAAATAGGTGTTAAACACCATTTTGGGGTGTCGCTACAGGGAGCACGCGCAGCTCACAATGTATCACAACACCACTGCCTTTGAGTCTTTGAGTAAATTAATAAATAAAAATAGTAATAATAGTAATAATAGTAATAATAGTAATAGTAATAATAATAATAATAATAATAATAATAATAATAATAAAATTTATTTATATCCCGTCCTTTGGGGACCCAATCAGGGCGGCTTACAACAATAAAACCATACAATATATCCCAAAACATAATCCCTCCCCCCCCCTTAAAACAGTATTAAATCAATGAAAATTAAAACTACAAATTCAAACAATTGAAAAATTAAAAACTTTACAAACATAAAATAATAAATTAAGTAAAGTAAAAAACATATAGAGACTGGAGATAGAAATAAGCTTGACTATGTGGAAGGAAGTTTAGGATCGATCAATTATTTTAAGAGCAAGAGTGCCAAATAAATTTTTATGATACAGAAAGACTTGAGAATCATGAGCACAAATAATCGGTATTTATTGTCAAAGAAACTTTGGGAAGTATTAGCGGATATATCGAATTTTGGCAATGAGCTGACTTTCTGCAATTTAAAAATTCAATATTTCCACATATTAAAACATACACAAGA
>CM034706.1:3938767-3949660 GCA_020142125.1 Phrynosoma platyrhinos
AGCAACCCGGCCCCCGGCTCAAAAAGGTTGCCTACTCCTGGTGTAGGATATGAATCTTTCATCACCATAATAAATACTGTGTGTAAGGATAAAGGGTCAAGCAGGAGAGAGTAAAATATTCCATTGGGTCCAAGGGAGGTGGTCATCATCGTCATCGTCATCATCATCATCATCATCACCATTTATTTATATGGCGTCATCGATGTACATAGCAGTTTACAGACTAAAACATTTACAGTCAGCCCTTGCTGTCCACGGATTTTTAAAAATCCACGGTTTCAATATAAATTGAAAATATTCTTTCAAAAATCTATAAATTCCAAAAAGCAAACCTTTTTGCTACTTTATATAAGGGACACCATTTAACCGTGCCATTATATATCATTGGACTGGAGCATCCACGGATATTGGTATCCACAGGGAGTCCTGGAACCAGACCTCAGCGGATGCCAAGGGCTCCCTGTATAACTATTGAAATAATATAAAATATTAAAATACAATGCAAAATAAAATAAAATAAAATCCACAGACACAAACACAAAATGCAGAATAAAACAGTAGAGATAATCAATTATAGTAAATATATAAGATATAAGCATTTCAGTACTGGTGAGTGAACCATGTGGCCCTCCAGATGCTGTTAGACTGCAGCTCCCAGTATCCCTCGCCATTGGTGGTGCTGGCTACAGGCTGCTGGGAGCTGCAGTTCAAAAACATCTGGAAGGCCTCATTCATCCCCACAAACCCCAGGTATGAAGCAAGAGGGACAATGCATTGGATGGGACAGAGTTCTGAATGCCAGGAAAGCAAGGATAGATGAAGAAAAAAAGCCATGATCCTGTTTAAGGTTGCATCTACACTGCAGAAAAAAATCCAGTTTGATGCCACTTTGACTGGACAAGGGCCATCCAGTTCAACCCCATCCTGCCATGCAGGAACTCAAAATCAAACCATCCCCGACAGAGGGCCATCCAGCCTCTGTTTAAAGACCTCCAAAGAAGGAGACTCCACCAAAATCTCTGAGGGAGTGTGTTCCACTGTGAAACAGTTCTCACTGTCAAGAAGTTCTTCCTAATGTTTAAGTGGAATTTCTTTTCTTGTAGCTTGCATCCATTGCTCCATGTCCTATTCTCTGGAGCAGCAGAAAACAAGTTGCGCCCTCCTCAATATGACATCCTTTCAAATATTTAAAGAGGGCTATCATATCCCCTCTTAGCCGTCTCTTCTCCAGGCTAAACATCCCCAGCTCCCTAAGTTGTTCCTCATAGGGCTTCATGGTTTCCAGACCCTTCACCATTTTAGTCTCCCTCCTCTGGACACGCTCCAGTTTTTCAACATCTTTTTTGAATTGTGGCGCCCAGAACTGGACACAGTGTTATTCCAGGTGGGGCCTGACCAAAGCAGAATACAGTGGCCCTATTACTTCCCTTGACCTAGATACTATACTTTTATTGATCCAGCCTAAAAGTGCATTGGCCTTTTTAGCTGCCGCATCATACTGTTGACTCATGTTCAACTTGTGGTCTACTAGGACTCCTAGGTCCCTTTCACACGTAGTTGCATTAAGCCAGGTGTCCCCCGTCCTAGATCTATGCATTTAATTTTTCTGTTCTAAGTGCAGTACTCGAACCTATCTTCAGTTTATGATTATTTATTTTCCCCAACAAGCTGCATTTCTACAGAGGGACTATTGTGTAAGGAGGTACTGAGAAAGGAGGGAGTGTTGCGTAAGGAGGTATCGCAATTAAAAAGTGCATATGCTGGCATAATGGGAGGTGATGGCATCATATGTCACCAACTGGATTCTAGCCAACAGATTCTCGTGCCAATCCCACTTGCTAGCAGTGGTTCCCAACCTTTGGTCCTCCAGATATTTTGGACGTCAGCTCCCATAATTCCCGATGGTTGGCCAAGTTGGCTTGGGCTTCTGGGATCTGAAGTCCAAAACAAAGGGAGGACCAAAGGTTGGGAACCACTGTGCTAAAGGAAGGGAGTCGGTGGGAAAGGTTGCAGGGATGCATCCAGGAATGCATCTACACTATACATTTGCATCAGTTTCATACCACTTCAACTACTGCAGCTACATCCTGTAGAAATCTGGGATGTGTAATTTGGTGAGGTGCTTCCTATAGAGTTCTAGTGCCTAGTGACAGAGACTTTCAAGCATTGCATTCAGTGCATATCCAAGGATTCTGTAGGGCAAGAGCCATGAAAGCTGAAGTCCTATGAAACTGATCTAAAAATGTAGTGCAGATACAATGCAGGTAAGGCCAGCTTCTACGTTTTTGATTCAGAAGAACTGGCCATATCTTTGGCTGTAGCATCTCCTAGTACTTCATATAACATTTCTGTTTTTCTCCTTCTCCTCCAGACAAGAACAGCTCATACAAGCTTAGCAAGAAATGTGTTCCTAGCTGTACCGAGAACTTCATCGATATCGGCTCTGGATCAGTTTCCACTAACTGCTGCAATAGTTCCTTCTGCAATTTTAGTGGGGCCAACAGCGTGAAAACAAGTAGCGTGATGGTGGCCGGAGGAATCTTGGCCAGTTTCTTCTACATCTTCCGGTCAGGATGGTGAGAGTGTGAAGAGAAAGCTCACATTTTCTATCTGAAAAAGTAGCAAGACTCCCCTGCCATCCCACCATTGGTATCTTGAAGCATCATGGAAGAAGGGCTTGGTTTTGCCCAATGGTCCTCCCTCTGAATGAGAAACCCACAGATGGGTATCATCCTGGGTATACTTCTGGGGCTACATCCTTCCAGTTTCCTTGTACTTCATAGAGCTTCCTCTTGTAAATATCGTTCCCATTTTTAAAAACTCATTACTCAGATCATGCAGCAGGCCATTTCTTGTTACTGTTAACTGGAGTTCAGAGAGGTAACTCACTATGAGTTACTTGTTACTAACCAATCTCCCTATAGCCACAGGGCCAGGAGGAGGAGAATCCTGCCTGCAAAAGATATCCTCCCTTTCCACCATATACTACCATCTTAATACTAAAGACTGAAACAACATGTAGGCATCTGACTAACATCTCCAATTGCTTTTTCTCCTGTTTGGTCGGTAACATCTTGCCGGATGAAGAAGAAGCCCATGGAGCTTCGAAAGCTTGCAAGTCAATTGTGCATTTGGGTTGGCCAATAAAGGTATCACTGATGGATTCTTGGTTGTTACTAACAAGTTACTGTTACCATTGTGCCACTGGCTAATATAGGGAAATGCTCTCTTGTTCCCCCAAAAGGCCAATTCAGATATTGCACTTTGGAATTTCTGAGAAAAATGCAAAATATATTATAATACAATCATTCCTGGCTCCAGCATTAGACAGCCACCATATAAGCCTTCCTTTTCTCTATACCGTTACAAACACTGAGTCACTATATATGCAGTAAGGAGTAAGAGGCAGACAACCCATTCCTATTCCACTGAGAAGTAGTAAGTTGCAGCTTTTGGGGAGCAAAAAGTAGTGCCATTACAGCTAGTTGCTGCAAAAAGCAATTAGTTACTGTGGTAACTCATTACAAAACTAGTTACCTCCTAGCTCTGCTTGATCCCACCTGAGACAAATATCTGTCCCAATTCCTAAGTTATCCTAACCATGATAATTTTCTTCTCGCTATCTTCTGTTGTACTTGTATTTCACTCCGTTATTTTAACTAATCTTTTTAAAAAAGCCCTTCCAGAATTGTATCCTATTCAACATTTGAAGCTGCATTATGCTGTTTTGATCCTTTGATTTGTAACACTGGACTGTTTGTTAATAAAATTTTGCCATGTAACTTCTCAGTCTTATTTCAGTAAATAAGTTGTCAGGGGTGGGGAAGCATAAAAGGGAAATTCCTAGAAGCAGCATTGGGGTAGGCAATGTTGTCAGGGACTTTGGGTTAAACAAAATATTAAGGAAAATTCACATTTCCTCCGATTAATCTGTTTCCCCTCCTGCAGTGGGATTTCCTCAGAGATATATTCCTCAGCGGTCAGACTTGCAAATCCATCCTGGGTTTATTGATTGCTTAGGCAAAAGGCGGGATATAAGAAATAAATTATTATTATTATTATTATTATTATTATTATTATTATTATTATTATTATTATCATCTTCTAATAACCATTGCTAACCAAAGTATGCAAAAAATATCATAGAAAAGGAATATCATAGAGAAAAATCACCAGCTATGAAAAACAGACATCTTTAACCTCTTGGGGGTAAACTCTGACATTCTGCACTTATATAGAAAATGTTTTTGCAATTATTAGATAAATGAAGGTAAAGTGTGTGTATATTTTCAATGCATAGTATATGCCATAAGATAAGGATCTGTTGGGAGAGGAATGCTGGGAGTAATGGGCTGAATATCTGAAGGGATTTTAAATAAAGGCTGGTGAATATGACAGTCAGATACAGGAGTCTGAGATGTTAGGAGAGCTATTTAGGAACAGAGATTAATTAGGGCCAGAGTTAGTTCAGAATACGAGTAAGATTCATTCATTCATTCATTCATTCATTCATTCATTTAATACGCTGCCTTTCTCCCAGAGTGGGACCCTGAGCTGGCTCACAGATAAAATTGATTAAAAACTTATCAACACAATTTTAAAAACAATTACAGTTCTTTCATTTGAATAGTATAAAGTTATATTAAACATGCAAAAGTCAATAAATAAATAAATAAACCCAGCACACAACCCAATAAATAATGATTATATAGTTGGCCCTCCTTTTCCACAGGGGATCCATTCTGGACCTCCCCCCCATGCGAAAACAGAGACTCGCCAATATTCAAGGCCCATAGACTTGAATGGGGTGCGTGCCCGCAGGTGCGCACCCCATTGATTTCAACAGAGGTCGCGCCTCTGTGAATATGCAAAACCGCGGACTTCAAGTCCGCGAGAACAGAGGACCGACTGTATATTAAAGCCTGCTTGAAAAGGATAGCAGGGAGGGAGCCAGCCTATTCCCTTGTGGAAGGGAGTTCCAGAGGTTGGGAGTGGCCACCAAGAAGGCCCTGTCGTCTGCCTCCACCAAGCAAGACTGTGATGGTAGCAGGACCGAGAGAAAGCCTTCCTCTGAAGATCTTAGGCAGATTTGTACGGGGAATACAGTCTTTCAGTGACTCTGAATGCAAGTTGTCTAGATAATGGTTTGGAGGAAATCCTTATCAAGTTTTCAGATGGCACAGAACTGGGAGAAGTGGCTGACACGTTGGAAGATAGGAACAGAATTCAAAAGGACCTTGATAAACTTGAAAAGTGGGCAGAAATTAATACAATTAAATTCAACGGAGACAAAGGCAAAATTCTTCATTTAGGCAACAAAAACCAAATGCACAGGTATTGGTTGGGGGAATAATAATAGTAATAATAATAATATTTATTTATACCCTGCCCCTCTGTTAAAAACAATGGCTTAAAGGTGACCAAAAGGAACTTGGGATTATTGCTGATCTTCAGCTGAACATGATCCAGCCGCGTGATGCTGCAGCAAAGACGACAAAAGCTATTTTCACCTGCATTATCAGAAGTATGGTTTCCAAAGTGAAGGAAGTCATCATCAACACAATCACTATATTCTGAGCTGCTCAGGCCTCACCTGGAGTCTTGCCCTCAGTTCTGGGCACCTCATTTTAAAAAGGATACAGACAAGGTGAAGTGGGAAGCCAGGATGATAAGAGGTATAGAGAACAAAACATATAAGAAGAGGTTGAAGGAGCTGGGCTTGTTCAGTCTGGTGTAGAGAAGGCTGAGGACATGACATGATTGTCCTCTTTAAATACCAGAGGGCAGGACCAGGTCTCATGGTCTTAACTTACAGGATGGCAGATTTTGACTGAACGTTAGAAGGAACTTGGAGACAGTGAAAGTGCTTTGGCAATGGAACCAATGGCTTAGAGAGGTGGCAGGGTCTCCTTTTTGAAATATCTTCAGAAAGAGGCTGCATGGCCGCCTGCTGTGGATGCTTTAGCTGGAGATCCAGGACTCCGCAAGGGGTTGGACTCAATGGCCTCTGGGGACCCCTTCCAACGTCTACATGTGGTGCTGCTATGCATGCACATTCTTGGCCAGTGCGTGTTTCTCTGCCTCTGCTGAATTTGGTCAGCACACCTTTGTATTCCTCCTTTGGTTGTGCAAATGGTTGTACACTTGGTTGCACAACATTGCCATACAACATAGTATATACATATACATAGGATGGGCATAGTGTGGCTGGCAAACTCCACCTTTGTGGCTTCGGAAGCCCTCCACCTGTCTCCAAAAGCCCCATACATACATACATATACATATACATATATATATATATATTCACACATTTGGGGGCTTTCTGCATAGTTTGAAGGTAGAAATTGCCCAAAACTCATGCGGACTTTTAAGATATATCACCACCTACAAGCACTCAGAAGAACCTTGTGGTAACACCCCAAATTTCCATCTCCTCTGTGTGTGTGTTTTCACGTTGCCTGTCAAGGTATGGTGACCTCCTGAATTTCACAGGCCATCAGGGCGCGTTTTTGCCGCTCTGCGGCCGCGACCACCATTTTGGAAGTCAAAATGGCGGTCGTGACATGTTTGTGCATGCACAGTACTCTTGCGCATGCGCAAATGCGTCGCGGCCGTGATTTGGACTTCCAAAATGGCGGCTGCGACATGTGCTGTGGCGGCTGCGGCCACGCGTGTGCTGGGGGGTTGCGCGTGGCGGAGGAGTGTGTGCGTGTGCACGTGCGCGCGTGAGCGCGCCCGCCGCCATTCCCCCCCCCTTGGCCCAGCCGAGACCTGGGCTACGGGAGACCGGCCCAGGTTTCAAAAAGGTTGCCTGTCTCTGATCTAGATTCTAGAGATCAACTTTCTACTCAGCCATGGGAACCTACTGTGTAACCTGGGGCGAGTCACACTCTCTCAACTCAGAGTGTGGTGGAGTCTCCTTCTTTGGAAGTCTTTAAACAGAGGCTGGATGGCCATCTGTTGGGGATGCTTGGATTGTGAGTTCCTGCATGGCAGAATGGGGTTGGACTGGATGGCCCTTGGTGTCCCTTCCAACTCTATGATACTATGATTCTAACCCCAGAAAACCCAGTAATAGATTCATCTTAGGGTCATTATATGTCGGAAATGTCTTGAAGGCACATAACAACAACAAGCTTGCCATATTCAAATAGGCTGAAGGTAATTTTTTACCCAATATTTTCAATAATTTTGTGCAGAAAACAAAGTTTACCTAGACTGAACCATCAGAAAGCAAAGGTGTCACTCAGCCACCCAAGTGGACAATTTTGGAGGATTTAAACTTTCTGGATAAGGGAAACTCAACCTGTAACCGGGGACTTTTTTGGTGCGTACAGACAACAACTGGCTCTGAGATGCATCTGTAACTTTCTCCTCTTTTGGCTCTGGCCATAGACAATGTTTGAAGGTGGGCTTGGCGAGAAAAGAAGTCAAACAAGAGACTGATGAAAGAAACGAAGCAGAAGGTGTGGATTCTCTGACGACATTTTATGGATGGCAAGGCAGCTTCATACGGGCGTGTTGCTCCATGCCTTACAAAGACACCGTTCCCACTTTCTGGAATCTAAAGTTGTCATCCATTAAACGCAGAGAATCCACACCTTCTCCGGTTCCTCTCAATCTGTGGCTTGACCTCTTTTTCTCCTGGAAGTGGCAGGTTGCATCGAACCCACAGAAAGGCCAACACCTGAGAGGTGTATATATTCAGATGCCGCCTCTCCCAGCTCCAGAGAGGATGACAGCGATGAAGACCTTCTTCCTTGCTTCTTTGATGGTGGCCATCATGTGCCTAGAGAGAGGTAAGCCAAATATAATGTTATCTTGGATCAGTCCATTAAGTTCATGGAGAAAAAGCAGAGAGTGGTTCTGGAGAAAAAAGATCTGGAAGCTCGAGGAAAATAGTTGAGGCATTCAGTTTAGTGGAGATATTGTTGGATTGCAACTCCCATCAGTCATCGCCAGCCGAACCCATGGTGACAAACAAACTCTGGGAATGTGACAACATCCGAAAGGCGACACTTGACTCATGTCCCAGTTTGGATTGAATAGATGCATCGGAGAATCAAAACCAATTGTGCAGAAAAAAGAGACGTAGTGTAATGTGTACAACCTGGACCTTTGAAATACTGACCCTAACTCTGCAGGATGATTATATGTATATGTATATGTATATGTATATGTATATGTATATGTATATGTATATGTATATGTATATACACATCCTGAGACAGAAGATGTCTCTATACAAAGATGTGTGTCTGTAAAGTACCCTTTTAAAATGTTTTAAATGCAGATCTGAGATCAGAAGGATTAGTGCCACATCCAATCATGAGATCAGGTACAAAAGAAACAATTGAATGAAATTAAAGTAGATATATTGATTGATTTTATTTTATGAACATATTCTTATACTAACTCGATATTCAAGAGAGAGTAGTCATTTGGGTGTTGGACATTGGGTGCATCTGCAATGTAGAAATAATGCGGTTCAACACCATTTTAAGTGCTGTAGCTCCATCTCATGGAATCCTGGGATTTGTAGTTTTACAAGGTCTTTAGCCTTCTCTCCCTCACAAAACTACAAATCCCAGGATTCTGTAGGATGGAGCCGTGGCAGTTTAAAGTGGTGTCAAACTGCATTATGTCTACAGTGTAGATGCATCCTTTGACTCTAGGAGGCCAGGGTTTGAATCCCTGGACAGCCATGGAATTGACTGGGAGGGTAAGATTGGGCAAGTCACACTCTCTCAGCCTCAGGGGAAGTCAGTGTCAAACTTCCTCTAAAAGAATCTTGACAAAAAACCCATAAGTCTCATCACAGGTCAGGATTAACTTGAAGATGCATAACAACAACAACATCCAAGGATCTCAGGGCGGGATGCGATAAAGTCAGTTTAAACAATTCATACCATTTGCTGGGTTCTTTTTAAAGTTAACTGAATAGAAAAGGTTCCTAACCTTTCTGCTGCCTTTGGGTTTCAATTTGTGTTCATTAGCATTCAGCTAGTAGTCTGGTTTTTCCAGTATTGTCAGGATGCCGAAGGACCGAGGTTTTTCTAGGTCAAAGTCAGATAAGGCATAGCTTAGGAACCATTTAGGTATAATTATCCAGGGAAAGATGCTTATGCAAACACCGGTTTTGTTTCTTTGCCTTCCTTCCTTTCATGCAGGGCACTCCCTCCAATGCTTCCGATGTGAAGACGCATCTTCCAACTGGGACTGTTTAAAAACAGCCAAGTGTCCAGAAGCAGACAAATTCTGTGTCACAACAATCATCGCCGCAGGAAGCGGTATGTCTCCTATGTACCATCCTTGGCCAAGATCCTGCTCTGTCCTACCCTCCGCCTAACCGAATTTAGAAGGGACACTCCAGATTAATCCTCTGTCGTCCCACTTTCTCAGCTGCTTTTAAAACGTCCCGGTTTCTCTCTTTTCCTTCCGCTTTCCCCATTTGTCCTCAACTGACTTCAGTTGTTGCAAAGTGAGGCTGCATCTGCACTGCAGAATTAATGCAGTTTGACATCTCTTTGCCACGGTGCCATCAATATGAGATCCGTTATATTGCCACCTTAAACAGCTTTAAAAAGGCTTTTAAGACAGATCTTTTCCATCAGGCCTTTCCTGAATAGATATCCCGGCCACCAAAAGATAGCCCATCCCTGATTCTGCTGCAGTTATTGTTTATTTGTGTTATTATTTTAAGTGTGTTGTAAACTGTCAAATGTTTAATAGTATTTTAAGGGGGGTGGGTGGGATTGTGGGATATGGAATGTATATTTTAATGTTGCAAGCCGCCCCAGTTGCGTTACACAGCAGGCGAGATAAAAATTATCATCATCATCATCATCATCATCATCATCATCATCATCATCCTATGGAATCCTGGGATTTGTAGTTTGTTGTGGCACCAGAGCTCTTTGACAGAGAAAGCTAACTATCTCACAAAACTATCATCTATTCTCTGGAGCAGCAGAAAACAAGCTGGATCCATCCTCAATATGACATCCCTTCCAATATTTAAACAGGGCTATCCTATCACCTCCTAACCATCTCTTCTCCAGGCTAAACATACCCAGCTCCCTACTTCTTGTAGGGCATGGCTTCCAATCACAGTGTAGATGCAGCCTGGATCTGTAATATATAATTGTCATTTTCTCATTTTCTCATTTTCATTTTTCCCCGCTGCCAAGGTCAGACCCACGAACGACAGATCAACAAGGGATGTTCTTCCAACTGCACAGAGCACAAGGTGGACACAGGCATTGCATCCATTTCGACAAAATGTTGCTCTTCCAGCTTTTGTAATGGTGACGGGCCATAGAACTTCATAGGACTCTATGGACTTTGGGTCTCATCCAGTGGAGCTACATCTATTTGCTCCCGGTCTCCAACCCCTTGTTTGGTCCCTATGCATTATTATAGTATAGTATTGTTTGTTATAATAAAGTTTCGCCATTCTGTTTCTACAGATTCACAGTCTCCACTGGTATTCCAGTTGAGAAATTACTGGCCACTCATGCCACAAATTGCAGAACAGATTGATCCTCATCCTTACGTGGTTTCCAATCCTTGGTCCTTCTGATCTTTTTGACTGCAGCACCCATAATTCCTGTTTGCCATATTGGCTGGGGCTTCTGGGAGCTGAAGTCCAAAACAAATGGAGGTCCAAAGTGGGAACCACTTTTATCGAGAGCTTGGAAAAGGTAATTTTTTTGGAGTGGAACTCTCAGAATTCCTTAGCCAGCAGTGTTGGCTGGGTGATTCTAAGAGTTATAGCGAAAAAGTAACTTTTCCAAGTTCTGCCTTAATTAGCCCCCCCTTATTTTACGAAGAGCAGGAACCTATGATGTCAAACCTCTAGAGCAGGGGTCCCCGGACTTTTTGATCCGGGGG
>CM034706.1:4013129-4023474 GCA_020142125.1 Phrynosoma platyrhinos
TCCTCTGGACAAATCTTGCCAAGACAACCCTGTGGCAGGTTGGCCTTAGGGTCAGCATGTGATGGAAACAACTTGAAACCAAACAACAACAACTTCCACCTTGTCTGTTCTTCCTAAAGATGTAGTTATTTACTAGCTTTCTTTTTGAAGGTAGTGATGACTAACTTCAGCAATTTTCTTCCTACTGCAAGACAGTCTTTAAAAAAATGTGTGGTTGTTAAAGGCTATTTGCAGTTCAGGACTTATTCTGTTCAAAACTCATACATGGTTGTTTTGTGCACCAAACAGCATTTTCTGAATGAAAAATAATACTCCAACACAGAAATACTAATTCCTGCAAAGAAAATGTTGTTTTCTATGCAAAACCAATCATGTGTGAATTGTGCACAGAAAAATATGCAATCATAGCCCTTTCTGCACAGGAATTAACATTTTTGCATTGAAATATTATTTTCCATGCAGAACATGACTTTTCCTGTGTGGAAAATGCTGTTTTCTGTGCAAAAACAACCATGTGTGAATTTTGCGCAGAATAAGCCCCAAACTGGGAAGCTTCATGTCAGTCCAGGATTCTTCTCATCAGGGTTTCTCAACACTTGAAAAACACGTTTTCCCACCATTCTCTGAATATTTTCCACCCCTAGTTAATTCCTCGTAAATAATGTTTACCATCTTGATCACATTCGGAGGTTGTTACATGACACATGTCCAGATTTTCATCTGTGAAATGTTGGAGGGTGTGCTATAATCCAGACTCACATGGTGTCATTCTCCGAGTGTGTCTTTAATCATCGTATAACTTACAGGAAGCATTGGGTTTCTTTCCAAGGCTTGTTTACATGCGTGTTTTACCCCGAGTTCCCCCCAGGATCACTGTATTCGGGTTACACGATGCAGGGCCAAAACCCCGAATCGGGTTTGGATTTTCTTCACAATGCCCTCACCTGAATCGGGGCTTCCTCCCCCTAACCCACATTTTAAAAACTCATCTTTTGCTGTGGGTTTTCAGCAAGTTTTCAGTGATGACAGAAAGCTGCCTTTTCACTTGGGGTCCCTGTTTGTCGCCTGGTGCCATGCTCCGAGTGCGAGTCATTCTGAGGTCAGAACGAGACACCCAGCATTGATAGCATTGATAGTAGAAGTGACAGGCAATGAATGGGGATCGCATGGGAAGGCAGACACCCGCCATCACTGGGGGAAGACAGCAAGGTAACGGGGGAATTTGGGGGCCAGAATATTCTGGGAAAGTATAGATGAGCCCCAATAGTATTTGGAGCAGGAACTAGAGCGCTGGTTCCTAAGCTTTGGTCTTCCAGATGTTTTGGACTTCAGCTCCCTGAATTCCTGAGTGTGTCCAAGTTGGCTGGGGCTTCTAGGAGATGAAGTCCAAAACCTCTGCGCAATCGAAGTTTGGGAACCACTGAACTAGAGTAATCTCTGAAGTGAAAGAGAAGGAAAAGAATCATGCACTTTCTTGCAACAGGGCTTGTGCAGGCATGATAAGAATTTATCATCAGCATTGTGCAGTTCATTTTTAGACTGGCTTCAAGGCACCTCATTGTTCTCCGTCCAAAGTCAACACTCTTTCTGGATCGTGGTGCATTGTGATTCATAAGACCTTCCTTTTTCTAAAGGCACATTTGTATTTGTATGTTGCAGAAAAGCAAGAAAGGTCTTGGGGCAATGTAAAGACAAAAATACATTTGATTTGGCGTGAGTGTTTAATGAAATGCACTGGAGCCCACGAAAGCTCATGTCAAATCAAACCTGTCTGTTTCATTCTGTGAACACACTAATTTTTTTCCCCTAGACTTTTTTGCTTCTACTACTGTTTTGGTACTGAATTGGCCATACTTTGTCCAGACAGTTCGCACCAGACTTAGGGATTGGGTCTTGTGTTTTTTGGACTACTTGGTGGGAGGCTGGCAGGAGGATGTAAAAGAGAACTGGCAGTTTTGACAGCTAACAAGAAAATCCATCTTACGTTCAGGTTACTCCAATCCCCAGTGACCATGGGCTTGTCTACACACACCGAGGAGTGTTTCAGATAACTGTGCACACATTTCACCCTTTTGCACACACCCTGGTCCAATAAATCATTGTATGAGGTCACACAACTGTGGACACTTCAGTTTTTTCCCTCTGCCCCCCGCACATGTGTGCAAATGTACGTATTTCTGAATTCCTCTTCAATCTCACACCAATGTCGCTATTGAGCATGGAACACACAAGCACACACACACATATCCAGATTTTCATCTCAAGACTGGGAGAAATCCCCACTTTCCCCCACTGGATTAAAGTCCTAGGGTGATGAAAAGATTTGGATTTGGCCCTAATTGTCTCATCACTTATTTGGACAGCTGGCTGTGAAAACTAGGCAATACCGTTTTATTTGGCACTGTGTATATAGACTAGGGGTTGGCAACCTACAGCCCGCGGGCCAGGTGCTGCCCACGGAGGCCTTGGGACTGGCCGGTCCCATGGCCGGTCTTGCCGCCTGCGTGCGCCACCGCCCCGTGCTCACATGCACATGCGCACAATGGCAGCCGCCATTTTGGAAGGCCTCACGGCGGCTGCGCAGCCACCATTGGGCCTTCGGAAGGCCACCTCGCAGCTGCGTTGGCCGAATTCGCCTGCCGCAGGCGTGGAGAGGCCTTTCCAAGGCCCAGGGAACCCCCCCCAGCGGCTATGCCGGGTGTATTTGCCCACCGCTGGCGCAGGGGGGCCTTTCCAGGGCCCAGGGAAGCCCCCCCACACCGGCGGTGGGCGAATTCACCTGCCGCAGGCGCGGGGGGCCTTCCAAAATGGCACCCGCATCATGCATGCGGGGGCAAGTGTGCACAAGCGTGCGCGTGCCCGGCCGTCCCCTCGCGCCATTTCCCCCCCTCCCGGCCCCTCGGCAAAAAAGGTTGCCAGCCCCTGATATGGACCCTTAGAGGCTGGACGAATAAAGACATTACAGAGAACCATCATGGTGTACCAATTTGAATGCTGGGCTAGGACTCTGAGAGATCAGATCCCCACTCAGCCATGGAAACCTCCTGGGTGACCTTGGACAATTTCCACACTCTCTCAGCTTCAGAGACAGGCAACAGCAAACCTCCTCTGAATAAAGTTTGCTAATAATAAGTTTAATAAGTTTTATTTTATGAGAATCAACAGTGGCTTGAGTGCTGGACTAGCACCGTAGGAGACCAATGTTCAAACCCTGGGTGACTTTGGGCATTTCACACACTCTCTCAGCTTCAGAGGCAGGGGATGACAAACCTCCTTGGAATACATCTTGTCAAGAAAACCCTAGGGTGGCCATAAATTACAGTTGATGTGAAGAAAGCATAGAACAAAAACAATGAAGACCTTACCCAGTCTGACCTTTGGAACTGGGCTTATGCCCAATACAATTACACCTGTGCTTTTGTATCCATCTCCAAGACACGGGTTCAAGAGTTCCATACTCTTTTGGGAAGAAGACAGATGGACTCTGGAGATATAGTTGAGTATCATTCTACATACTAAAGGCATTTCGATCCACTTTACAAAACCAGTCGATCCACTGGTCCAGCCCAGCTGGAGAGAGATTACCCAGGAGCTGAGCTGAATGAGCTCTTTTCCCTCTAGGGCTGGGAAGGAGGATTTCATAGTTTTACCCAAACCTTGGAACCTCTAATTTTAGAAATTAAATAAGGTTTCCTCACCCTTCCAATGAATCCCATAGACTGCCCTTGGCAGAGAGAGCTGGTTATTTTATGGGTGCTTGGAGCATTTCTTTTATAGTGGAGCCAGCCAGGTTGGAGTCGGTGGAATTGGTGAATCACAACAGGGTCTGTGATTTGTCAAGCTTAGGAAAGTGCATTTATAGCTGAGATTCAAATCTCTTAGATCCTGTTGGTTATGGGTTGGACTAGATGGCCCTTGTGGTCTCTTCCAACTCTATGGACTTTATTACATGGGAGGCAAGCGTTCTCCTCCTGTCATTAAATCACCATTTAATCAATATCACGCAATAATAGGATGATTTTCACATGACGTCACCATTATCACATCATTATCCTGTGAATAAAGCGGCAAAATTGTGCCTCTTTTTGTTCATAGGATTTTCCTGGGGGGAAAAAGCAACACAATTTTAATGCTTTATTCACAGAATAATGGCCCAATAATGGCAACGTTGTGTAATGTTGTGTGAAAATCATTCCATTATTGCACGATATTGATAGGATTTAATGGCAATTTAATGACTGGACGAGGAGTCTTGCCTCCCGCGTGATAAAGTGATTCTATGATTCTAAGAATCATAGGGTAGAAAAGTTGCTTTTGGGGACTACAATACCTAGCATCCCCAGCCAGCACAGCTGTGGTGTGTTTGGAGAAGTGCACTTGTAGCTAAGATTCAAATCTCTTAGATCCTCTTGTGTCACCAGAGGCTGCTTATGAGATTTGAGGGTTAAAAAGTTGTTTTTTGGGACTACTGAACCTAGTGCCAGCTCTCCTGGCTGGGGATACTAGGTGTTGTAGTCCCAAAACGTAACTTGGGGGAGCTGTGGTCAAAATTCTACTTGTAGTCCCAAAAAGAGCTATCATCAACATCCTGAAATTTGATTTAGAGCCTGAGTAATTTGGTTGCTCCATCTTGGGTTGCTTCAAAGTTTCTGCAACATTAGCAGCATGGGACACGTTCCTGAAGGTTTCTAGTGACGAAACGGCCTCACCTGGGAAGGTCTCCTCTTACAGTTAGTCGCTTTGTGTTCTTACATCAGCAAGGAGTGGGTGATACTAGGAGAGGTGGAAGGATGCCAAGTGGGCAAATTATCTGGTTGCGCATGGTGTGATGTCACATCAAGAGTGCTAGAAATATAATATACAAAAAGGATTTTTTTAAAAGCACTGTAAGTATCTTTTGGGAAACCATTGCAAGGAGGCTATGGCTGGCTTCTTGTTGGTTACTCCCAACTAGAGCAAACTCATCCAGTCAATTGTTCAATGGCGAGTCACCATGTAGATATACCGAATGGATTCAATAGGTCCACTCTAGTCAAGACTAAAAGAATATAAGCCCACATTTGGAATCTGGTTGGCTGGCACTGAGGATTTTGGAAGTTGCAGTTCACACCAGTGTGGTATAGTGGTTTGAATGTTGGACTATGATTCCGGAGACCAGGATTTGAATCCCTGCTCAGCCATGGAAACCCACTGGGTGAACTTGGGCAAGTCACACTCTCTTAGCCTCAGAGGGATGCAATGGCAAAACCCCTCTGAAGAAATTTGCCAAGAATTGGCAACAAATCATGTCAAGAAAACACCAGGAATGGTTAGCCTTAGGGTCAGTGTAAGTCAGAACCGACTTGAAGGCACACAATAACAAAAGTCCAAGATGGTGGTCAGAATCCTATTTCTCTTCCCCTTCCTTTTGGTCCCACCACCATTACAAGGATGTTTGGTGAGGACTCTGGAGACAGGGCCTTCTTAGGGTTTGACTACACTAGTACAAATAATCTGGATGCAAATCAGATTATTTTGCCCCGCAGTTGCCCTGGATCCAACCAGTTAGCACCACACATACCAGTGCAAATGCAATCTGGCACCATCTTCCTATCCACACCTTGCCCCAGGTTGCAGCCGAATTGGCACCATTGTGCTGTCCTCTTCACCATGGGGTTGTCACCTTTTCTGCATGTGATTGTTAGCTACAGGGGTCTGGGAGTGAAAGTCCAAAAAGTAGCGTTTCCAAACTTTGCATTAGATCTAGTCATGGAGAAGAGGCCCATAGTGGTGGTGATGTTGACAACAAACATAATTTTTAAGCTCACACCCCAATTCTTCAAGCAATGAGAATACCAGGTGTATGAGTGTTTCGTCAGAGTTCTGTAGGAATGTGGTCACTGGAAGCTTGTGGTCTTTTAAATTATGCATCTATAAGGCAATTTAAAGTATTAATCTGTCTGTCTGTTATGCTCTACAAACATACATGCTCGACCACAGAGTCATCAACCTTGATATGCTATTTTACAGGACTGGAATAAAAACTGTAATGAGATGTTGGACTCAATCTATCCATCACAGTTGGCCCTCGCACATGCATTAAAAACAACTCGAATATTGAAAAAGGTTTTTTTCCTACTACAGGCCTATGTAATAATAATAATAAATCTGCCATCTCATTAATTTCATCCCCTACACCCCCATTCCCTTTCTTGCATTTTTACTTCTGTCTTTCATACAAGAGATTCAGGGTGGCATATGTGATTCTGGAAGAACATTAGCAAGAACATCTTACTTGTAAGAGCTGTTTGACAGTGCTCCAAGAATGCATCAAACCTGGACTCTCACTAGAAGCCGAATGACTAAACTGAGATTGTCATACTTTGGGAAATATGATAACGCTGAGAAATTGGGAAATATGATAACACTAGGGAAAGTGCAAAGTAGCAGGAGAAGAGGAACTGGGTGGATTGACTCCATCGCGGCTGCCGCAAGATTGCAAGAGCTGGCCAGGGTAGATGATGATCCTGGAGGTCTCTTATTCATAGGATTGTCATATGTGGAAGACAACTTGATAGCAAATAGCAAGTGAATCACCTTCAGGGTGTCTCCCAACTCTGTGATTCTGCAGTTATAGCATTTTGGAAGATGTAGCAAAGCTATCAATGTTGGTTTCCCTGAACCAATGCTACTTGGGGCTGCTCCTGGAGGATTCTGGCCCCAATGTTGCCCCAATCCCTACTCCTTATGTCCGCACTCCAGAGTGACACTAGGTAGCTGTCTACACACACGTCCCACTGTGCTGCCTGGCATCCCCACCACTGGCATACGTTGCTCCCTCTGAAGTCGAAAAGGAAGTGCCCAGCATCAGTCCCATGGCTAGGCACCTTGTTGTGACAGAGGGAGTGACTCAGGCCAGTACCAGTGAATCCAGGTGGCACAGTGAGACACGTGTGTAGACAGTGACCCAGGATCACTCCAGAGTGCTCTGGATTTTTCTGGAAAATCAGGACCAAAAGCTAAGTCTTTTAAATCCAGTTTAAAGGAGGGATGGGTTGGATTCGGTACAGAACTGGCTTCTCATTGTGAAGACAGTCAGCACTCGAATTGGGGTTTGCATTGTGTGGACAAGATGCCATCAGGGCAGGTAGAAACCAGTACATTTGGCCTCTGTAGATATGTATCATACACTTGACCCTTCGTATCAACTGGGGTTCTGTTCTGGACCCCCTGCAGATGCCAAAAACTGCAGGACATCAAGTCCCATCAGTTTGAATGGTAGCATAGGCGGTTGGGTTAGAGCCATCTGGAGATGCTCAAATTAACAGATGACAAGCTGATGCTCGACTAGCTGAGCTAAAGATTTGCACCCTGTTCCTCTTGCTTCGAGCTGAGTCTCCCAAAACTGGTGCAATTGCACCCTCGTCTCCTGCCTGGAGATGAGCAACGAAAACTGGAAGCTCAGGGTCAGGACCTGAGATTTGGCAACCCAAGTGGACTACACCCCTATTTGTGCATATTCTTTTCAGACATGTTTAGACAGGTATTAAAGCATGCAAACATTAATAATAATAATAATAATAATAATAATAATAATAATAATAAGATTATTTATTTCTTAACCGCCTCTCTCCAAGGCTCGAGGTGGGGCACAACATAGATTGAAACACATAAAACCATTTAAATGCATTAAGTCGAAACAGATAAACATAAGACACATTAAAATTAAAATGTCCCAATTTAAAATT
The DNA here is from genome assembly GCA_020142125.1 of Phrynosoma platyrhinos. Taxonomy (NCBI): domain Eukaryota; kingdom Metazoa; phylum Chordata; class Lepidosauria; order Squamata; family Phrynosomatidae; genus Phrynosoma; species Phrynosoma platyrhinos. Next base: position 4,020,857 of record CM034706.1, read on the forward strand.
CATAGTTTAAAAGGCCAAAAGAGCTAAGTCTTTAATACTATTTTAAATTCAGATAGTATCTCAAATGTTTGATTGCTTTGGGGAGAGGCAACCTGGACCTTAGCATATGAGCCACTGGTTCAATCTCAGCATTAAATGCTTCCAAAAATCAGGTTTGCACCTCCCCATCCAGGGTGATTTCACATTTATCCCCCATAAAACTCAGTGCATGCCTGACTCGCTAACTAAACAGTTTTGTAAATCAGGTACACATAAAACATTTTCAAAGGTTTTACCAAAACTTGGTATGTAGACATTCCCAATTTCTTTGACATCTCTTGCCCCTTCATCAGCTAGATCAACATCTTTGATATTGTAGGACTTCTTACTTTTCAGCAAATCTGCATTATTTATCATGTACCTGGTTGTCCCAGAATTTAGAATCTATGTTGTCCTTAGGTTTTTACCACCTGTTGAGTCACACTGTCACAGCTCTGTGTAACAGCTGCATGTTTCTACTGCTTTTACAATGTAACTCCTGGATCTGGAAACATGGATCTGTAACTTCTACTTAACGTTCAACTAGAACAAGTTGGGATCCGATGCTTTTGGATCTGCTAAAGATGTAATCTCTCATGGCTGAACTGGATAAGTTCATCATAATGGATTTTACTTAGTGATCTTATTTTTCTTTTATATGCATTAATAAAACTATACTTTTGGACTTTACAATATGTCTTCTTGACTGAGTAAGACAGGCTTGCCTGGAGAAGAGAAGCTGAGCTAGTTGATGGTAAGAGATATAAAGTGGCTGTGTCCTGCAGACTCTGCTGGGTGTCTAAGAACATCACTGCAACACCCATCATCCACACACTGACAAATCATTGCTTATGGAATGTGTTTACAGTATCCACCTCCTCCAGAATTGGATCCCTCTCTGTTTCTGGAGGAACACCCTGATCTTACTCAATTGTCCCAAGAGATTATCCCTAGGAGGCTTCCCAGATACATTATACTTAAGACATATTGACTCAGTTGTCCTCTGAGACAACTCCTTACACATAGGAGCAAGAGACACGGAGCTCTCACTGCCTGAGTTCACTTTGACTGCATCCGCACTGCAGAAATCATCTGGTTTGATACAACTTGAAGTGCTGTGGCTCAATGCTATGGAATTCTGGGAACTGTAGTTCCATAGTTTAAAATGTCGGAAGAACAAAGTCTTTAATGCTATTTTAAATCCAGACAGTATCTCAAATGTTTGATTGCATTGGGGAGAGCGGAGCTAAATATCTCACAAAACAGTGTTTTTCATAACACTCTGCACCTATGTGCAAGGAGTTGTCTCAAAAGACAACTGAGTTAATATGTATGAAGTATAATGTACCTGGGAAGTGGAGCCACAACAAACTACATTTTCTAAAGTTTGTGCTTGGAAGGTAGCAGAGGTGGAGAAACTCATGGAACAGTGATTAAATCTGGAGTTAGGAAAGAGATTACAACTTTGTTCTGGAAATTCTGGATCCTTATTACTAACCTACACAGCTATGTTAATTTATGAGGGTGAGTCTAACCAACAAAACTACATGAAGTATTTAGCTCCTGCAAAACAATGGCCGTGGTTTAGTCTTTTCAAGGCTGCTGCCACAACTGCAGAATGCATGCATTTTGACACTGCTTTAACTATCATGGCTCTATTTCTACGGAATACTAGGATTTGTAGAGGGCGTGGGAAGTTGGAATGTTTTAATTGTTGTATTTTTTAACTTGTTGTAAGCCGCCCCAATTGCCGAGCAGAGGGGCGGGTTATAAATAAAATTTATTTATTTATTTATTTATTTATTTATTTAGGCACCAGAGCTCTCTGACAGAGAAGGCTTAATATCCCACTAAATTACAAATCCTAGAATTCCATACCATTGAGCCACAGTAGTCAAAACGGTGTCAAATTGCATTCATTCTACATTGTCGTTACAGCCCAAGTATGAGTCTGACTCTGTACAGTCGGCCCTCCATATCTACAGATTCTTTATCTACAGATTCAACCATCCATGGGTTGAAAATGTTCAAAAGAAATCTAAATTCTAAAAAGTAAAACTTGATTTTGCTATTTTATACAAGGGATGCCATTTCAATTTGCTATTGTAATGAATGGGACTTGACCATCCATGGATTTTGTTATCCACGGGGGTCTTGGAACCAAACCCCAGTGGATACCGAAGGCCCACTGTATTCTCTATCCTAGTTAAGTATACTTAACTAAGAAAGCTACCTTGGCCTGCCCTCTCCACACACACACACACACACACGCACAACCTGATGGAAATATCATTCAGTTGTGCCCCAGTCATTGCCAGAATGGCCCTCCTTTGCTCCATGCAGCTGATGATGATAAAGTAGGCTGGGAGGGAGAGTTACGATTGTGGCAATAGCGTCACAATTGTGAATACACAGCGATTGTGAATATGGAGCAATTATGGGTGAGTGAATCTAGGTAACTAGATCTTGGGTGAAATGAATAAATAGTTCCATGTTTACGATTGCTACCTAGACAGCTGCATGGGGACAAGGAGGTCCATTCTGATGGTGATCGGAGCACGCGGTGAATGTTGTTTCTGTCAAGTTTGGAGGTCCAGGAG
>CM034706.1:4081530-4094773 GCA_020142125.1 Phrynosoma platyrhinos
TCTTACTGTGCCATTGTATTTTAATGGGACTTCAATATCCACGGATTTTGGTACCCATGGTGGGGTCCTGGAACCAAACACCAGAGGATACCAAGGGCCCACTGTATGCATCTGTCTTACTTGTTCTTTTAAATTGATGTTGTGTGTTTTTAGCTGATCTTATATATTGTATATTTATCTGTTGTTGTTTCTTGCTTCAGTTCATGGGAAGAGGTGAGTAAGCAATAATAATAACAATAACAATGTCAAACAGATAGTGGTTTTATGTGTTCTTTTAAACTGATGCTATGTGTTTTACTGATTTATGTGTTTTAACTGATGTTATGTGTTCTATTTTCATCTGTGGATGTTCCAGCCTTGATCAATAGGGAGAGGCAGGTAAGAAATAACAACAACAACAATAATTTAGGAATCATCCTGTTTAAATTTTCACCATCAGAAAAACAAGGGCCATTGTTGCATCCTTGTGCTATTCCATACTATGGCCTAATCTAGGAGGTATGGGAATCAAGTATTCCTCCAGATGTTGTAGAACTGCAAGTCTGAGCAACCCCAGCCTACAAATCCAATGGTGGCGAGTTGCAGCCCAAGCAAAATTGGGAGGGCTGCATGATTCCTATTCCTAGCCTGCATCTCAATGTTAGTTTAAACTGGACCCATTGAATCAGTGGTAACTTGTCAACACTCAGGTTCCTTCAGTTGATTCAATGGGTGTAACCCCATGGATGATCCCTCTGTCACTCTTAGTTGACCTTTGATATCAGCTTAATATTAAAAGGGAGGTTTGGTCACATGGCTCCTGGAAGTGCCCCGATGCAAAAACAATAGCCTGCCAAAAATGACTTGGTTTGGGAGCACTAGGGCAGACAGGAGAGGTCTTATGAGGCTGGAATCTGCATAATCCTTTCATACAGGTGTGTGAAGGAAGGCAATCTGGTTCTTGCCAAAAGGTTGGGAATCAAAGGGCACTTCCCTCTGGAGATGGCATCTTTTTGTGTGAAACATCTAGATTGATAACCCTGCTATCTTCCCCAAACCTGGCCATTCTTCCTCCTGGAAAAATCCTTTTAACTCCTGGTAAACTGCCTCAGGACCCATTTCTCCCTATAAAATGCCTTCACTGTGTTGCCCTCAAATGCTATCTGAGTGAGATCATGCTTTTAATGGTCTCCTCTTCAGGACAGGTAAATATTACCCTCTCTACATCTCTACTATCCAATTTCCATACTTTTATTTCAGTTAGCTCTGAATGGTGCTTTGTTTGAATTACTATTTTATGCTTGGGTGCACTCTTGCATATTTCTATATAGAAAGTCTCTTAAGTCACCAAACTTGGAGTCCTGCCTCAGTTAGTACTTGTATAAACAGGTGCAAATGATCCTCAAGTTACCCAGCCTCTTGTAAGCCTCCTTGAGCTAAGCAATTGCCCAACTTTTAAAGGAGATGCTGACACAGTTGGTGGGAACCCCAAGTCCCACTCCACCTTTCTTTGGGTAACAGGATGACTGGAGATCTTGGAGGTCTCTCATTCACTGGGTCACCATACGTCGAAAGTGGCTTGATGGAAAACAACGACAACAAAGTCTACATGTATTAGAGAAACATAAAAGAAATCAAAGACAGAGCAAACACACAGAGGCACTTTGGATTAGATAACCTTTAAAAAAAACATCCTAGTAGATGTGAGGCAACTGTTAATGTACCAAGTAAAATAATAATTGCTATTATTGTCCACTTTTAAAAAGTGCCACCACCACAATGATTCATTGCCCTTTGTGAAAATTCAAGAAACATTTGGGGGTGTGAAGAAGAATAAACCAGGGGTGTGTGTCTGTTTGGTTTTTCAGTAATCTAATCCCCTCAAGCTTGAAAACAAACCTGTTTTTTCAGTATAATGTTGTTCCAGAGCGGGAGGTGATATTTAGTAAAACACTGCTTCCAGGAGCAAAAAGCAGAGAAACAGTATTGACTTTGTGTTGGCACAGGAGTAAAACCTAGAATCCTAAAATGGTGAAGAATTTTGCAAGAGGCAGGATGCTTCTCTCAACATTGCTGGCTGCTCTTTTCTATGCCGACTGTGGTAAGGCTCTTCTTATTTAAATCCTTTTTCTATTTAGTTTGGAGGAAAGAAACGAAGGTGAGACACTGGTTTATTGCATGGTGCTTCATGTGATATCCAGTGCACCTGCCCAATTCACAATTACATTCTGAGTCTCCCTTATCCGAAATGCTTGGGGCCAATATTTTGGAATTTAGAATTTTTTTTTGATTTTGCAATGTTTGCATATACTTAATGAGATATCGGGGATACAAATCTAAACATAAATTTTATTTATGTTTTGTATACACCTTATACACATATCCTGAAGGTAATTTTATACACAATATTTTAAAATAATGTTGTGCATGAAACAAAGTTTGCATATGTTGAATCATCAGAAAGCAAAGGTATCACTATCTCAGCCACTCATGTGGACAGTTTCAGATTTTGGAATATTTTGGAATTCTGGATAAAAGACACTCAATCTGTACCCCTGCCTTTGTGATTTTTTAAAGGAGCTGGTCCCTAAGAGCCATGTTTTGAAACCAAGTCTTAAAAGTGAGCAAATTAGGTTAGATTCATTAGCCAGAAGAAGACATGTTAGGCTGGATAGCCATCTGGATGCTTTGATTTTGAGTTCCTGCATGGCAGGGGGTTGGATTGGATGGCCCTTGGGGTTTCTTCAAATTCTATGATTCTATGATTCTATGTTCACATTTACAGATTCAAGTACTACTCTGTGACATTTGCATTTGGATCAGAGACCTTAATTATATATTATGATGAGCCCTTTTGCTTTGAAGGGAGATTTTATCCACCTACATAAGGCTATACTATCAAATGACATTTGAGTGGTGTTTGTTAAGACATTACTCAGATAGCTTATCATTCGATCACTGTACTGCTAAGGATATGGGATGAGCAATTATCTCCATTGGAAAACATTGAGGTGACATGATTTGATACAGAACCTCTGTCTGAAAATTGGATGCTGCTGTCTTCAAATGATCAATATGTTAAGCTATTCTTAGGTCCCATAATTTACTCAGCTGGGAAGAAACTGATTTGTGTAACATATCAGTATGCAAAGGGATCTTTTAGCCCCTTTGGGACTGAGCGAAAGAAGTTGTAGCATTACCTTTTGTAGACTTGATCTACAATGGTCTTGATCCATCCCATGCATCTGATGCAGTAGGTCAAGTCTATGGAAGCTATTGTTGCACCTCTTTTGCTTAGAAGGGGTGTATCCACACTATAGAAATAAAGCAATTTGACCCTACATTAACTGCTCTGACTCTATCCTACAGAATCCCAGGGTTTGTAGTTTGGTGAGAGCCAATGTGGTGTAATGGTTTGAGTGTTGGATTACGAACTAGGGTTCGAATCCCACCTCGACCATAAAACCCACTGATGACCTTGGCCAAGTGACACTTTCTCAGCCTCAGGGGAAGGCAAGAACAAGTTCCTCTGAAGAAATCTTGCCAAGAAAACCCACAATAGCTTCACCTAGGATTGCCATAAGTCAGAAGCAACTTCAAGGTGCACAACGACAACAACAAAAGGGGCACCAGAGTTTGCTGACAGACCAGGCTGTATACCTCACCAAACTACAAACCCCAGGTTTCCACAGAATGGAGCCGTGACAGTTAAAGTGGTGTCAAACTGCATTATTTCTGTAGTGCGGAGGAGCTGACAGTCTTTCAGATACTGTGGACCCAAGCTGTATTGAAAGCAAAGATCACAAACCATAGCAGGGCTAGGCAACCTAAGGACCGGGGGCTGGATGCGGCCCCCCAAGGCCTTTGGACCAGCCCCAGGCAGCCACCACCGGCCATGATGATATTGATGATATTATTGTTGTTATTACTTGTTCTTGGGGTTTTCTTGGCAAAATCTCCACAAGGGTTTTGCCATGGCTTTTCTGGGGCTGAGAGAGTGTGCATGCATATTTTTTAAATTTAATTTTTTTTAGATTTTTTATTCTTATATTTATTTATTTTTATATTTATTTATTTATTTTTGGTGCTTCCGCCCCCCAATTGTCTGAGACCAGCAACCCGGCCCCTGGCTCAGAAAGGTTGCCTACCTCTGAACCATAGTCAGACTACTGTGGTCTTTATGGCTCAGCAGAAAGACTCTAATGGAGGTGAGCCACAGATGAACTTTGGGGCCATTCGTAGCCCTTTGACCAGCCCTAGGCTTGATTTCCAAGTCTCTCTGTAGCAATCCCTTTGGGCTTTCAGGCAGTGGTGTCACTAGTGGGGTGCAAGGGGTTCAGACCAAGAGTGGAGTGTGTGTCACCCAGTGGGATGGTACACCTGGTGGGACTGGGATGGCTGCTGGGCGAGTGAGGAAGGGCATCCCTTTCATGCTTGCCCAGCAGCCATGCGGGAGCCCAAATAGCTCTCCAGGGGCCGTGGCTGCTGGGGGGGACAGTACTTTTCCCGACACTGCCCCTGCTGACACCAACTCCAGCTACTCCACTGCCTTCAGGGGAGCCATCCATCCTTTCCCCAGCAAGGAAGCAAGGAAGAGAAAGTGAGGTGTAGGAATGGCAGAGAAAGTGGAAAGGTAAGAAGTGGGTTCACCATTTTCAGCGACTTCAGCATGGACCTCTGAGGCAGGGTGACCAGACATCCTCCTTTCCCCGGACATGTCCGACACTTCCACCTTCTGTCCGGGAGGAATTCCAAGACGCCCTCCACTTGGAGCATGACTAAAGAAGCTTGGATTTAGAGTTATAGGAGCGTTCTTAGTTTTTAATCTGGGAACGTCCTACATCTTTATTGGATGTCCTACCTTTTGCAGTGATGACATCTGGTCACCCTTCCCTGAGGGAATGCAGCTTTTCGGTAAATAAATAAACTACAGGAAAAGTGATTTCACCTCAACATATGGAAGAACCTCTTGAGAGTAAGAGCTGTTTGACAGTGGAAGATGCTCCCTCGGAGGATGATGGAGTCTCCTTCTTTGGAGGTTTTTAACCAAGGTTGATGGCCATCTGTCACAGGGAGGGCTTGGATGGTGTCTTCTTCTTGCATGGCAGAATGGGTTGGATTGGATGATCTTTGGGGGTCTCTTTCAACTCTAGGATTCTATGATTCTATGTGGAAATAACATATGGAAATTTGTTGGTGAGAACCTATCATTTGTCCCAACTAGAGTTCAATTGTTGAATGGTGACTCAAGGTGCAAGTAAATTTAGTTAACTCCATGGCTCTACTCTGGTCAAGACTAACAATAGCATTCAGGCCAACATCTCTGGGGAAATTGTTTGCAAAACTCTTAAGAGCCAGTGTGGGTTTGAGTGTTTCACTAGGCTTCTGGGACACCAGGGTTCAAATCCTCATACGATCATGGAAACCCACTGGATGACCTTGGACAGGTCACATTCTCTCAGCCTAAGAAGAAGGCGGTGGTATTGTTTGATATACATTTACTTGTTTTGTCACTTGGGTTCACAGTGGATGTTGTCATTAATTGTTGTAATTGTCTTTGTTTTAACTGACTTTTATTATTCTGCTCATTGTTTTACTTAGATTGTACGCCTCTGGCAGGTTTTTATTCTGTTTCATCCTTGATTGTCTTTTGTACAGCGCTGAGTACACTGACAGTGCTCTAGAAATAAACTTTAATAATAATAATAATAATAATAATAATAATAATAATAATAATAATAATAATGGTAAATTTATCTGAGCAAATCTGGGTAAGAAAACTCGGTGACAGTGTTGCCATACATCAGAGTTGACTTGAAGGCACCTAACAACAAGAATGTAGCAAGAAGTCCTAAAGAGTATTATTTATATATTTAAGAAAATTAAAATACTTATTTTGAGCCAGTGTGGCATAGTGGCTTGAGTGTTGGACTGCGATTCTGGAGATCAGGGTTCAATTCCCTGCTTGTCCATGAAACCCACTGGGTGACCTTGGGCAAGTCACACTCTCTCAGCCTCAGGGGAAGGCAATGGCAAATCTCCTTGGAACAAACTTTGTCAAGAAAACCCCAAGATAGGTTTGCCTGAGGGTTGCCACAAATCAGAAATGACTGGAAGGTGCACAACAATAACAATTGAAAATTGTTTGGGCAATAAATAAATAAACAAATGAATATATTAAAATACCCCCCTCCCCAAGGTTTTTCTGGAATTTGAACAGAGACCTTTGATTTTGGGTGCCTCTCTTTTATTTGTCTTTTGGCTTAACTTGGAATCTGAGAAGCTTGGGAAAATGGAAGAAGAAGGAAGGAGGGGAAATTCCATTTCAGAAGCTTTGCAAATGGCTTGAAAAGGCACAATCTATTTCCAGTTTACATTAATAGATTTTGCTGATCACTTCTTCATTTCTTACTCTGGTGCAATAGTTGTCTATGGAGAAATGGTCTTTCTGGGAAAGCTTGGAAATTATAATGCAAAATCCAGATAAACCAAATAGGGACACAGCAAAATCTCTAGTATGTTTTGTGCTAACCAGGCAAGTTTCTTCAGAGGGGGTTTGCCATTGCCATCCTCTGAGGCTGAGAGAGTGTGACTTCCCCAAGGTCACCCGGTGCGTTTTCATGGCTGAGCTGGAATTCAAACCTTTGTCTCTAGAGTCAAAACTGCATTATAATTTCCAAGCTTTCCCAGAAAGACCAATGCTCAAACCACAACTGGCTATATTCTAGTTTTGCTGACTTATATTTGCCGACTTATATTATATTTCTGGAGTCCGAATACCCTAAAGGCGTCAGATCCTGTCTGATCTTGGAAGCCAAGCAGGATCAGCCCTGGTTAGCACTTGGATGGGAGACAGCTAATAAATACCAAGGGTTGTCAGCTGTGTTTCAGAGAAAGGAACCAGCAAAGCCACTGAGGTTTCTTTGCCTAAGAAAACGCTACAAAATTAATGGGGTGACAATAACTGAAAAGGCAATTTGAAGGCATGTGGACACACACACACACACACAAACGCACACAGTTCTGGAATGAACAATTTCACATTCGCCATTTGCTAAAGTTCCTTCTGCCTGCCAAATCCATCACTCAGTGGTCCAGGGCAAGATATTTGCCTAAATTCATCCCATATAGGTGTATCCACACTAGACAACCACAACACTTTGATACTACTTTAATTCCCATAGCTCTGTACTACAGAATCCAAAGATTTGTGGTTTGGTGAGGGAGTGAAAAGCTAGGAAGCTCTAGTGAATATTTCAGGCAGAGCATTCTAGCAGAGAATTCTAAGGACCAGACTACAAATCCCAGGATTCTATATGACAGAACCACAGGAGTTAACACAGCATCAAAGTGCTATCTTCATGCAGTGCAGATGCATCCCAATTTAAAATGTTTGTCCACTTGCCCATTTGTCTTTCTGTTGCACTATACAAGTCCATATACTTTAATCCCAGACTCACCAAACTTGCTTTGTTCTATGATGGGATTCAAAGAAAGACAGTAGCAAAATTTTGGACTTAGTCCATCAACTTGATTGGGTAATCCCTAATAATAATAATAATAATAATAATAATAATAATAATAGGATTTTTGATTTTGTTTTGTTTTTCTCTACAGTGTACATTTATGAACCCAGCTTGATATCAGCACTTAGGCTATCGTCCTGAACTTTTTCATGCAAATTCAAAATTGTTAGAGTTGGTTGATTTCTGCATAGAACTTGGCATGAAAACTTTTTAAGGATTGTAGGTACTGATACTTAAACTTGTGTTTCCTTCCTATCATAATCAAAACTGGCTGCATCTGCACTGCAGAACTAATGCAGTTTGACCCTGCTTTAACTGCCATGACTCTGTCCTATGGAACACTGGGATTTGTAGTTTGTTATGCCACCAGAGCACTCTGACAGAGAAGGCTAAATATCTCACAAAACTAGTATTTCATTGCATTGAGAAAGTATTTCATTGCATTGAGCCATGGCAATTATAAAGTGGTGTCAATCTGCATTATTTCTGTAGTGCAGATGCATCTTCAATCAACTTAGCACCTGGTAGATTTCTTCAATGGCTTATACTGGAAAGAGGAAAAATTACTTGCAATATGGGATGCACAAGGCAGGTCTATGGAGTTTATCATCCGGACGGGATCCTGTGCAAAAACGGGATTTAAACTGAAAAAAATCCGCAAAAGTGGATTGTTTTCCAGACGACGTTTGAGATGAATCCACACAGAAAGTGAAAAAAACCCACAAAAGTGGGTTGATTTTCAGATGATTTGTGGGTTAATGAGTAATAATACGACATTTACCCGGACAGAAAGGCGACAAAACATGCTTCGCGATTTTCCGAAGGTAAAAAGAAGTGCATTTTGTCACCTTTCTGTCCAGGTTAATGTCGCGTTATTACTCATTGTCTGAAAATCAACCCGCTTTTGTGGGTTTTTTCTATGGTTTTAAATCCCATTTCTGCATGGGATTTGAAGACTTTGCCTCCGTGTGATAAACTCTTATGTCAGGCACCTCAATTCTCATGGAAGTCGGGCTTCTTGTAAGATCTCAGGGTTCCTCTGAGAAATCTTGTGGGAAGCTTAAAACCCATGCAAACCATGCCATTGTTTTACTGATAGGAGGAGAGAAGCTTAAAGTTCATTCTGGCCTCCTGTTTCAAACATTCAGAATTTTAGGAGTTTGGAAATGGAACATGGGGCAAAGGATGAATTCTAGTGGGATCGGTGAACCTGCTCTCGGTTTTAGGGCTGCTCTTCCCAATTCCAGGCTGTATGGGCACCATCTAGGCGCTGTATACCCTGCGGGGTTGGCATGGCAAGGGGAGATCTTTTACAACCTGCAATACTTATGTGAAGTGTGGCTGTATCAGCAAGAGAGGATTCACCATTCTGGAGCAAGAGATCGAGTGACCACATGTTTTTTTGAGCTGCAACGAGTTGCAGTCTGAAGTTTCCTGGGTTGTTATTGTTGTAACCACCCTCAAGTTGATCCCGATTCAATGGTGACCCTGTGGATGGGCCATCTCCAAGCCACAGCATCCTCCGCTGTTCTGATCAGGTCCTGTAAATTTATACCCACAACCTCCTTAATAGAGTCCATCCATCTAGCATGTGGTCTTCCTCTCTTTCTGCTGCCTTCACCTTTCCTAGCATTATTGCTTTTTCTAATGAGTCGTGTCTTCTCATGATGTGGCCAAAGTACAACAGCCTCAACTTGATCATCTTGGCATCCAGGGAGAATTCAGGCTTGATCTGTGAATGGACCCATTTGTTTGTCTTTTTTTTTGCCGTCCACGGGATCCTCAGCACTCTTCTCCAGCATCACGTCTCAAATGAGAATTGATTTTCCTTCTATCTGCTTTCTCACTGTCCAGCTCTCACATCTATACCTGGTAATAGGGAAAAAAATGGCTTGTACAATTCTAACTGTTGTGCTCAGCTGGATACCTTTACATTTTAGGATCTTTTCTAATTCTTTCATAGCTCCTCTCCCTATTCCCAGACTTCTGATCTCTTGGCTCCTGTCCCTGTTCTGATTAATGTTTGACCCAGGGTATGGGAACTCTTTTATGAGTTTGATCCAAGGTATGGGAACAACGGATGCAAGCTTCAGGAAAAGAGATTCCACCTCAACATTAGGAGGAACTTCCTGACAGTAAGAGCTGTCCAAATGTGGAACATACTCCCTTGGGGTTTGGTGGAGTCTCCTTCTTTAGAGATCTTTAAACAGAGGCTGGCTGGCCATCTGTCAGGGATGCTTTGATTGGGATTTCCTGCATGTCAGGGGGTTGGACTGGATGGCCCTTGGAGTCTCTTCCAACTCTAGGATTCTATGATTCTATTTCTATGAAAGCCGTTTCTCTCCCCCAAACCCTCTTTTTCTCACAGTCCCAGCGTTGCAGTGTTACTCGTGTCAGGAGCCCACCACCTCTTGGAAATGCATGACCATCGCTGATTGCAAGGCGAATGAAACCATGTGCAAGACGACAATGTACTCTCTCGAGGATGGTAAGAGGTTGGGTGGCCTCGTCTCTGCACCACTGGCCTGGGATAGAAGGGTTCATCCATTGTATTACATCTGACCTTCAGTGGAAGGAAGGAAGGAAGGAAGGAAGGAAGGAAGGAAGGAAGGAAGGAAGGACACCGCTTCCCAACTTGTGAAACCATCTGTCCTTTTGAGAAGGAGAAGCTGGCTGCTGGATTCTTGGAGCTGTAGTTGTATCAGAGGGTTGGAAGAGATGGCCTATGAGTCCCTTTCCAACACTTATCATTCTATGGACTTTATCATACAGGGGAAATCCCGTGCAGAAATGGGATTTAAATATAAAAACACCCGCAAAAGTGAGTAGATTTTCACATGTCGTTGATGTTAAAGCGTGCTTAACCTGAATGGAAAGTAGTCAAAAGCCACTTCTTTTTACTTTCGAAAAATCCTTAAAGTAAAAAAAAAACCACAAAAAAACCCCCCGGCTTTTAACTACCGGTACTTTCTGTTCGGGTTAAGACATTTTAACGTTGACATGTATGAAAATCTACTCACTTCTGCTGGCTTCCCCCACCCTTTAAATCCCATTTCTGTATGGGATTTCCCCGTGTGACAAGCTCCTTAGATTTTGGTTGCATCTGCACTGCAGAATGAATGCAGTTTGACACTGCTTTAACTGTCATGGCTCCAACCTATGGAATCCTGGGATTTGTAGCTTTGGGAGATCAGAGAGCTCTGGAGTCACAGCAAACTACAAGTCCCAGGAGTCCATAGGATGGAGCCCTGGCGGTTAAAGTGGTGGCAAACTGTATTATTTTAGCAGTGTGGCTGCAGCCGAAATGGGTGTATCTACATTGTAAAAATAATGCCGTTTGATCCCAATTTAGCTCCATTTTATGGACTTCTGGGATTTGTAGTTTTACAAGAAGGTCTTTAGCCTTCTCTGCCAAAGAGTGCTGGTGCCTCACAAAACTGCAAATCCCAGGATTCTGCAGATTGGAACTGTGGCAGTTAAAGTGGCGTCGAACTGCATTATGTCTACAGTGTAGATGCACCATGGGTTTCAGAGTTTGATTTGATCCAGAGCTTTGATTGTGTGTGTTTTTTGGACTACAGCTCTCCGAACCTAGCCAGCATGGAAAATTTTGGAAGCTGTAGTCTGAAAGAGATATGATCTCAAAGCTCTTGTCTGATCTCTTGGCCTCTTCCAATAGCATGGTTTTGATAAAAGCCTATTCTGTATTAATCTATTCCTTTCACCTTGGGATGGGAAACCTGAGGCCTTCTAGATGTTGCTGGACTGCATCTGACAGAATTTCTCAGCCTTGGAAGTACAGGCTAGGTTGCAGTTCAATAATATCCAAGTGGCCACAAGATAACAAAAACACCATTTCCAGATGGTGGTAACATACCCTCCAAACGTCCCAGTGTGGCAGGGTGGAATAGTCCTGATTAATTCTTTGCTGTCCCACTTTTCCAGCTGCTTTTAAAACGTCCCAGTTTCTTTCCTCCCACTTCCCCCTTTGTCCTCAGCCTACATCAATTGCTGCAAACTATGTTCAAGGTGCAAAAGGAGTTTGCACTCAATTAACTGGGGGGAGGGGGAAGAGGAAGAGAATAATCTTGCCATTCCCTGTATGCTGGGGCCAAAGCAAACTGCTGCAGTTTGCAGCTTGTTGGTTCTTCCTCAAAGACAACTTTTGCAACCGAGACCACACTCTTGAGTTTCCTTGGCCACACGTGTCCCTGTTTTCATTTGTGAAATCTTTTGATAAGAGTTTGGCTGTAAAGATAGTCTTCTGCGCTGTGGTTGATTTCGCCTAGAGCTGATCTTTCTAACTTTTTCTCATTACTCCTCCTCCTCTTCTTTTCTTTTTTCTGCAGTTTATCCATTCCTGGGCGATTCAACCGTCACACGGTCTTGTTCTGTGCAATGCATCCCATCTGACGTGGACGGGATTGGCACAACACGCCCAGTTACGTGTTGCAACATAGACCTCTGCAACATTGATGGCGCAGCCAGTATCCAAATGAATTACCTTCTGATGGTAGCCTCCATTGCATCCTTCTTCATCCTGCTCAAGTCCCAACTGTGAGGAAGAAAACCAAAGCTGCAGATATTGAAGAACCTACCTGATCAAATCCCATTTCGTTACGCTTTTTCAGCTAGCAGTCCCCAGTCTTTCCTACTAGAAAAGCATGTTTGCACATGGCTTTTTGTACAGTTATAGTCTCGTGTTTGGATCAGCAAGAATGAAATGCAGTTGGCCCTCCACATTTGTGACTTTGACTTTTGTGGATCTGATTATTCGCGGATTTGATTAATATGCTCCCTCTAGGAATTTCTAGGTCCTCCAATGCAACTCTGCCAGAAGTTGACCATAGAGTTGCACTGGAGGACCTAGAGATTCCTAAATAAAATACTACTTTGGGCATTTATACGTCCTCTAGCATGATTCTATGGACAACTTTTGCCAGATGTTGACCATAAAGTTGTGCTGGAGGACCTAGGGATTCCTAGAGAGCTGTTCTCTCAGGTTAAAAAAAATCATGTCTTTATTTTATTTGAGGCTTTTCCACTTTCACGGGGGGTCCTGTGCCCCCAACTCCATTGAATGTGGACGGCCCACTGTAAAACAGTGCAAGGCTCGGTCCTGACATGAAGTAGAGTAAGGTGGCTGTCTTAGGCAGCAGATTCTATGGTGGGTATTGGTTCAGGATTTTATATCATGTATTTTATTGTTGTTAGCCACCCCGATTGCGCTCAGAGGGGCAGGATATAAATAAAATTTTATTATTATTATTATTATTTTTATTCAAGATGGAATAAATGGGCAGCAAACTATTTGTGGTTTTACTTATTTTTATTTTTGCTACCTGGGATCGGAAGAAATGTTTGCAGGATTCTGTGTTTTGGATGCCCAAATACTGGGCATCTTTAGTTGGGTGGGTGAGGCAGAGCTGGTTGTTGCTTTGCCTCAGGTGGAAAGATGTCATGGGTCCACACTGCCTGAAGCAGAGCCAGTTACTTGCTCTAAAAAAGGCCAATCCTGCCCACTGAGATCTGTAAAAACAGAATCAGAAATGTCACCCTCATACCATTTGGGAGTGGTGTGGCCCCATTTTGCAGGGATGCACTGTATGGATGGTGCCTTACACATAGATGCACGTGGAGCAAAGACAACCATAGTGCAGGAATGCATGCTGAATGTGGATGTTGACTATGGACGTTATCACACGGGGGCAAATCTGCTGGTTAATACACACAAATCC
>CM034706.1:4146019-4168593 GCA_020142125.1 Phrynosoma platyrhinos
CATTTCCACTTTATTTTCGCTTTCTGGCCCACGTGTGATAACCTCCTAGGATTCTGAGGAGGTGTCCGCATGGGCCAGAATACTCCGGAAGCAGCCCAGGATATCCTGGCACCAAAGCTTCCCTGCCCTCCCCCTGTTACCTGTTACAGATTCGCTGTCTTATCATTCCTCCCACTGTGTTAAAAAAGCATAGGTGTATAGGTTTGGCCACCAAAAGGAAAATCTAAGCAAAATGGAGGCTAGGGACAGAAAAAGCCACATTGGGATGCATTTTAGAAAAAGTCTTCAAGTGATCTCTAACAAGTTTAAAATGCAATGTCTGTTTGCTATCCACTGGAGTTTGGTTCCTGGAACCTCCCCAAGGATACCAAAGTCCGTGGATGTTCAAGTCCCGTTAAATACAATGGCATGGTAAAATGGTGTCCCTTGTATGAAATGGTAAAATCAAGGTTTGCTTTTTGAAATTTATATATTTTGTACAATGTGATTTTTATAAGTGCACCCTTGGTATCTGCTGGGGTTTGATTCCAGGACCTGCTGTAGATACCAAAATCCATGGAGGCTCAAGTCCCATTATATACAGTGACATATTAAAAGGGTGTGCCTTATATGAAATGGCAAAATCAAGGTTTATTTTTTGAAATTTATGTATCCTAAAAATATTTTCATGTCATGGATTGTTGAATCCATGGGTAAAGAATCCGTCGATATGGAGGGCCGACTGTGTTTTCGTGTACTTTTGCAAATCTTACCTGACCTTTTGTTGTTGTTGTTTGCTATCAAGTTGACTTTGACTTATGGTGATCCTGTGAATGAGAGACCCCCAAGATCCCTGGTCATCAACTGCCCTGCAAACTCAGAGCTTTCTTGATTTCACGCATGCACATTGTTAGGTTTGGATAAAAGTTTTTTTGAAATGTGTTTAACTGCTCTTCCTTTTTGTGGTGTAGGAATCTCTCCTTATTCTTTCCATGTCATTTCTACCTCTGGTCCCAAATTGTCTGTTAACGAAGACATGTCCAGGAATTCATCTCCTTCCTTCACTGAGGATGTATACCTGTAATTTTTAACTGAGTAGGAGAGAAGGGTGCAAGATTGGTGCTTTCCCAAAGTGTGGTGCTGTTGCACTTTCCCTCAATTGCTCAGTCTCAAAGTCCAGAGAATGGCAAAAAAAAGAAGTTTGCTGACAGTCCTGACAGCCGTTGCACATCAAAAAGGCATGTGGCATTTTTGTTGCTTCGCTAATTAGCAGCAATCTTCAGACTTGGAATTTTTTAAAAATTAAATAAAGTGAGGATGGGGCGAGGGAACTCTTTCCAGGATCTTAGCTACCCTTGCTGAGAGGTCCATTGGCCATGCTCTTTGTGGGTGGGTTTTTGTGATGAGGGCTTTCATGAACATTAAAAAGACATGGGGAGAAGATATGCCTGTGAAGTGAAAGATCTGCCGCCATCTCTGGTCCTACGGCAGCCAGAGACTGCAAAAACAAAGCAAAGTCGGAACCCAGCATTGGTGTTACTGTGTTTTGGCTCGGTTCTTTCAATGTTGGAATTCTCACCTACTATGAAAGATCAGTTGCTTCCCAAACATTTCAACAATGCAGGATATTATTAGGCTCCTAAGTCAATCAAGCAATGCCTTTTTGGAATTTGTGGCTCCCATGTCATTAGGAAGGACTTCCTGATAGTAAGAGCTGTTTGACAATGGAGGGTGGTGGAGTCTCCTCCTTTGGAGGTTTTCAAGCAGAGGCTGGATGGGCATCTGTTGGGGGTGCTTTGATTGTGCATTCCTGCATGGCGGAACAGGGTTGGACTGGCACCTCAAACAGCTCTTTTAGTTTTCATACTGACAGCCAGAGTAGATATGTTGGACAAACATGCTATATCAGCTTCGGCCATTACACCAGCTGTGCCCCTATTAAGAGCTGGCGGAGCTAAAGATGGTAGTGCATGCGCTGGTAACCTCAAAGCTGGACTTTTGCAATGCACTGTACATTGGATTATTTCAGTACCAAGTTCAAAACTTCAGCTAGTTCAAAACATGGCAGGCAGATTGATTAGTGGGACATCCAGGAGTGATCATATTACACCAATATACTATTATTGGCTGCCAATTAGTTTCCGGGCAAGGTACAAAGTATTGGTTATTACCTTTAAAGCTCTACATGGTTTGGGTCCAGGTTACCTACAGGATTACCTTCTTCCACCCTGTACACTCAGGTCCTCTGGCGGACATTTACTCCAGTCATCCAGGACTTGGCAACTGTCAGCCAGAGGACTTTTTCTTCAGCCACCCCTAGACTGTGGAACGACCTGCCGGAAAAGGTATAATAGCTGAATACACTGTCTAAATTTAAAACACCATTGAAGACCAGTCTCTTCTGGCAGGCAAATTCAGATGACTTTTAAATGATGAAACAGGATCCTTGTCTCTGCCTGTTGCATTGGAGAGTTCTCTCAAGATGAGGTGGAAACAGCACTCAGTTGCTTCCTGGGTTATGGGAAACAGACCCCATTGATTGCAGTGGCTGCTTCCAGGTAAAAAGAAGTTGGGGAGGATGACAAACAAGTTGGCAAACATGATTCACCGTGTAGCGCTGTAACTACAGTGCTCATGCACATATATAAATCCCATACAGGATTCCTCTCTATGACATTTCTTGGATCGAGCCAAAGCAAGAGGTGGTGAGGAAAATGAGACAGTGTGCTTCATGGGACAGGGAATCAACTTATGACATTCCCATATTGTTTTTAGTAATAATTCAGAAGTCTTGCAAGATGATGCAGATATGGTCTCCCATTCAGAGTAAGGACAAAGGTATTTCTTCACTCCAATTTGGCTTTTTTTTGCTATATCACCTTAGCATAGCCAAACCACACCAGCTGCATTGATTGGATCACAAGAAAAAAATCTTCTTTAAAAATTGTGACCAACAACTGTCAAAAGAGAGCCAGTGAATGAGAACAAATTGGTATTTGTTCCAAAGGTGACTGCTTTCTTTCTCTCTGTGTGTGAGTGTGTGTGGGACTCAGAAGGAGAGAGAGAAAGATTTCACAGAACCTTTTGATTTTTTTTTTTATCAAAGAGACAAGGGCTGCTTCCACACTGCAGAATTAATGCAGTTTGATACCATTTTAACTGTCCTGGCTCCATCCCATGGAGGCAAAATATCTCACAAAACTACAAATCCCAGAATTTTGTTGCATTGACCCATGGCAGTTGCAAGTGGTGTCAAACTGCATTAGTTCTGCAGTGTAGATGCAGCCATTGCTAAGGATTTGGTATGATGTGGTGTGGGAGGAGGGAGGTCATTGCTGACAACTGGCCATTCTGTAGGAAGCAATGCTCTCATCTCTTGGTTCCTGGCTCATATTTCCAAAGAACCTTGGGCCCTGCAAGTAAGCTGACCATACTACCAGATGCTGTCTTGGACTGACAACTTGGATTTATTGCTGTACCCTACTGACCCCTCTGTCTGAACTGTAACTGGCTGGTAAACTCCTGGGTTGCTTCTGCTTAATCTCTGGTGGACTTTGCTTAGTACTTTGCCCCTGGATAGTCTCCAAGAAAAGGACAGGATCCCACTTAGAGAGTGTTTGGTTCAGCCACAGCACCAAGGGCCATATTGTTCCAACCGCTTTCTCCACAATGACCATCTCCCCATAAGAACAAGATTCCAAGTTTTAAAAACCCACAGCTGTCTCTGCTGGATAGAAGAGTGTTTCTGCGCATATGCTTTATTGCCACGGCAGGTACACCATTGCTGCAACAGTGTGTGTCATATAGAAATGAGGATAGATCTCTGGCACTACTCATTGTACTTGTCACAGCAGGCATTAAATAAATGTTTCTTTGTTTGCGATGTAATTACTGGTTGTGCGCAGACATGGTAATGCACGCAAGCTTTGATAATCCAGCCTTGCTGACAAAGCCCTGGCATGCATTGATGCATAACTGGAGAGGTTCCGCTCTGAAAAAGAGAGAGATTGGCAGATCCAGATTTTGTTTCATGTCTCAAGCTATCTAACCTCCAAGGGATTCCAGGCTTGAATTGGGATGTTTAAAGTTTGATGATCTGCCACCGACTCTGCAAGCAGAGAATTCAGAAATGTTCTTAAGGCAGAGTCCAGAACAGATGTGTGCAAATATTGAGCCACTAAAATACTTTTAGATTGGTCCAGACAAGCATGGAAAATCGCCATGCTGGTTGGGGAGTCCAAAAGGTACCTTTTTCCAGGCTCTAGATTGGTCAGCCATGGAAACTCACTGGATGGGCTTGGGCAAGTCACACTCTCTCAGCCTTAGATGGAGGCAATGGCAAACCCTCTCTGAACAAACCCTGTCAAGAAAACTTTGTGATAGGTTTGCCTCAGGGTTTCCGTAAGTTAGAAATGACTTGAAAGTATACAACAAGAGCAATGTACATTTTTTTCCCTGCTCCAAACCATACTTTGGATGGACTACATTTTATTCTTAACAGGAAATGAAGGCAGGAATTTTACTGGTTAGTCTCAACTAGAGTGGAACAATTGAATCAATTGCTGAATGCATATCCTCCAACTCTCCCAGTTCAGCAGACAATCCCAGTTAATCCTCTGCTGTCCCACTTTCTTAGCTGCTTTTCAAGTGTCCTGGTTTCTCTTTCTTCCCCTCTTTCTGCCTCTCCATCTTCAGCTTACTTCAATTGCTGCAAACTGAGTTCACAGTGAAAAAGTAGTTTCCACTCCAATGACTCAGCCAGAGGGAGAGGAGGTGTTGGAGTCATGCCTTGCTCTTCCCAATAGGATCAGAGGGAAAGGAGGTGTTAGTCTCCAGAGTCATAGTCCGATGCTCAAAGCACTACACCACTATGTCTCTCATTCAATCTTACTTCAGACCTGTGGAATTCTGGGATTTGTACTTTGATTATGTCATTGGAAATCTCTGCAAGACATTTCTAGTAAGCAGTTCAGCTGAGAGGCACCACAATCTCCAAGATTTCCTAGGATGGAACAATGACATTTAAAGCGGTATCGAACTGCTGCAACTCTGCAGATAGAGATTTCCTGAATCTTGGGAAACTCTTCCAGGAGTAGGCAATCTTTCCCCTTTAAGGGCCGAGGGACTTCAGCTCCCAGAATCCCAGGAGCTATTGGCCAACATGAGACTATCGGCCAACATGGCTGAGGCTTCTGGGAGCTGAAGTCCCTCTGCCCTTAAAGGGGAAAGGTTGCCTACCCCTGCTCTTTTCTCTGCATGAAAATGAATGATAACGAACATTTTCTTTCCATTCACACTTGCTGGGGATCTCTGGAGTAGTGGATGGCAGTCCCCATAATGCTTTGTAGGACTTGGATGAAGAAACTAGGAAGAAGATCCATGGAGGATGTTAACATTTCATCTAGACATGTATCTGTCCTCCAAAATCAAACTACCTCTCTTCATTCACACATGAGTGGGGTCGTTAAATGGAATATTTTTAGCCTGCCCTGACATAAACTAAACTGGATAAATTTCAAAAGGAGTTTGCTGGAGCTGAAAGGATGTAGAATCATAGAATCATAGAGTTGGAAGAGACCACAAGGGCCATCCAGTCCAACCCTCTGCCATGCAGGAACTCCCAATCAAAGCATCCCTGACAGATGGCCATCCAGCCTCTGCTTAAAGACCTCCAAGGAAGGAGACTCCACCACTCTCCAAGGGAGTGTGTTCCACTATTACTAAGGGGTGCTTTGGGGCCATGGCATGTGGTGGTTGAGGCTCCGATCCTCCTTTTTGCCACTCCAAAGAGAGCTGGCAAATGCTGCTCCTTTTTGGGATGGCAAAAAGCTGCCCTTAGAGCTGCCGGTGCAGGTCTTTTGTGCCCTTTTGGTGCAGCATGTGTGCACGCTGCACTAATGAGGCGCCCTGATGCCATGCACCATGTGGTCAGGCATGCAATGTGACTGACACATCGGGGCAGAGTTGGGGCGGCTGGCATGCAGTCACCCAACTCCAATTCCACCCTCAGGCCAGCCCTTCAGGCCAGTCTTCTAAGGTCTATTATGTCTTTGTTTCTCATGAAAACACCTTAGCCTGAAATTAGTTTTAAGGTATGAATATCACTAGGAAAACCTAGCCTCTTTCCCACAGTCAGGCCCATAGCTGTTCCTGGTGAATGATACCCTCAGACCTCCATGTTTGAGTCCTTCCTGCCTTCCATGGACCAGTTTTCAAGACAGGTTCCTTTCAATTATCCTCATTTTCTGCTATCTCATTTCACATTTCTGTTTCGGTTAGCTCTGAATGTTGGATCTTAGAGTGAGTTATTCTCGTGTGTACATTCTTTCATATTTCTTCCAAATAAAGGTTCTTATATTTCATCTAATGTCTGGATTCTCTATCAGTTAGTATCAGTAGAAAAAAATGCTTTTGGTCTTTTGCAAGCCAAAATAATATTCCTCAACATACTAAAGATATGTTAGCGGAGGCTCTCCAAACATCACACATTTGTGAGTGACAACACTGCCCTGGAGAGTGGTGAAGTCTTCTTCTTTGGAGGTTTTTAAACAAAGGCTGAATAACCATCTGTTAGGAGTGCACTGACTGTGTATTCCTGAAGGGCAGATGGGGCTTGGACTGGATGGTTCTTGGGGTCTCTTCAATCTCTATGATTCTATGTGTACCATTTGCACCACTAAGGGGGAAGCAGACGGCGCAAAGCGCCGTCTTCAGGGCAGGGAAGGGGAGGGACAGCTGCACGCTGCACGCTGGGTGCCCCAACCCCTTCCCGAAGACATCGTTGGAGCGCTGGACCCTCCGCATGTCCGGCGCTCTGAGGATGCCTATCCACCACAGCATCCACACACGCTGCAGCAGAAAAGGTGCCGTAGATGCGCCGGCAGCCTTTTGCACCGTGCGCTGGCAACCTTTTGCGGCGCACTTTCAGCGATTTGCTCCTTCCTGGGTTGGCGAAGCTGTGCCGTGGGGCCAAGGAATGCGGATGCCTCAGCCCCGATCCGCAGCTTCCTGGGGCGATGCCGTGCTGTCTGTCTGCTTAGGCCCTAAGCCTATGTGCTTCCCATACCTGTACCATTCCTTTTGTCTTCCATTTCCATTTTGAGCCCTGGGTCTGCTAGATAATTAGACTGTAAAATTTCTCTTGCATACACCATGTAAATACCTTCCTGAGTCTAACTGCTCTTGGTTTATCATAATGGCCTGTAAGACCTTTGGTTGCATTCTTCTCTTTTGAAGAAAGAGAAACAAACAAGCAAGATTGTAATGTTAGTCTAAGCACATTATTAAGGAATCTATTAAACAAGGATGTGTGTGTTTGTGTGTATTTTTCATTTCTTGCTTCCTCCCTCTTCCCCCAACACTCATCTCCCTCTTTCTTGACAATGAAAGAACCTCTTTGATAAACACAAGCAAATTACTTTTAACAGACATTGATATTTCATCTGTTTCCTCATGCATATGAATGAAAATTCTCGAAAGCCTTGGAAGGTCCCTGGTTTTTCCTTCATAGACTTTTGCTGTCATTACAAAAGGAAAATATTTGCACTGCAGTTCCATGCAAGTAGGGAAGAGGCTTAACGTTCAAGGTGGGAGTTTTATTTCCTTGACGTTGGCAGGTTGTGAAGTAAAGCAGTATACCAGCTCCTCCAAAACAACATTTGTTGGACTTTTGCTCATCCCAGCCCTTGTAACATTTCATTTCCATACCCTCCAACTGTTCCAATTTAGCTAGGACAGTCCAACCAGGATTTCAGGCAATCTAGAAAAAAATGGAATGGAGCCAGTACAACATATACTTAAAGCCCTCTCAGTATATTTTGTACATTAGGATGGGCAAACATTGGAAGATAGAAGACTGAAATAACATACCCAGGGTGCACTCCTCAAAATTCCTTTTGTAAACCTAAATACCCTCCAGGGGGTGTAGTGGGCATTTATGCTACATTTTTGGCTTCCCAGGCCATATAGATTAAAACACACTTGTGGATTTTTTCACCCTCCAATGTGAAGGGGGATCTGGATGACTGGAGATCAGAAGGAAAATAAGCAGGTCTCAGAAAGAGACTCTCTCTCTATTTCTGTATGTAACCTCTTCCTAACTTGTCAGCTGTTTCCTAAAATGAAGAGAATACCTCTAGGTGGGGCAAAACATGATTTCAGTGTTGTTCTGAGTTCAGGGTTCAGAAAACAAAAACACATGCTTAAAGTGATAAGTGCAAACTTATGTCTCAGTCCCTTCAGGCACTGATAATGACTCTTAGATGATCTTGGCAGTAGAGAACAATGGAGCTGTGTACACAAGATAAGTGCAACAAAGTATAGACATTTACCTTCTTTCAAATCCAGATAGGGTTGTCCAACATCTCTGGAAGCTACACAATACCTCACAATGGGGGATATATGAGTCTGAACCAGTTTGACAGGCCTCCATTCAGTGGAGGTAGAAAAGAGACCAAATTAGGAAGAGTAGCTAAAAGCCTAAAGCAGGGGTAGGCAACCTTTCCCCTTTAAGGGCTGAGGGACTTCAGCTCCCAGAATCCCAGGAGCTGTTGGCCAACATGGGACTATTGGCCAACATGGCTGAGGCTTCTGGGAGGTGAAGTCCCTCAGCCCTTAAAGGGGAAAGGTTGCCTACCCCTGGCCTAAAGGAACAGATCAAATTTCAAAATGACCTTAGTAGATTAGAAAACTGTGCCAAAACTAACAAAATGAATTTCAATATGGAGAAATGTAAAGTGCTGCACTGATGTAGAAAAAACTAAATGCATAGATATAAGATGGGGGACACCTGGCTTAACAAGACTATGGGGGGATGCAGATGGGAGGCCATGGGAAGCGGAGGATTGGGGCCGAGGCTGTCCCATGCCTCAGCCCCAATCCACTCTTTTGGCGCCTGGGAAAGGAGCACCAAAATAGTACTCCTTTCTCAAGCTGCAGAAAGGGCATTGGAAGAGCCATCGCGCGGCTCTTCCGCATCTCTTCTGGCGCAGCACATGCAAAGGCTGCACCGGGAGGATGTCATCAGGGCACTCACTGTGAGTAACAGCCAGCCACAGATGCTGGCAAACGCCAGAAAGAAACTCTTCTAGAACATGGCCACACAGCCCGAAAAACCCACAAAAACCTATAATATTACAATTTGTTATGTTGAACCCAAAGTTGGAATCTGTATGTTTCTACCAACTTTGACACCACAGAAAATTGCTTGTGATTCTGACTCCACCACTCCAGCTCTGACTCCACAGCCCTGCTCATCAGATTCACATTTCTTTCCTAGTAAAAATGCCAGCTGGGATGTTTTCATTCCAGTGTACTGCTGTTTCTTCTCATTGCATATTAATCATTTTGCATTACCATGGAGAAAGCTGGTGCTTCTCCCTCCTCCCCAACTCCGACTTCTAGTCCCTCAAATTGTTGTTTTCCACATTTAGTCTGTTTGCTGACTCAGGGAGCAATCCATTGCCACAGAGACATCCCCAGGGAGCCAGCTCAAAACCGCATGGTGCCCATAGGATGTAGGCAGGAGGCATGGCCTAAATTAGTCAGTTCCTGCAACAAAATCATCCACACTTTGCTAATATAATTTGCATCCAACATTAATGTTTACAAATATTGTGGAATTATTGTTGTTGTTGTTGTTGTTGTTGCTGACTCTATAAAGAGGCTAGGCTGGTGTATACACATGATAGGACTTTGTGGTGACACCTCAATTCAGGACTTTCTTCTCAAGGGATGTCAGGCTGGCTCCATCACTTTTGAGTGGGCGAGCAGCTAAGAGCTTTCAGTCCTTTAGACTGGGACTGGTTGCTCTGAATGTTTTAACTGTGTATGGCTAAATCCTATATCAGCTACAGTAAGCCCTTGGTATCATGCTGGGATTTAGTTCCAGAATCCACTGTGGATACCAGAATCCATGGACGCATAACTCCCATTAAATACAGTGGCACAGTAAAATGGTATCCCTTATATAAAATGGCATTAAGTCAAGGTTTGCTTTTTGGAATTTATATATTATTTAAATATTTTCAGGCTGTGGGTACTTGAATCAGTGGATAAAAAATCTGTGGATACAGATGGCCAACTGTACTTACTTAAGCATAGCATATCAGCTACACTCAACCCTCCGTATCCATGGATCTGCATCCACAGATTCAACCATCCATGGCTTTAAAATACCCCCCCTCCCCATCCAAAAAGTAGACATTGATTTTACCATTGTATATAAGGGTCTCCATTTTACTGCCTTATTGTATTTAATGCAATGTGAGCATCCACAGATGTTGGTATCTGTGAGATGGGTCCTGGAACCAAATGCCAGAAGAAAGCAAGGGCCAACTGTACTTAGTTCCATAACTGGATAACTTCTCCTGGCTTGACTGTCTCCAAACCTGATGTCTTCCACCTATGCTATGATTGCTGGTAGAATGGACCTCTGTGTCAGGACCTGAGTCTTTCAGCTTGTCTGCTATCATTATCATCATCGTCATCGTCATCATCATTGTTGTCGTCATCGCCGTCATCATCATCATTGCCATGATGAATAGAATTAGATTTGCTCTCATTGCTTTGCTTGCTCATAATATCTTATGTGGTATAAATATGGATAATGGGACATGTAGTCACATGTTAATTAGTATGGTTTTGGCTTGTACCCTGGTGGTTAACAAGCAAGTGGAAAAACAGGAAAGAAAGATTATGCCTGGACATTCAAGATCAGTATCATGAAAATGGACGATATGGGCTAAAAGGAAAGGTGAAAATGGGAAAAAGGAGGAAAACAATTTTTTAGGTTTTATGGGTGAATGGGGTGCCAGCTAACTAAAAACTGAATTGCAATATGCTTTAATTATACTGTAGTAAATGGTGGACCTTCAGCCCTAACAATGCATGTCTGTGGTGGACATCTATAGTTTCTGAATAAAGCTTTTCTGTTTCTAATACTGAAAGTCTGGATTTCTGAATTTACGGTAAGTGTTCCTGTGCATGACAGATTGTCAGAACTCCTCTTTGTCCTGAATCGATGCAACATGCATTTGCTGGTGGAAACCAATGCAAAATGAGCTTTGTGTGGATGCAGGTTTGCTGCTGCTTAGAGATCTCACAGCAGCTGAATGGCTTCTATCCTGAGATGATTTATCTGCCTTTCAGAGCCGAGGGCTGCTCATGCTGGTTTGTGATCATCACTTGTGACCTCATCTGGATAGGAAGGAGATTCTTCCTGTGAGCTCCCTCACACCTTTGCTGTGCGATAATGAGAAATGCCAGACAATAGATTCCCCTGCTGGAGAGACAGGAGCAACCGAAGTTTTGAACTGATTTGATGACAACACTCTGTCCTCCCTCCAGATTGCTTCAACACTGTGCAAGATGTTTTGTGCTACACTGTGCTATAGTACCATTGTGTACAGATTATTGGATGGCGATTGCAGATCTGACAGAATGGTTTGAGCTCACACTGTTATGTGTAGTATAAGGCCATCACAGTGTGTGCAAGACATCCAGCATCTGATGGTGATAAAAGGCAGCCTTTGCACTATGCAAGGATCGAATCACAGAATCATAGACTCATAGAGTTGGATGAGACCACAAAGGACATCTAGTTCCCCCCCCCCCCACTATGCAGGAATAGACACTCAAAGCCCTCCCTGTGACAGATGGCCATCCAGCTCTGTTTAAAAACCTGCAAAGAAGGAGTCTCCATTACTCTCTGAGGCAACATATTTTACTGGCAAACAGCTCTTACCATCAAGAAGGCCACAAGCTGAACATACGTCAACAGTGTGATACAGCAGCTAAAACAGGCAACATGGTCCTAGGCTGCATCAATAGGAGTGTAGTGTTTAGATTGAGGGAAGTCATAGTACCACCCGCTTCTCCTTTGTTCAGGCTTCACCTGGAATACTGTGTCCAGTTCTGGGAACCACAATTCAAAAATGATGTAGACAAGCTGGAGTGTGTCCAGAGGAAGGTGACCATAATGGTTAAAAGTCTGGAAATCACCAAGCCCTATGAGGAGCAGCGTAGGGAGCAGGGTATGTTTAAACTGGGAAAGAGAAGGTTAAGAGGTGACACAATTGCCATGTTTGAATATTTGAAGGAATCTCATATTGAGGATACAGCAAGCTTCTTTTCTATTGCTCCAGAGTATAGGACATGGAGCAGTGGTTCAGGAAAAGAGATTCCATCTAATAAGCTTATCACACCAGCACCTGTAATGTTCCCATCGAGTCCCTGGAACGTAACGATATGGGAATGGGTGTTACCGCATTAGACTATTGATAATAGGATAGTAACGTTATGAGAACACATATTATCACACTGCATTTACTGTTGTACCGGTACTGGTGCTAAAGTAGTTCTTTAGCCATCCCTCATTGGTGCATGCTCACTGTTGCAAAAACCCCTATATCTGCATTGGAAAGAATGCTACCGAGAGATTTAGGTAGCGAGCATTCATTGTTTTTTCTTGTAAACATGACACAATTCAATCTACAAAAATAAAAAACAATTTTTTTTTAAAATTACCTGTGGCATCTTCGTTGCATCAACACTGGAAGAGTTGAGTTGAGTTTGTGGACGTTCTAGGACGAGAGGGGAGGAGGTTGTCTTAGCCAGTCAGAACATGAGGACAGATTGAGACCGGTAGGATTATCACTCATGCATCATCTGGAATGGTCTGAAAGCGTTCTTGCTATCTAAGGATGCATTTTTACAGTTCTCCTCCTGGTACGGGCTAGGGACTGTCAGAACACGGAACAGGAACTCGATGAAGATCATACTGTGCGATAAAATATGTTCCGTTCCATTCTGTTCCATTCTGTTCCATTCCATTCCATTCCATTCTCATCACGTACTCATTATGCTCCGAGAACACAGTGCGATAAGCTTATAAACTTTAGAAAGAACTTCCTGATGATAAAGAACTGTTTGACTGTAGAAGACACTCCCTCAAAGAGTGGTGGAGTCTCCTTCTTTGGAGGTTTTCAAACAGAGGCTGGATGGCCATCTTTAACAGGGAATGTTTTGATTAGGTCTTCCTGCATGGCAGAATGGGGTTGGACTGGATGGCCCTTGGGGTCTCCTCCAACTCTATGATTCTATGATTCTATTGTCTTGGTTGGTGCATAAAGATGAATAAAATTAAAGGGTAGCAGGAAAGCGTAAGGTCGAGTCAGAAAGAAATGAAATAGGTGATAATCTGGAACAATTTGGGACCTAACGTTTTGTCTTCCTGCATGGCAGAATGGGGTTGGACTATTATCTTTAACCCCCCCCCCCTTTCTTACCATCTTTGCAATGAGCATTGCTCTGTTCCACAATTTCATTTTCTTTTTGTTCCACTTTCCCCCCTTTCTTTGTCCTGCCTGTGATTGATTTTAATTGTCAAGATTGTCTCTGTGGGAAACGGGGCTTCCCACTGTGAATGTGTGCATACAAAGGAGAAAGAAACACCTCCGAACAGCCATGCTGTATCACGTCCACATTTTTCTTGCATGAGATTTTCTGTACAATGTACTCAAAATCCAGACGTCTCAAAGCCTGGGGTTGGATGATACTTGTCACCAGTCAATCCTGTGGACATGATGTGAAATGGGTCTGTGCCTTCTCACTATCCATCCAGTATATTTTCAGGATAGTTTAGTGTTCTGGTAATCAGAAAAGGAATGGAAAATTAACAACACTGTTGTTGTTTTGACTCATGATGACTCTAAAGAGAACCTATCATAGGGTTTTCTTGAAAAGGCTTCTTCAAAGGGGGTTTGCCATTGCCTTCCCTGTGGCTGGGAGAGTGTGACTTGCCCAGGGTCACCCAGCGGGGTTGCATAGCAAGCAGGATTTCATTTACTTTGTGTGCAAAACCACCCAAAAGCAGCTGCTTCCCTTACTTAAGATACTTTCTCTCTATTCTCCCCCCCCCATACAACAATGGACCTACTACCAAGAAATAGGCATGGGGGGCAATAGGATTGTCACCCAAGAGGAAAAGGCGCAGTAGCCTGAAAAAGTTTGGGGACCACTGCTCTAAACTGACAGCCCCGAATCCATAAAAGCGTGCAGGAACCACAATCACAGCAACAGCGATCTGTACAAAAACATAGGTATACCCAGGCAGGCAGCAAAATATGGCAAAATCCAAAAAACATGTTGTGGTGATATCTTTATTAGGCCAACCCAAAGGCACACACACAAGAAAAATCACACAACTTTTGCAAACTCCCAGGCTTCTTCACCAAACCTGGATGTTGAAAGTCATATCCAGGGAAGAAATGTGGCAATGGTGGGTCACAGAGCGACATCTTTCTTGAGGTGTTAAAGCTAAGTTTAAGCTTAAACAATTCCAAATTAGCCATTGTTGGCAGATTTTACCTTTTATAGTGCCAACATTTGTCTCCAGATGTGTCAGTACAGAGGCTTCTCAAGAAGATATCTAGCCTTGTCTGGACTGCAGAAATAAAGAAGTTGGGCACCACTTTAACCACTGTGGCTCAATGCTATGGAATTCTGGGATTTGTAGTTTTGCAAGTGATTTAGCCTTCTCTATTGGAGTGCTCTGGTGACCCCACCAAACTAGAAATCCCAGAATTTCACAGCATACTATGAATTTATGAGAGCCCGTGTAGCTTAGTGGTTTGAGTGTTGGACAATGACTCTGGGAACCAAGTTCCCATTCCTGGTCAGTCATGAAACCCACTGGCTGACCTTGAGCATGCCACATGCTCTCAGCCTCTGGGAAAGGCAATGGCAAACTTCCTCTAAACAAATATTGCCAAGAAAATCCCATTATAGTTTTGCCTTAGGGTTGCCATAAGTCAGAAATGACTTGAAGGCATGCAACAACAGCAACAACTGTGGGCTTGCTGTGGAAAAGCAAAACTGGCAATAATTGAAATGATTAACTTCTGCCAGAAGTTCACCATAGAATCAGACTAGAGGATCTAGAGATTTCTAGAGAAAATACTCCTCTAGGCATTTCCAGTCCTCCAGCATAATTCTATAGTCAACCTCTGGCAGAAGTATATCACAGAATCGCACTAGAGGACTTAGAAAATACCTAGGGAAAACGTATTTTCTTATGGATATTTGGTGTCATACTGTATTTGCAAAGAGGAATACAGAGGCATTGACAGAGTCTAAAAGTTCCTTCAGATTTCTATTTATCTAAAATGGAACACCACCTTGGTTCAAATTTTACCCTATAATTAAAACAAATTCATTTTGGAATAATGTACTAATTTGAGCTCCAGGGTTTATTGCTCTCTCAGAACTTTGCTTTCCAACATGTCAGTCCAACCTAATATCTCTTCATCATTTGAGATTTTTATTTAAAATCTTTGCAAATGTTTTGATTGAACAGCTTGATGCATTAGCATCAAGGAAGCTCTGTTCAACTTTGCCTCTAATTTCCCATTCACTTTAGGGCAAACAGTTTTAATCTGTTGTCTCTCTCTTAGATAATCCTTAAAGAAGATTCCCACTTGCATTGTGGTGTTTAATTAATTTAAATAACTAATTAATGTTGCACTGTCGATGAAATCCTCCAGCCTTTGGGTGAAGGCACAACCTCATAACAATGCACATAATCACAAGCAGCGTGAAAATAAACACTGAAATATATTAAACACTTTCAGGACTGACAACACTCCAAAAGACACCCTTCAGCCCCAATATCCTTGGAGGTTTATGTGGAGCTGCAGTGTTTAAAGGGGGCACCTCTGTTTATAAAATCCAACACCCATAAGCCTACATCATCTAGGCAGTTTCCAGATTTTCTCTGCACCATTGACTCTGCAAGCAACCTATGTGAACTTGAGCCATTTACATTGCAGCATACAAAGCAGCATGCTGGATCAGACCAAAGGGCAATCCAGTCCATGCACAGAGGCTGACCAATAGATTATGGAAAGCCCAACAGCAGAACATGAAAGCTACAGCTTCCTCCATCGCATGTTCCCCAGCCATTGATCCCCAAGTGAGACATAGGACGTTATCACACGTGGGCCAGAAAGCGATAATAAAGTGGAAATGAGGCATTCCGAAAATAAACCGAAAATAAACCTTGATTCTGCAAATGGCTTTCACACGGAATTACCTTAATTGCAAAATTACAGTAAGCGCATTTAATGTTCACACACAAGTGAGAAAAGCCCGTAAATGTACTAGAAATGATCTTCTTGCACATGCGCAGATAGAGGAACGCTTGCTGGAACAATGGGAAAAGCAGGGAAATGCTCCCAAATGCGATTTGCTTTTCACATTACGGTAAATGCGAAATTACCTTAATTTCGCATTTGCATTTCCTCAAAACAACCGATTTTAAAAAGATCTCAGATAACACCAGTTTCTGTCCACTTTCTGTCCAGTTTCTGTGCGATGTCATGTGAAAACGCGAGGCACAAATCCAGTTTTTGTTTGGGATTTGTGTGGATTAACCAGCAAATTTGACCCGTGTGATAACGTCCATATTTTCTCAATACTGGAAGTAACATACAAAGGCAGTAGGTGGCTTATATGACACTGGGATGATGAATCTGGCCATCCACTCACTGTTTAAAAACCTCCAAAGAAGGAGACTCCACTACACTCCGAGGCATCATATTCCACTCTCAAACAGCTCTTACTTTCGGGTTCAGGTTCTTCCTATTGAAAAAGCAGGGCCCAACAATAAACCTCAGTTCCAAAGCAGATGTAAATAGGGTGAGGTGTTCCTTCAAGTACAGTAGAGACTTGTCGTCCGTCCAACAATACAATCTGAGCATATATGTGTAGACAGCTATGTCCAGAAGCAAAGCCATAATACATATCTTCATGGTTTCCAAGTGCTCTCCAACTGCCTTGCCCTAGAACCATGTTGTGTAATGTCAAATTTATACAGTGATACCTTGGTATTTCCTGGGATTTGATTTGAGGACCCCTCGTGGATACCAAAATCCATGGATGCTCACGTCCCATTATATGCATGATATGGTGTCCCTTCTATAAAATGGCAAAAATCAAGGTTTGCCTTTTGGAATTTATATACATTTTTAAATATTTTCAAGCCTTGGCTGCTTGAATCTGTCGATAAGTAAATCTGTGGATATGGAGAGTTGACTGAACTGAGGTCCCAAGACATTTACGGCTTTAAATGTTATCAGCACTGCCTTGAGTTCATACTGAAACACAGTTCATACTCAGTTTAAAGCATATTGTCAGCTAGTCTAGCTCCTCTAAAAACAGCCTTGTATTAACAACCCCATCCCCACAATTCCCTGCTGCCTCCTTTCACCCCTCAGTGCCCCCTTGCTGCTCTTTTTCCCCTCAGTGCCCCTCTGGAGCTTTCTTTTTTTAAAATTAAATTTTATTAATATTTAAAAACAAACATCATATTGCTTCTGTATACTTACATTCACATATCTTATGTAAGTTCATCTACTTTTTTCCTCTTTTCAAGGACAAACTAATACTTCTTATAATTCTACTTCAATACATTCTTCTACATTATTACTTTCACATACTTTGTATATATTATTCTACATTATTTCCTTTTTTCCCAAGGACAGACTAATACTCCTATTTTTTCTGCTGCAATATAGCCTGGATATAGCCATTTAAAGCGGGGTAAAAGAACAAAAGTAACTAGAAGTGACATACTACAACGTGGGTTGCTTAATTTAGTCTTGCACCTATTCCATATCAAAAATTCTAGTCTACCGTTCTTATACTAAATCTATTTTAATCCTTTCCCATTTCTTTTCATATTGCTGTGATGATTTGCCAGATGCAAGCATCGATACCCCCCCCCCCTGGAGCTTTCCAACATCTTGAGGGGGGTGCTGCCACCCAATTTGGGGACCATTGATTTGGAGGATGAAACATGCGGCTGAAATTTTCATCAGCCACTGCATTTTCTGCATCTGACAGGAGGAGCTGCAGAAAGATCATTTTGAAAGGGGAGCCTTTCACCTGCCTGTCTGTGAAGAGGCCAATTACCTTCTGCCAGGAAAGATAATTTGTAACTTCTGGGATGATGCGCTGGAGGCTTCTGGAGCGATAATTAGAAATGCAGCTTTGGAGTTTGGAAGGAGGCTGAAGAACATTGAAGCCTAGGCATTCTGCCATTCTTCCGTGGCATCAAAATGTGAGGAAGGAGGAGAGGGAAGAGAAGGGACACCCATGAAAGCCATCGGCCTAATTAAAAAGATGTCTTTGGACTTTCAAAAGGCGGTGGGCTTTTACTGAGTTTGATAGCCTACCCAATTATTGAGGATTAATTATATGGGGGGGTGGAATCCAGCAGCCAGGAGGAACAGCTTGTGAAGAGAAGAAGAAGAAGAGGAGAAAATGAAGGGCACTTGGATCTTCTCGGCACAAATCTTTCTGGCAGTCTGCAAATTGCTGGAGGTTCTCTTGAAAGGATTCTAATTGCTCCCTTCGAAGGTTTAAACAGGTTGATGGACTTCAGATAATGGAACATGAGCATGGCAGCTTCCAAACAATTGATAGGTGTTTTGTGGGGTTTTTTTGGGCTGTGTGGCCATGTTCTAGAAGAGTTTCTTTCTGACTTTTCACAAGCATCTGTGGCTAGCATCTTCAGAGAAAAGATGTTTTAGGTAACATCTTTCCTCCTGCTTTTATCCCCAACAATCATAGTTAAAACTAAACTTGTCACCTCATCACTATACCCATATGTTTTGCATTTCTATTGCTTTTCCATACGTGCAACCAGCACATTCATGGCTGTACAGGTCTGTTCCTAGACACTTCCCTCCATGCATGTGATAAAGTAGACTTAAGTCTATGAACGTTATCACACAGGAGGCAAAGCACCCACATTTCATGAATAAATGGCAATTAAATCCCATTAATATCCTACAACAACGGGATTGTTTTCAGCTGACGTCACATGGCATCGCCATTATCCCAGCATTATCCTGTGAATAAAGTGGAAAAATCATGCCGCTTTTCATTCACAGGAAAATCCATGAATGAAAAGTGGCATGACTTTGCCGCTTTATTCACGGGATAATGCTGGGATAATGGCGATGTCATCTGAATACAATCTCGTTGTGGGATATTCACTGATTTGATCACCATTTATTCATGGGATGCGGGCGCTTGCCTTCCATGTGATAAAGTCCTATGAAAGTTTATGCAACCAACTTCTTTCTCTTGTCTCAAAGGTGCTATAAGATCCCTGTGTATACTAGATGGAGTAAAAGAATGAATTGGTAGAAGGCAGGTTCCTAGGTTCAAATGTCCCCAAATGTTTCGCCACTAATTGCAGGCCTAGAGATCTGCTGAAATGTGGCTTATCTGTTGCAGGATAGTGATGATGGTAGGAACAGGAAAAAGAGGAGAGAGTTATCGTATACAAGCAGTGTGCCAACAGTTCCCCTTGTTTTTAATTGCTTTGTTTATTCCTCTCCTATCTTCCCAACTTGAATGCCAATTGATTTTTTCATTGTCAAGAATAACTCGATGCTAGCAGTTCAGGAGCCTTGAATCTTAAGCTGCTTTAATTCTTATACAAGGCTCTGGAACAATGTTCACATTTAAAATGTTATCAGTCTTGCTGAAACACATAACAAGCTTGAAATGAACAGTGAGGCGGTTCCTCCTGCCGTCGTCTCGGTCCTCTCTCCTCTTTGCAGATTTAATTTAAATTACAAATGCTCATGAT
This sequence comes from Phrynosoma platyrhinos, assembly GCA_020142125.1. NCBI lineage: Eukaryota > Metazoa > Chordata > Lepidosauria > Squamata > Phrynosomatidae > Phrynosoma > Phrynosoma platyrhinos. The sequence goes on from CM034706.1 coordinate 4,165,659, forward strand.
AAAAATTTGCACTCAATAGCACTTATATTATATGCGATTATTTCCAGCTTGCTGGAGAGGTGGAGGGGTCAGATTAAACTCTCTTCCTCCTTGGTTCGTTTTTTAAAGGCACAAGGACAGAATATGGAGGATGGGGAGCTGTCAGGCTGTGGAGCAAAGATTTCTCCAAGTTCTAAGACAGAGAAAGAATGAAATTGTCCACATGAATGAATCCATTCTCTTTTTCTTAACATAGAATGCCTGTAACATGTAAACATATATACATAGGGATTAGCCCTAGGTAGCTCTGGGGGCATCTGAGTCCCTTGAGGTTGTTTTTGTAAGCCCTAAACAAGACTTTTTCTGATGAATAATAAAGAATGAATTGTGATTTATATTTTAAATCAGTTGTGGAACTCTCCCACCCACTGTACCAAAAATAACCATGACTGGAATTCAGCAAGGGACTTACGCCTTTGTAAGTGAACTTATGTGTGCGGGAAATAGAATGGAATAGTTTCACAATGTCCCCATGCACCTAGGCTTTGCTGTAATCTTACTTTGTATGGGCATCCATTTCACAATGGTGGATTGACCTATGTGCCATGGCCCAGTGTACAATGAGCCCTGTGGGGCTGTAGGTGATCCAGGACCACATTTTATCCACCCTAATGTAGTTTCCAGGTGCAATCCTTTGCCTCTGTCTATATAACCCTGGGTGAGAAGTGAAGTCTGCAGGAAAGGGCTTGTTCTATGTCCCACCAGTGGGAGCTATAGGAAACCATGCCCTATGAGGAGCAGGTTAGGGAGCTGGGTATGTTTAGCCTGGAGAAGAGATGGTTAAGAGGAGACATGATAGCCATTTTAAAATATTTGAAAGGGTGTCTTACTGAGGACAGAGCAAGCTTGTTTTCTGCTGCTCCAGAGAGCAGGAACAATGGATTCAAGTTACAGGAAACGAGATTCCACCTAAACGTTAGGAAGAACGTCTTGAGGGTAAGAGCTGTTCAACAGCGGAAGATGTCTCAGAGAGTGGTGGAGTCTCCTCCTTTGGAGGTTTTTAAAGATGGGCTGGATGGACATCTGTCAGGAGTGCTTTGATGGTGTCTTTCTGCATGGCAGAATGAGATTCGACTGGAATAACCTTCAGGTTTTCTCCAACTCTAGGATTCTATGAAACAGGATGACACAGGAGAAGTCCTTCTTAGCTGTGATGCCCTGGCTGTTAAATATCTTCCTCTTGGTGGCTTGACTTGTGACAGTGTTGGTTTCTTTTCAGCATTAAAGTCTTTGGGGATAGATACATAGATACATAGATAGGAATCCTGCTGATGTATTATGCATGCTTCCTTGATAGAAGTGGTTGGGCATTCTTGTCTAATGAACAATGGTTGTGGCAGTGGCATTGCACATGTGGTGTCAGTGGGCAGGTGGATGCAAGTGTACATCCAGTTACACATTGGCTTTTGTGTTCATCTGCACAGTGAATTGTCCATTCATTCTGTGCATTCGATGGCATGTATGGTTGTGCATTTGGTTGCAGACTCGGTTGCACAATGCTGTCCTTCACCACTTGGGTTGTGTAGCATAACTGGTGTGTAACTCCACCAGCAAATATTTTTGCTTTTCAGCCCTAATACAGGATCACGGTCATATTTAGCCAATAATGTTTGAAATGGTTTCTTGAAATTCAGGCTTAGGTTCCTTCTCCTCCTTTTCCTTGATTCCTCCCCTGACATTTCTTCCTCATCCTTCTCCTCTTCTTCCCCCTCCTGGTTCTTCTTCTTCTCTTCTCTCCTTCTCCTTTTCTTCCTCCTCCCCTCCTTCCCCCGTCTTTTTCTCCTTCCTTCCTCCATCTCTTTTCATCCTCTTCCATTTGCTTCTTCTTTCTCTTCCTCCTCTTGCTTCTTCTTTTCCCTTCCTCTTTCTCCTCTTTCCACCTCCCTTTTCTTCTCTTCTTCCTTTTCTTTTTCCTCTTCCTCCTCCTGTTTCCTCTTCTTCCTCCTCCCCTCCTTTTCTTCTTCTTTTCCTCCTTCTCCTTCCCCTTCTCCTTCTTCTCCTCCCCTCCTTTTCCTCTTCCCCCTTCACCTGCTTCCTCTTCCTCCTTTCTATTCCTCCTTCCCCTCCTTTTCTCCCTCCCCCTTTCATATTCTGTTCCTAACAATTCCAAACATTTGAGAATATTTCATCAACGTTTCTGCATTTTTCTTCTGCTTCTGAAGCCTGGCTCTTTAAAACAACGATTGCCATAAGAAACAGCTTGAGGCAAGCGAGACATCATTCCGTCCCGGCAATAATTCTATAAATTGCACTTTGTAGTAGGCACACCAATCCCTGTAACGTTAACTTGCTCATAAAGGGAAAATTAAATCAGTTTTATCATGTGAAAGCAAAATTGTTGCATGCAAAGTGTTTCGAAATATAGGAGAGAGTCAAACTGCCCCTTTAAGTGCTCAGTTTAAGGAGCCAACTAATCGATGAACATACTTGTAATGGAATAGGTACTGGAATAAATTGAACTATTATATATATTTAAAAAATCTATGCATTCTTCCAATCAAATTGCCAATTGCTTTCCAAAGGTGTAATCTAGCCTCTCTGAAATCAGTGGGAGTTTTGCTATTGAATCTAATAAGTATAAGTTGAATCCCCTTTCTCTTAGTATATTCAAAGTCAAAGAGGAAAAGTATGAAAAGACTTAAAAGAAAGTGGCATTTCTTAAGAGGCAGATATTTCTGCTTTTGTTTAGTGTGTAAGCATTTTGTCTCAAAGCTGGTTCATAAGGTGGTTTTTAATACTTGTCTTTTCTTCCCAAGGAACATGAGGTATAGGTTGGTTATCCCTTACTCAGAATTCTGAAATCCAAAATATTCCAAAATCCAAAATTATCCACATGGGTGATTGAGATAGTGACTGTCAAGGAAAAAGCAACATGGGACATACAGTAATAGAAATA
>CM034706.1:4174294-4184530 GCA_020142125.1 Phrynosoma platyrhinos
CCCCCGGGCCTTAGGTTGCCTACCCCTGCATTAGTCAAAGAGTAGATACTAGCACGTATAATGACTGGTTTCTCTTGGGAAGGGATAGTCGAAGGTAGCACCTAAGCTGTAGAGGCTATTGGAAAGCATTCCTGGCTCCTCAATGCCACCCATTAGGTCAATGGGGTTCTCCAAAAGAGGTGGAGGATGGACTATATCTGGCCTGCATCAGCACAGAGTTTGCTTGCTTGCTTTCTCTTCCTCCACCACTTTAAATCTCGTGGAGGTTTTAATGGCTCTCTACAGACAATGCACCATCTGTATCCTTCACCTCTGCAGTCTCTTCTCATTTAAATGAGGATAAATGCCACTAATGTGTTTTGAAAGGTGCCGACTCTGAAAGAATGTGGAATGAGTGAGGGGTGGTGGGTGGGAAGGTGGCTTGGAATCTCAATCAAGGGCTGTTGCCTGGGATGAGGAAAACACACACAAACACACAGACACACATATACACAATATTGAAAAGAGGAGGGGAGATGAGTTAAATTCTCCTTCCACAAGATGATCCCACGGCTATGGCCGAATGCCAGGTTATGCTGTCCACTTCTGCAGCACACCTTTGTTAGGTGCAGAGCTTGAGAAAAAAAAGTTACTTTTGGAGGAATGACAACTCTGTGAATTCTCTACTTGGGAACTTTGGGGAGTTGTGATTACTTCACCCTCCCAAGTAACTTTTCCAAGCTCTGGCAAGGTGGTGTATTGAATGCAGAATTAATGGCATATCAACAAGCAGACAGCATAAGCTGTTGTTATTGAAAGATCTCTGCACACTTCCTTATGGATGCCTTCCAAGATGACTTCTATCATATATACTCCCAGTGCATAAACAAAGGCTCTTCCAACTCTATGATTCTGTGATTCTATGATATTGTGTTGTTAAATGCAGCCACTTGATTGCTGAAGGTGTTTAAATTTTAAAATCTAATTTAAGTGAAACACCTGAAGAAAATAGTTGCTAGGAATTATTTATTGTCCCATTGTTTGGGTTTGTATGGAAAGGAAATGCTAGTGCTGCCATGGATAGGAAATCTACTGTTTTATTTGAGTGAACTCTGCCTATCTATTACTAAATAGTGGGTTACCCAAAGATGGGTTTTGAGAATATTTCTTTATCAACCATCGCAACAAAATGGAGTCTTCAACCATGACTAGTTGATGCCATCTGGTGGTGTGGATTTAAAGTTATGGGGCATGAGTACTCAGGTATTCCTGAGAGTCTGCAACACTGTCTGTAACCGAAAAGTCTGCAACACTGTAGATATTGGTCAATCGTTTGTTCTTTTGATTGATGTTTTACCTCTTCTTAGATTTTTTTTTTAATTTTGCATTTGGCTATTATTAACCGCTTTGAGTACTTTTTGGTGGATGCTGCCTTGAGGTCCAGATTTGGTTGGTGCTCCAGTTGCACTCTTGCCTAGGTAGGGCAGATCTGGCCACAGTGTAAATAACCTTCCACTGGACTTTTGTAACATGGTCTATATAGACTATAGAGCTGCCCTTCAAAAGCATTTGGAAGCTACTCCTAGTGAAAAATGTGGCAGCCAGATTGTTATCGGCGATGCATTTTTGAGACTGCAAAGCAACAATTTTACAAAAATAGTAAAATGAAAACAGAGACAAATGCAAAATAATACATTTAGGCCACAAAAACCAAAGGCACAGGTAAAGGATGGGAGAATACACAGCTTAGCAATACTATAAGTGGAAGGGACCTTGGGATTATGACTGACCATAAATTGAACATATATATTGTGCTAAGATTGAATGACATATTTCTGAGGAACCATGAACCATCTACTTAGGCTGAAGGGAGAGAAATCATTTGTAGCACCTTTGAGACTGACTGAAAGAAAGAAATTGGTCAACTTCTTTCTTTATTAGTCTCAAAGATGCTACAAGATCTCTCTACATACTGATTCCAAAGACTAATATGGCTATATGTTTGAATTCTCCCCTGGAGAGTGGTGGAGTTGCATTCTTTGAAGGTTTTTAAACAGAGGCTGGATTTCCATCTATCAGGGATGATTTGCTTGTGTATTCTTGCATGGCAGAGGGTTGGACTGGATGGTCCTTGAGGTCTCTTCCATCTCTATGCTTCTATATACTTACTTTATTTATAGGTTGCTTTCTCCCAGGATGCGACTCAAGGCAGCTACCGAAACAACAGATGAAAACGTTTAAACATTTAAAAAAAATTTTTTTTAAATCCGCACACTGAAACACTATAAAACTGTTCAAAAATAAAAAAAAAATAACAAAAGTTAAAAACAGGTAAAACATACGTAGCCATTGAAAGTTTGCTTAAATAAAAATGTCTTTGTTTGCATGGAAAGGAAAGCAAGGAGGGGGCCAACCCAGCCTCCTGTGGAAGGGAGTTCCAGAGATTGGAAGAAGCCACTGGGAAACCTTTCTCTCTCTTTTGCTCTTACCAAGCAAGCCTGGGATGTTGGTGGGACCGAGAAGGAGTCTTCCCCGATGATCTTAAACCCTCGACAGCTTCATACGGGGAGATACAGCCTTTCAAATAGTCTGGACCTAAGCTGCGTAGGGCTTTATAGGTTAAGACCAGCACTTGGAATTGTGCCTGGAAAGGAACCAGTAGCCAGTGAAGCTGTTTCAAGGCATGCGTCACCATAGTCAGGTCAGACTGGTTTGCTCCTTACTGTCTTCCAGTCAACTGGTGAAGCCTTTTTATCTCAGCAGGCCTGAGCGTGATGGATTTTCTATTGGTTATTTTTGTTGTCTTTTTTAAAAAATATAGTTTATGTTTTTTTAAAACTGGTTATAATTTTTTGGCATTGTGTAATCACTTTTTAACTTTGGTATTTTTTGAAGTTTTGTTGTCGTTGTGTGCTTTCAGGTCATTTCCAACTTATGGTGGCCCTAAGGCGAACCTATAATGGGATTTTCTTGGCAAGATTTGTACTGAGAAGGTTTGCCATTGCCTTCCCCTGAGGCTGAGAGCATGTGACTTGCCCAAGATCACCCAGTTTCCATGGCCAAGCTGGGAATTGAACTCTGGAGTTGTAGTTCTATGCTCAAACCATGCCGCCGCCCTGGTTCTCTTTGCATTTTTAACTATGGTCTAATCTGCACTGCTGAAATAATGCAGTTTGACGCTGCTTTAACAGCCATGGCCCAATACTATGGAGTTATGGGATGTGTAGTTTTGTGCAATATTTAGCCTTCTCTGTCAGAGAGCACTGGTGGCACAACAAACTTTAAATCCTAGGATCCCATAGCATTGAGCCATGGCAGCGAAAGTGGTGTCAGACTGCATTATTTCTGCAGTGCAGATTAGACTTTCTATTTTGTTTTTGTCTGTTGTAAGATGCCTTGAGTCCTGAACTGGGGGAAAATGTGGGATAACAATACAATGATGACGACGACAACAACAACAACAACAATGAGGCTATTACTATGCTAGGGGTGAGGATTGTTCCCAGCTCTGAGTTGGTGAAGAGGCAAATTATGTTGATTTTCTCAGGACGTGCCATTTGGCTCGCTTCCTTCCTGCCTCGCTTGGTAAAACCCATAACAGGATGAAAATATTGATTTAGCAAAATAAAGTGGGATTACCGCACTAATGAGTCTTTAAATGGAAGCACCTGCACTGAGAGTCATTATTGGTATTAACATCCCTTCCATTCCAGGACCTAGGAAAGTGCCTTCTGCAGGGAAGCTATTTGGTTTCTGTTTTCCCCCCTCCCCACTCCGGATTGAGATATCTTTCATGTTCTGGCTGGGCATCTGGAGCTTTTGCATTTTGCTTCTGCCACTGGAGAAGGGGCAAAAAAGTAGCATCCACAAAGGTGTAAGGTGTAATGGTGACTATATAGTGCCATGTCTAAAGGCAGCCAGTGCCAGGAGATCCAGGCTTCAAAATTGGGAGCCATTACAGATGAGCCAAGCCAGTCCAGCTCTTATGCAGGTAATCCTGGGAATTTACTGATGTTGAAGGGAGATGCAGTAATAAGATCTCATCCACTCCAGAATCAATCAGAAGAAGCTACCAGGCATAGAATCATAGAGCTGGAAGACACCTCAAGGGCTATCAAGACTAATAACTTGTCCAGTCCAGGCCTCAAGTCCAGTCATGATAACCAAAGCCAAAAGGAAAAGACAATGAGATGTACCCATATAAGTTTCCCCATATGAGCCTGCCTGAGTCTTACAATCATAGAATCCTAGAGTTGGAAGAGGTCTCTTGGGCCATTGAGTCCAACCTCCTGTTCAGTGCAGTCTCTCCAGCTAAAGCATCCCCAGCAGTGAATTGAATATTTTTCCTGAGCATGTCCTAAGTATCTTTTAACTCTTTCTTATAAAGCAGAGAGATTTATACGAATATGGTTTGCGTTGACTCTGAGCACAGATCTCTTTCAAACTCTCTTCTCCACTCTGATTGGCAGTAGCTTTCTAGGGACACAGATCATATCCTTTAGCTGGGAATATGAATGGATAATAATAATAATAATAATAATAATAATAATAATAATAAAATGATTTTTATACCGCACAATGGTTTCCCAATCCGGGCGGTTACCAGCATTAAATACAATACAAAATATATCCCTCCCACCCTTAAAACAGTATTAAACAATTACTAATTAAAATCAATGTAACAGCTACAATATGATAGTGTCATGGCTCAGAGTCTAAACTAATACTGCTGGTTGCTGATGGTCGCCATGTCAGTGGGATGATGACTCTGCTTTGGGTTTTAGTACAAACATGAAGAGGTTTGGTAACTTGATTAAAAGGTTAGGTACCTTGGATAACTCATTTAAATAATACAATTTTTTTATATTAATACTTTTCAAAATGCTTTTGTACTGTTTTTAAATTGTACTGTTTTAAATTTGTTGTTAGGTGCCCTGAGTTGTTATATTGGGAGAAAGGTGGGATAAAAGTAAATACAGTCATCCCTTGCGATTTGTGGGGGATCCGTTCTAGACTCCCCCATGAATTGGAAATATTGCTAATATTCAAGTCCCTATTGTTTTCAATGGGTGTGCTCTCCTGTGCATGGCCTTACGGCATGTGTGCCATTTTATCCCTCCCCGCTTGCCAGTCCTCAAAGGACCAAGACCATGGACTTCAAGTCAGCGAACAGGGAAGGAAGACTGTATACTACTACTACTGCTACTGCTACTACTACTAATTCATTACATCTCTGATATGTGAGCTATCAATTGCCACTGGTACCTGGCTGGATTGTTTAACCATCTTGTTGTAAGCCACTTTTAGTCCCATTATTAGGAGAAAGGCAAGGAATGTAGTAGCTTGAGTGTTGGACCAGGATTCTGGAGATAAGGGTTTAAATCCCTGTTTGGCCATCAAACCCACTGGCTAACCTTGGACAAGTCACAGTCTCTCAGCCTCAGAGGATGGCAATGGCAAACATCCTCTGAACAAATATTGCCAAGAAAACCTATTGATAGGTTTGCCTTATGTTAGCTGTAAGTTGGAAATGACTTGATGGTGCACAGAAACAATAGCAACAACAACAGTTTAATACTGCTTCAATTTCAACATTTGTGCAACTTTTTGAACAATGTTTGGCTATATATACTTTTATTGTAATTATCTGTCTTTTGTAAGCTGCCTTGCGTTCCAATCTGGGAGAGGGGCAGAAAATAAATTCCCTTCCACCAAAGGCTGGGTTGGCTCCCTTTCTATTTTTCTTCTGTTGAAAGGCCAAGACTTTTTAGTTCAAGCAAGCTTTCATTTGCAGGAAGGTTTCCTATGAGGAGTGTGTATTTTAAACTTTAATATGCTTTTCAATGATTTTATATTGTTTTTAACCTGTCATTTTAATGGGATGATTTTCATAGTGTTTTAAAATTGTATTGTTTTTAGCTGATTCCTTTTGTGAGCTGCCTTGGGTCTTACTCCAGGAGAAAGGTGGCATACAAATGAAATAAATAAGATAGATAGATAGCAGATGGATGACATACTGTCAATCATTTAGAGAAGATGCATAGCATCCCTTGTGGCCCTAAATATATGATTCTATGATATTTGGAATGGATTGCTATAGCTCTACAGTGGTTGAACATTTCAGCCTCTTTCCTCCTTCCATCAGAATAGAGGAAATCTATTATTTGGGGGAGTGCCTGCAGTATTATAACATTCACTCCCTAGGCTTGTCTGTCTTACACTCCCTTCCCTTTGCAGAACCCATAAAAACTTTAATTTACGAAGCAAGAATTACATCTAAGCTTTGGCCACCTGTAACTGGAGACAAAGAAATTGATTTCCTTGCTTCCTTCCCCCTCTCCCTTTTTGCTCCCTGCACCTCAGACCTTATTATTATTGCAGACAAATATGTTTTTCACAATTACTGTTTCAATAACATATTGATTTCTCTTTAGCCCCACCTTCCTATCACCAGACTGTTTGAGATTATTATTTTGATGCATTGACTTCTTAATGTGAGGCTTTGCTGTCATGCAAGTTCATGCATTTGAAAGCGGTGCTAATTCAGGTGTCAAGAAAGTAATGACCAAGGATTTTCCTCTGGAAAATACAGAAAATAAAACAGAGTCCCTATATCAATTGGAGCTGCATTCCCACCCAGAATAACTATGGCTGAGATCCTACATGGGGGCTGAGCAGTGTATATCTCTCTCTGTGTAGAATAATAGAGCCATAGAGTTGGTAGGGGCCCCATAGGCCATTGATTCCAACCCCCTGCTCAGTGCGGGAAACTCATCTAGAGCAGTGGTTCTCGATCTTTGGTCTTCCAGATGATTTGGACTTCAGTTCCCATAATTCCTAACTGTTGGCCAAGTTGGCTGGGGCTTCCGTGAACTAAAGAGCAAAACAAATGGAGGACCAAAGGTTGGGAACCACTGAACTAGAGCATCCCTGGCAGGTCACTGTCCAGCTTCTTTTTGAAGATGTCCAGAGAAGGAGACCCCACCACCACTCTAGGCAATTGGTTCCATTGCTGAAGTGCTCTTTCCATCAAGATGTTTCTTCTAACATTCATTTAAAATCTACTGTCCTGTTATGTAAAACCATTAGACCTGGTCCTATCCTCTGGGATGGCTGAGAACAAACCTGTATCTTTCCCTTTGTGAAAGTCATCTAGATATTGAAAGAGATCAATCATGTTACCCTTCAGTCTTTTTTTTCACCAGGCTGATCATAGAAGCATAGAGTTGGAAGGAACACCATAAGGCATTGTGATGAATCCCTTACTCAATACAAGAACAACAACTACATCATCCCCAGCAGGTAGCTCTCCAACATCTTTCTGAGGTTGGGTGATTGAGAAGAGTTGGTTGGGTAGATGAGAAGAGATTTTCAAAAAAGTCAGGTATCTCAAGCTCAAAACAAGGACAAAGGGAGGGCTGATTTTGCTAAAGGCAGAACAGGGTTTGGAAAATTTCTTTCTCTCCCAAGCTAAAAGCAGGAATATCCACGCAATAGTACCCAGATACAGCCCAAATTAGAATACAATTCGGGAGAGGTAAGATGCTTTTTTTAGCGATGCAATAAGCTCCTTAGTATAAACTTCACAGCCAGGTTTCCACCCCTTCAATTATAAAAGCATGTGAAATGGATTTTTGAACTTTTTAACAGGTAGTTAAACATATCATCCCTTTTCAACTAATGTTGCTATCGATAGTTCCAGAAAAAAATATTCAAGGGTCATTATAGAACCATAAAGTTGCAGAAACCTAAGAGCTTCTCAACTGTTGGGGGGCAATGATCTTACAGTTGTAAACCGCTTAGACATCTCATAGCGTGATATGAAGTGGTATATAAATGAAGCTGCTTTGCTTTTGCTTTTGCTTTCTTCAATGCAGAGCAGCATTTTGTTTTTAAGAAGTTTTTTTGTATTTGTTGTTGTTAAGTCAACAACATCTCTAGGATTCTATGATAGCAGAATACAGGAAGACCCATTAGATCACACCAAAAGCCTCTCTAATCCAATATTCTGCTCATTCAGTAACTAATCAGTTTCTTATTGGAAGCTCATCAGGAAGACATGAGTATCACTTCACTCTAAGATCATGATCCTACATTAGGGTTGCATATGAGGGATTCTACATAGGGATTTTTACAATAATTAAATTTTCATTGATTTTTTTTTAAAAATGCTTTACAATATTGTTAGGAGAGCTAAAATATTTATTCTGTAAACACTAAGCATTTATAGAACGTTTTAGCTTAAGCAAGCATTTGCAAAGTAAAACATCAGGCATAAAACCAACAGTCCTCCCTCCTTCTATGTCACTCTTATGAGAACAGGGTCTGCTTGACCGTTACAGGACATAACAATGGTTTGTTTTGTTCTAATCTCAAGCCTGGGAAAGATATTACCACTTTTGTTTGCCCGACCCTAGGTACAGACCTTTCTAGTTACAGTGGAATTTGAAATGTCAGAGATTTAACAATGGCTAACAAATGTAAGAGCGAACAGTTTTGGTGTCTCTTAGGAAGCTAACTGCAATAAAATGAAGCCTGTTTGAAATAAAGGATAAAATATCCAAAAGACATATTTCATGCTAACAATACAGTTGTCCCTCCGTTTTCGTGGGGGATCTGTTCCGGACCACTCCATGAAAATGGAAACCCACACATATTCAAGCCCCATAGGGGTGTGGGGGAGTGTGGGTGCATGCTGTGGGAGCCCTCCCCCCATTGTATGCCCCTCCATTTGTCCCTTGTGCATAAGCAAGGGATGTAGATCTGAAGTCTTCAAAAATGGAGGGGCAACTGTATTATATTAAGCAAGTAAATATTTGAAGGGATGTCATATTGAGGAGGGAGCAAGCTTGTTTTCTGCTGCTCCAGAGAATAGGACTCGGAACAACGGATGCAAGCTACAGGAAAAGAGATTCTACCTCAACATTAGGAGGAACTTCCTGACCGTGAGAGCTGTTCAAAAGTGGACACACTCCCTCGGAGATTTTGGTGGAGTCTCCTTCCTTGGAGGTCTTTAAGCAGAGGCTGGATGGCCTTCAGTCAGGGATGCTTTGATTTTGAATTCCTGCATGGCAGGGGGTTGGACTGGATGGCCCTTGTGGTCTCTTCCAACTCTATGAGTCTATGATTCTATGATTCTATAAGTAACAAATTGAGTCATACAGCATAGATCACTATCTTTTAATCTTTACAGAGATGAGAGAGGGTCAGCCATTAAAAAATCAGACATGTTTGATTCACGTTCTTCATCCAATGCAGTTAGAATATATTCAGCCCATCACTAGGTGACTAGTGGAGGCATCCATGGAATCCATGTAATTAATAAACAGAAGCCATTTTTTCAATGGATTTGCTTTGTGGTTCAGTTCCTAGTAATGTGTTTGATTCTTGAATTACCTTTTCTTACAGCAATGCAAACCTTTTTAAACCAAGCAAAGAGGTTCAGGTTTGTTGCATGCTAGCAAGTGCTTGCAGTATCCAGCCTAGCAGCCAAGATATAAATGGTACAATATGCTCCTGTTGTAATTTGTTTTCTAAGAAATAGTGATATGAAAAGTTATGAGCAGCACTTTGTAATATTCTGTTTAATCACGGGAGAAATCTCTTGATCACCTTGTGACCCAAAGAATGCACAAATGGGCCCTCTGGCCACTTGCACCTGGGGAATTGTGATCTGCTTGTGCTACACAGGGCCAGATTGTCAATGGATCAACTGGTGCTATCGTTGCCAAATTCTCAATGGCTGGGGGCTGATCACAGAAGGGAAAAGATGTGGATTGCTTTCTTTTCAACCCCAGCTGTTTCCTGAATCTTCTGTTGTTTCTGTTATCTTCATCATTTTATATGTTCCTTGAGTATTTGAGAGGGGAAAAAAACCACACACAGGACATCAGGCCAAGGCTGAAAATCCAATTCAAGTAATTAATTTGCAAGACCTGAATAGAACAAATGATGACTAGGACTCTTGGGGGTCACTGATTTGTAGGTTCACCTTAAATTAAGCTGCCTTCAGTCCCAGCCTGGGAGATAAGTGGCATATAAATAAAGGAAATAATGAATAGATGAATGAATGAATAAATTGAAGTCAACTTGGCAGTAGATAACAATACAAGAATAACAAAAGGTGTTGCAAAGCCCTTTGTGCAGGAGTAGGCAACCTTTTTGAGCTGGGGGCTGGGTTGCTGTCCCTCCAACAATTGGGGGGCCGAAGCACAGAAAACAAACAAACAAACAAACAAACAAACAAACAAACAAACA
>CM034706.1:4326751-4340654 GCA_020142125.1 Phrynosoma platyrhinos
CTTCTAGCAGTAGGCTTTATTATAGAAAAACATATGCAGAGTAAAAAACTATACAGTCCAATAGAACATCACATCAGGCAGATGTGGCTATCAGGAACAAACTACAAATCCTTAATGCTACACTGTGAAAATAGTCATGCTATAGCTCCAGCAAAAATAAAGAAAACTTAATCCATTCTAATGAAAGTTCAGAAACAGACTGACTTCTATGCCTGATACACAATTTTCTCAGCCCAACCTTTCTCCACCTCTTGGGTGTTAACCTCAGGTTAATTGGTTGTTGTGTACATGACGTATGTTAACCCAACCTCTTGTTGTTCATCCTTTACCATGTGATCTACTTTCTCATAACAACTTTATTATTGTTTCCACTGTATAAACAAGAACACTTTCCCATCTATTCCATCTTGTGGTTTCCATTTTGTTTTGTCTCTTTGAACACCTGGACTGAGTTGTTGTGTTCGGCCTAGAAGCATGTTCTCATGGAAAAAATACAGACACACACATCTTTACATTTCACCATTGACTATATATCCCATCAATACTCTAACAAGGTGCAGCTAATACTCCAGAGGACAGGATCAGAATTCAAAATGACTGTAATAGATCAGAAAGCTGGGCCAAAGCTAACAAAATGAATTTCAACAGGGAGAAATGTAGGATACTACACTTAGGCAGGAAGAAAACACCATGCAAGATTCAGATATAGGATGGGTGACACCTAACATAACCACAACACATTTCATTTCATTTCGCATGCCAGCAAGGTAAGGGACATGGGGGGGGGGAGCTGTCAGACGAGCCCAATTTTGCCATGGCGTTTCTTAGAAACTCTGTGCAAAATCAGGGCTAGTTTACCCTAGGGTAAATACTCTTTACCCTGGGGTGGGACCGGATCCTCCAGATCCACGTCTTTATTGGTGGGATCAGGCCCAATCCTGCCACAGGGGTTTCATCTTGCATCATCTAAACTACACAATGCAAAGTTGAGGGGAACCCGGGCTATTTGGCCCATGTGGGCAACCCTTGAGTTTAATGCTTTTTTTAAAAAAAATGTTAAAAATTAACATACTATTAGCTATATTGTTTTGATGAACAGGTGGACAACTGTACTAGTGTCCAGGAGACCTTGGAGAGTAAGTTCTTCTTCCACATTTGCTCCTGCAAACTCAAAACAAACAACCCCCCCAAAAAAAGACATACCTTTTGGCCCCAAATGCTCTAGGAAAAAGCAATTACGATGTGAGAGGTGAGCAGTTCTGTGAGGAATGATGCAACACATTATTTGCCATCAGATACAGGAATGCAAACAGGAATGGCATTTTCACCTTGTTATGGGGCCATTTTGGGCCCAAGAGATGCCTTTTTTGACAACAGGAAGTGAGCAGATGTCCCTTCCTATTTGGGTCTAAATTGGCCCAGAGTGGCCCCAAAACATAGGAGACTATCACACGGGGGAAATCAGGGGATTAAAAAGGTATTTCCCCGGGAAAGTCACACGATCTCGGTGAAGATTTTCATGGGATTTCCCCATGAATGGTTTGTTGCTGGAAAATTCCTGGTTCTTCTCGGGATAAGTCCTCTCACATTGCAGCGTGTGTAAATATCTATGCTGCGATTGCGTGACTTTCCTGGGAAAATGCCTTTTTAATCCCCTGTTCCCCCCCCCCACTCCTGTGTGATAGTCTCCATATTGGGTATGTTACCATGCCATCTGGAGCGTATTGGGGGACAAAACAGGTTTTGAACAAACTTGCAAATATTTTGTAAAAATATTGCTTGCCCCCAGGTGTGGATTGACCAGGGGGCTTCCAAACATGGTACAAATGCCACCCACATCCCCTAGTGGGCTTTTGGGAAAATTTTGGAGGCAAAACTGTCTGAAAAACATTTATTTGAAAATTGATCTTTACTTCTTTGGGACTCCATGTGAGCCACAGGCTTCAGTTTGCCCACTCTTGTATTAACGTATGATGTAAGCCACTTTTGGTGCCGTATGGGGAAAAAGCAGGATATTTATTCATTTATTTACTTATTTGTTTTCTATCCCACCTTTCTCCTAAAAATGGGATTCAAGGCAGCTTACAATAATCTTTTAAAACTAGTGCTAAAACGTTCATTTACAAAAGTGAAAAAGGGATTAAATGCCAGTATTGTTAAAAACATGCTTAAAAATAGTTTAAAACACTTTGTTGTGTTTGTGTGCCTTCAAGCTGCTTCTGACTTATGATGACACTAAAGTGGGGGTTTCTGGGGCTGAGAGGATGTGCCTTGCCAAGGTCATCTGGTGGGTTTTCATAGCCAAGCAGGGAATCGAATCCTGTTCTCCAGGGTCCTAGTCCTACACTCAAACCACTACACATGTTGCTTCTCTAAAAACACTTTTAAAATACATTTAAAATATGATTCCAAAGGAAGGGAGCAGCTACTGAAAAGGTTCTTTCTCATGTCCTCATCCAGTGAGCCTGTGATGGTGGTGGGACTGAGAGAAAGGCTTTCCCTGAAGATCTTAGGGTTCTGACAGGTTCATATGGAGTAATATAGGGGCTTTGCAGACCCTCCTTTTGAGGCAGCACAGAGCCACCCCTGGGAGTGGCGGATTAGGGCCACAGCAACTGCATGCCTCCCTTTTGCCGCCCCAAAAGAGCGGCAAAATGCCACTCCTTTTAGGGGCAGCAAAAGGCCACCCTTTCAGGCACGGTGGAAGCTTTTTTATACCCTTTTGGCATAGCATATGTGCACACTGCGCCAAGGGGGCATCCTGATGCCGTGCGCTGTGCTAAAGGGTGTGTGGCATCAGGATGGGGCTAGGGCAGAGTCAGGGCAGCCTATGGCAAGGCCATAGTCTTTCCAATCCAGTGCATGTAGGGCAGGTGTAGGCAACTTTTTTTGCCAGGGGCCGGGGGGGATATGGTGCTGGGGGCTGGTGTGCACATGCGTGCTTGCCCCCATGCACGCACACGCACATGACGCCTACCATTGTGCACATGCGCTCATGTGGGGGCGCCATTTTGGAAGGCCCAATGGCACCGGCGCTGTTGGGCATTCTGAAATGGCACCTGCGTCGCGCGTGCATGCACACGATGCGGGGCACCATTTTGGAAGGCCCAACAGCACTGGTGCCGTGTGAATTCGCACAGTGCCAGTGCCGTTGGGCCTTCCAAAATGGCACTCTGCATCGCACACGCATGCTGGTCGGCAGGCCTCGGCAGGCCGAACCCGGCCCGCAGGCCGTAGGCTGCCGACCCTGATTTAGGGTATTAAGCCTTTTTGAGAGAATCAGATCCTCCTCCTTTAAAAGAAGTGAACATACCCTCTAAGTGTCTTGATTTGGCACAGACAGTCCTGAATAATCCTCCTTCATCCCAGTTTTTGAGCTGCTTTTAAAATGTCCCAGTTTCTCTCTTCTCCTGTCACTTTCCCTTGTTGTCTTCAGCTTTGTACTCCATTTGCTGCAAATGGAATATGAAAATGCAAAAGTGCTTTGCACTCAGCTAACTCAGTAGGGGGAGAAGAGGGGGGGGAGAATCTTACTCTTCCCTGTAGACTCAGGCAAAAGCAAATTGCTAAGTCTTTTTCTAGATTGTTTTTCCCCATTAATCACGTCTTCTATCTTGAGCAACACTCTGATGGTTCTTGGCCACATGTGCTGCAGTGTTCATCTGTGAAATGTTGGAGTGCAAGAGAATGCATATCGACTCTATGTAATTGCTTAGGTTGTTTCATACCTAGGCTAGTTGAATAGAGCCAATACTATGCAAGCCGGTGGATCTAACATTTTGTTCCCCATCTGTTTGTGATCTTCTTCCTCCCCTGTGTCTATTAAGGCCACAGGTTACCGTTACAGTGAATATATGTTCAGAGGGGAGCCTAGGACAAGTGCTGTGAAGTAGCCCCTCATGCTCTCCTGTATAATTTTCTTTGACCTTTACTCAAAAGAACTGTCTCAGTTTCTTTAGCAAGCAATCCATTGGATAATAGCCACTTGGGATGTTGCCAGAGATGTGGGCTTGCTGACTCATGGATTCCTCTACTCCAGGATAGAAGCATCAGAAAATATTCCAAATGATACACTCTTCTGATATATAAAGTGGGCTCTTGGTATCCTCTGGGGTTTGGTTCCGTGACACCCCCCCGTGGATACTAAAATCCATGGAGGGTCACTCTCCTTATATAAAATGAGGAAGTATATAAGTATATAAATACAACTCTCCTTATATACAGTGGTGTCCCTTATATAAAATGGCAAAATCAAATTTTGTATTCTTTTTTGGGAGGTGGAGGGGCACAATTCAAGCCATTGATTTTTAAATCCATGAATGCATAATCTGTGAATACAGAGGATTGACTGTACATGTATTACAGAAGCCCCTACGTATTTGACTGGTTAAGGACCACTTGTTGTTGTTATTGCTGCTGTGTGCCTTCAAATCATTTCTGACTTAAGGTGACCCTAGGGCAAATCTATCCTGGGATTTTCTTGGTGAGATTTCTCCAGAGGAGGTTTGTCAGTGCCTTCCCTTAAGGCTGAGAGCATGTGACTTGCCCAAGGTCACCCAGTGGCGTTTCCATGGCTGAGCTGGGAATTGAACCCTGGTCTCCAGAGTCATAGTCCAACACTCTAACTACTACACCATGCAGACTGTCAAAAGCCTGGATTGGTTGAAAACCAAGTCTTTTCTTTAGCTTGCAAATGCATGACTGAACACTAGATGGTGCCAAGTCAACTGAGAGAGAAAGAAAGAGAGAGTTAAAACAGCAGGCGAGCATCAGTGGTCTAAAGAGCAGACCAGGGGTCCAAAGTGCGGTGTACAGCTATAATTCAGATCTGTCAAAACAGCAGAATATCCAATATATTATGCTGGTTTGGACAGCTTTAGAAGATGTCCATGTTGAAGCAGGGTCCTCTCTGAAGTCACCTGTGAAGCGCTCCCTAAATCTGTCACTAATTAATTTTTTCCCTCAACATGTATATATAAATGACTTTAAACTGTTTCAACTTGTTAAAGCTGCTTTAACTTGTTAAATGGTTTAGCATGCTTCCCAGATGTTTGCATCCTTTTTTAAAAAAATGTTTGAATTTTAAATTTATTTTAAATGTTTAAAATCATTCTTGTTTGAATGGCATCCTGCGACCCCATGATATAGGGACAAACAGACAGGCAGATAGATGGAGTTTAAATCTGCACTGCAGAAATAATGCAGTATAGTTTGGCTCCCATTGCTCAATGCTATGGAATTCTGGGCTTGATAGTTTTGTAAGACGTTTTGTCTTCTCCGTCAGAGAGCCTTGGTGCCTGCACCAAACTACAAACCTCTTGCCAAGAAAACTCCATAATAGGTTCACCTTAGGGCACCATAAATGGGAAATGATTTGAAGGTGCACAAGAACAGCAATGTGTCATTGACCAGCAGCATTCCAGCCACAAAGAGAAACTGAAAAACCTCCATGACACACCATCCAACCATCTTCCTTCTTGCTCAGTGACAGCTCTGATGCACTGTAGCAGCCGAAGAGGCACAAAAAGGAAACCTTCATCCCTGCCTCTCTGCTGAGTAATTTGGCTTTAATTGGCTTTGCAGCTATTGACTATTACTTTTCCTTTTGATGCAGAGAAAAAGAGACGGAGAAGCCGAGCAGTTAGGACCACTCACCGCTCCTTTGGCACTGCAGTTTTCCAGGATCCATTATGGGCACTCCAGATGTTCCAACCGGCATTGAAATGCGAACACACTCATTGCACATAGCTATTATTTTTGCATCCCACTGTGCTCATGAGGAGGTGAGGATGGGGTGGCAAGGAGAATACGTGGAGCAGCACATGCCAAAGTTTGCTTTCTATGCCAGACTCTTCTTTGTTCACATGGAGGTGTCAAAGATGGTTATCCAATCCAAATGGGTTGGAGCACAACAATACATCAAGAGCCTCATTTGTCAAGTCACCCATCTGGAAATGCATCCCTCCCCATGCTGGTTTGGAGCAAGACTTATAAACACAGAAGGAGTCTACACTGAAACCTGGCAATTGAGTGCCCTCCTGTCTAGCAAAAGAACAAACAGGCAAACAAATGTTGGCACTTGTTAAGAAGCGGGTGAGAAATCATTTGGAATATAGACTGCAGCAGAAGTTTGCATGGTTAGTCCTCAGTTAGCTAAAGTGACTTGAGATGACAGTAAAACCTTCTTCTGGTCAGTTAATAATACTGGGTTGTGTAGACAAGTATTTTTCTGCTCCCATAAGGCCTCTTCCTAAGAGACACTTGGGAAAAATAAATAAATCTGTGAAGCAAACTTCTGAATCCATATTGTGGCAATAACAGTAATGGGCAATGGCCAGCCTATGGCTGCATGTGGCCTTTAGGGCCACCCAGGGTAAAAAATTTCCCCCCAAATGCCCCCAAACTGTCTTGAAGGTATGTGGGGGATATTTTCACCATATTTTTGAGCTCACCTGGGCCATTTTTGGTTCATAAATGACCTTTTTCAAACCACAAAATGAATTCCCAATTACTTCTTGTACTTAAAAAAAAAAAAAAAAAGGGGGGGGGGAGGCAGGGGCTCTCCTAGGCTTAAAATGGCTTAATGAACAACAAATAATCAACCAGCAAATTCCTAACATTTAGTCAGAATTTCCTTTTTGGCAGTTTGGGTCCACTGGTTCAAGAGGCTTGATGGTGCAGTGGTTAAATGCCTGTACTGCAGCCACTCACTCACCATACGGTTGTTCAGTACCAGCCAGGGGCTCAGGGTCAACTCAGCCTTGCATCCTTCTGAGGTTGCTAAAATGAGTACCCAACTTCTTGGGGGCAATTGCCTTACATGTTGTAAACCACTTAGGACTTAAGCAGTATAGAAATGTATTTGCTATTGCTATTGCTATTGGTTCAGGCCCTACTCTCTGGAGCAGAGAAAACAAGCTCCCTCCATCTTCCATGGGCAATCATCCATTATTCAGTTTAAAATTGAAATGCTTTAAACAGCTTTTTATCTTTTTAAATTGCATTTGATTCTTTTAACTGCATGTTTGAATTGTTTTGATAGTGTAACTAGTTTAATTCCATTATAAAGTCCACTTTTTGTATTGTATCATGAAAGCCAACATGGCCCAATGGTGCACCGTGACTTGGTGTCACTTGGTACCGGGGGGGGGCTTCTGGGGGCAAGACTTATGATGTGCATACCACATAGGAGCACAGGCATATGCTCATGCACCAGAAGATCATGCGTGCGGCCCTGTGGCAGCCCAGAAAGCCCTGCAGCAGCTGGGAGAGCAGGCCCCACGTGCCCACAGCTGCCCAGAAAGCCCTACGGCGGCCAGAGAAACAGGCCCAAGGCCCCAGGAAGGCCCTGGGGGTGGAGGGTGGGGTGGGGAACCAACCAGGTGTCACTCCCCTTCTGGAGTATCACCCAGTTAGGACCCCCTGCACCCCCCAGTGATGCGACTGCTGTGGCCTAGTGTTTTGAGTGTTGGACTATGACTCTGGGACCAGGGTTTGATTCCCAGCTCAGCCATAAAACCCATTGGGTGACTTCTCCAAGTCACATGCTTTCAGCCTCAGGGGAAGGAAATGGCAAACTTCTGAACAGATCTTGCCAAGGAAATCCCATGGTAGGTTCACCTTAGGGTTGCTATAAGTCAGAACATTTGAAATTTTGACCGCACTATGAAATTGCTTGAGCACACATGCCCCACTTTTCACCTGTGAAATGTTGGAGGGAATGTTACATTTGGTTCCTGAGAAGTCTGGGTCTGTTTACCCAAACTGGATGTTTAATTTGGTAAGATGAAACCAGCCCTGTTCCTGTCCCACTTTCACCCTTCCCACATACCCCACACCGTGTGAAATTTTTAGTTCTGTCATATGTGGGCAGGTGAAGAGAGAGATCTCTCTGTACCAGGACTCGTAGTGAAGTAAACTGAATCAGCCTTAGGAAAGGTGAAAAGTAATATTTTATTTCACTCTATATTGTCCAGAATTGGGTACAGAGTTAGTCTCCACCCATGTAGCCCTATTGACTAATAAATTGCTGTATGGTAAGTCAACAAATAAGCCAGTGTGATGTAGTCTGAGCATTGGACTTGTTATCCCATGGATCAACCCTCTGTCACCCTAGTCGACCTCTGATATCAGCTTGATATCAAAAAGGAGGTTTGGTCACATAGCCACTGGAGATGCCCCAATGCAAAAACAATAGTCTGCCCAAATATGGAGATCCAGAAGACTTGGCTTGGGGGCGCTACCCCTTGTAGACAGGATAGACCCTTTGAGATTGGAATCTGCATAATCCTTTCACATATGTGCGACGGTTGGAAGATGCAAGGTATCTGCCAGGAAAGTTGGAAATCAAAGGATGCTGCCATCTGGAGATGACACCTCTTTGTGTACAGTGCTTGAATTTATTGTCCAGTCATTTCCACATCTCTGGTTGTTCTTCCTCATGGAAAAATCCACTCAAATTATTGAGAAACTGCCCAAGTCACATTTCACCCTATATAAAGTGGGATGTTTGGGCCACCCAAATTTGGTCTTGGTTGGACACAGACAGACACTCTGTCCCTTTCTCCCTTGACTCCTCTGCAGAAAACCCTCACCTGCATGCTGATCTATACTCTTCCACTGCACACCCCTGATCAGAGCTCCATGCCTGGACCCAGTCACATATTGCCCGACCCTCTGAAATTGCTATCACTACCACTTTTTACATTGTTAGTTCTTGTATGTGTGTGTGTGAATGAGTGTTTTTGAGTGAAAGTTGATTTCCCCTTGTTATAAATAAAACTGATTTGAAACATAGTTTTTTGTGGGTTTTTCGGACTGTGTGGCCATGTTCTATAAGTGTTTCTTTCTGATGTTTTGCCAGCATCTGTGGCTGGTATCTTCAGAGAATACTGGTTTACACTATATATATATTTATTATTACGATAGACCAATCAGACATCAAATAAACAACAATCAACTGACATCATAGTAAAACACAAATAAACATCATAGCAAATCATCAGATTATAAAAGTAAGTGATATTAATTAGACATTCAATTACAAAATTATATTAAAAGGAAAGGTAAAATTTAACAATATAAATTCATTATACCTTATAAATTGTATTATAAATTTTTTAAACTAGAAGATATAATAAAAATTTAAGATAGCATCTTACGGTGGCAGACCATTGCCGCTGCACAAAAACTGGCTACCCTTGTTGTTATTGAAGGGCAGTGGTCCGCTATCAAGTAAGATATATAGAACTCATCTGTTCTTCCAGGAAAATGATTAAGAATTGGATAAATAAAAATTTGACGATAACCATAGTAAAAAGGACAGTATAACAATACATGACCTATAGTCCCTACTGTGCCAGTTCCACAAGGACAGGTGCATGCAGCATAGGGGACACTATTGTATCTCCCTTCCAATAGGGCTGAGGGTAGAACATTAAATTTTGCTAATGTAAATGCTATCCTGTGTTTTGGAAGGGGTAGAAAACTCAAATGGTTAGCTAGCATAAAGGCATTTTCATTATCTCTAAAATCAGGATATACAGAGGCTGCTTTTAGATGTTGTTGCAGCTCATTATCTATAATTCATTGATGTGTTTCCTGTTTTGCTTTCTCATGACCCATTGCCAAAATGATGGTTGGTGAAAAGCCCAGTTTAACTAGCTTCTCATTTAGAGTCTTATTCCATCTAGGAGGAAACCCATCAGACAATATCAAAGGAGTTAACCCTACTGGGGTGAACAGCATTCTACGCCAAAAATTAAACTTAAGTACCCATGCCCACAATTCAACTGTCATTTGTCCTGTCTCGAAATATAAAATTTCATTAGGCACACACCTTGGAAGAGCAAGAATGGATCTCAGAAATTTTGTCTGCGTAGATTCCATAGAATCAAAGTTAGTGTAAGCATACCACTGCACCCCATAAAGCATCTGTGCCAGTGCCTTCATATTAAAAACCTGGATGGCTGAAGGGATGGGCTGGCCTCCTCTGGTGAAAAAAAAAGATATAAGTGACTTACTACATCTCTGAGCATTTGCTATGGCATTTGTAGACTGGGCCTTCCAAGAGCCTGAGGACTGGAAAATCACTCCTAAGTACTTATAGGATTTTACTTGCTCAATTGGTTGGTCATTTATTTGACATTTATGGATGCTCTGTTTTCAGGTAAATACTAAAACTTTAGATTTGTTATAGTTAATAACCAACTCTTCAGTTTGGCAGTAATTACCCAATGCTTTTAGTAATTGGCACAACCCGATAACGGTTAAAGAGAGAAGTACTAATGTGTTCTGCTACTGCTGATGTTTCTGGCTGACCCAGTCTGCAGTGTCTCTCATGTTCCTTGATTTATGGTATTCCCCCACATATCATTTGGCCAAGTTTATGGCCACACAATTACAAACCCACATAGGGCAAACCCCTCACTACATCAAGGACTCAGCTCACTTCATAGGAAAAAATCAATAACCTTGAACTTAAACCTGGAGACATACTAATCAGCTTTGATGAGGTGTCCCTGTACACCAAAGTCCCCATAATGGACACCATGACACTCATCCAACATTTTTTCAGAGGACATCACAGCCTTGTTCGAACTTTGCCTCACCACAAGCTATTTCCAGTGGGACAATGGATTCTATGAGCAGAGAGATGGGGTAGCAATGGGAAGCCCTCTAAGCCCAGTGATAGCAAACTTTTACATGGAACATTTTGAAAAACAAGCCCTGGAAACAGCACCGAAAAAGCCCACAACTTGGTTCTGATATGTGGATGACAGTTTCATCATTTGGAGCCATGGAGAAGAAGATCTGGCTGTGTTCTCGAACCACCTGAACAACATCCAATTCACTATGGAAAAAGAAAAGGAAGGAACACTGCCATTCCTGGATGTCCTAGTCATCCGCAAACCAAACCAACATCTGGGTCACACAGTATACAGAAAACCCACACATACAGACAGATACCTGCACAAGAACTCCAACCATCATCCAGGACAAAAAAGAAGCACAATAAAAACACTGATAGACCAGGAAAAAAGCATCTGTGAACTCCACTTCTTGGAAGAGGAATTGAAGCACCTAGACCAGGCTCTACAGGCATATGGTTACTCCAGCTTAGACATCAGAAGGGCTGCCAGACCCAGAAAAATCCAGAGGAGTGAAGACAAGCAACCACAAAGGGAAGGTATTTTTAACATACATCAAAGGAGTCACACATAGAATAGGGAAAGTGGTGAGGAAACACAACCTCCAAATGGTTTACAAACCAACCAAGAAAATCCAACAAATGCTGCACTCAGCGAAGGACAGGAGAGACCCTCTCACAGCTGCAGGAGTTTACCACATACCATGCAGCTGCGGACAAGTCTACATAGGGACCACCAAACGCAATGTACAAACACGAGTCAAGGAACATGAGAGACACTGCAGACTGGGCCAGCCAGAAAAATCAGCAGTAGCAGAACATATTACAAACCATCCTGGGCATAAAATGCTGTTAAAAAACACTGAAATTCTGAACCATGCCAACAACTATCAGGTCAGAATGCACAGGGAAGTCATTGAAATCCACAAACACTTCTACAACTTCTACAGGAAAGAAGAAACCCTCAAAGTAAACAAAGTTTTGCTACCAGTCCTGCAAAATAGAAAAATCAGCTCTCAGGAAATGCAAATGAGAAACCACCCAGCAGACAATGATAATCAATTAGCAGACACTAATCCTCTTTTGCATATCCTTCCACCCTGAGGCCCTGCCATCAACACAGAACAATACACAATCAACAACAGAACAATACACAGTTTACATGGGAATCACTCCTCCCTACCCAGGGTCTCACAGTATGTATATACCCACTCTCTTCCATTCCAGTATCCTCTGAAGATCCCAGCCACAGATGCTGGTGAAACGTCAGAAAGAAACTCTTCTAGAACATGGCCACACAGCCCGAAAAACCCACAAAAAACTAGGGATACTGGCCATGAAAGTCTTTGACTTCACACTGATTTGGAACCTCCCTCTGGATTTGCACTTGGGACTCCTGGAATCCATGTCCAAAATGCAAAGCACTACATCATGATGGTTTATTTGTGCATGACAGTGAAAAAATATGCAAAAAGAAATCCACTGCGGGACGTCGTGCATATACAATATTTCTGCATAAGCATGTTGTGTCTTTAAACAAAGGATGGATGGTCCTCTGTCGGGTGTGCTTTGATTGTTTGTGCTGCATAGCAGAATGGAGTTACACTGGATAACCCTTGGGGTCTCTTCCAACTCTAGGATTCCATGATTATACCTCCATCTGTTCTTCTTCCTAAACTCAGGCAGAAAGTACTTCCCTTTCCTTACCGTTTCCCCACCAATTGGGCCAAAGCAATAATTCATAAAGGTTACATGTGCATTTGGGCTAGAAATCCAGGAGGACTGGATTCATTCACAGGGTTTGAGGTACCTCTGTTGCATAGATTGCTTGTACCAATAGCAATAGCATTTACATCTCTACACTGCTTATCAGTGAACTCAGCACTCTGTAAATCAGGGGTCGGTGCCTTTTGCTAGGGGGCCAGCAGGGGGAATGGCGCAGGGGCCGGGGGGGACCGTGCGCTTGCACATGTGATCACTTCCCCCGTGCGCGCATGTACATGATGCCCACGTTGTGTGCCTGCATGCACGCATGGGGAGCACCATTTTGGAACACCTCTCTGTGCGTGTGCCAGGCGAATTTGCCCGGCGCACTGGCGGGGGGCCTTCCCTGGGCCTTGGGAATGCCCCCGTGCATGCTCCGTGCAAATTCACCCGGCACATGGGTGGGGGGTCTTGGGAACGCCCTCCCACCCGTGCGCCTGGCGAATTCGCACAGCGCACATGCGGGGGGCGTTCCCAAGGCCCAGTGAAGGCCCCATGGCGGCTGCGCCATGTGCATTCGCACGGCGCAGCCACCATGGGGCCTTCCAAAATTGTGTCCGTGCTTCTGGGCTCATGAGCATGAGCACGGGTGCCATTTTTGCATCCAAAATGGCGCCTGCGCTTGTGCATGCATGCACACGGTGGCGGGTGCCATTTTGGAACATCCAATGTGCCGGCCTCTGCTCTAAGTGGTTTACAATTTGTAAGCCAATTGCCCCCTACAAGGTGAGTGCTCATGTTACTAACCCACAAAAGGCTGAAAGGCTGAGTCAACCTTGGAGCCCTGGGATCTAACTCACAACCTTGTGGCTGATGCACTGGCATTTAACCACTGTGCCACCATGGCTCCTGCTTGTAGTTATGATTGCCACAGTTTTTTTTTGTCATAAATCTTATTTCTCTCTGCCTCACCACTGTTACAGGTATGCTTGGTGAGGACATAGCACAGAGCCTTTTCAGTGGCTAGTCCCACATTGGAATTCTCTGCCATTCCCTTTCAAGGCCTTTTAAAAAATTCAGTTAGATCTTTGGCTTTTAAGTTCCTGTGTCAGAAAGTTTTTGATGGGGTGTTATGCTTTTAATATCTTGCTATGTTCTGATGGCCAGGATCCTCTTAGTGCCATACACAAGCATAAGTCATGCTACGCATGCAAGGTGAGTTATTCACCACTATGCAACAGGCATGTTCTGACAACAGCAGCGGAAGCAGAGTCGTACATACAGTAATATTGTATATTGCAGTTGTGGATTGTGGTTGAGCATGGAACACTGTGGCTGTGCATTATGCATTCCACACTGGACATTGCATGTTGAGAACATTGCTCCTTGTGCAATTTAATTGCATGTTGCACTTTGGGCAATGGCTCCAAACGCTGGTGGAGTATCTCTGCATGCAGATATTTATGCTATTTTGTTGGATTGCTGCTAATGAGTTTTAAACTGTAATTTAGTGTTTTTAATAGAACTGTTTAACTTTTTTTTGAAAAAAAA
>CM034706.1:4340754-4351489 GCA_020142125.1 Phrynosoma platyrhinos
AGAGTAGACTCATTGAATTCCTTGGGTTTAACCAAATGGTCTACTTCAACAACTGATTGAATAGGTCTACTTTAGCTGGAATTAGGCAATAGGAACCTAATTTTTTCTTAGCACTGATTTGATATAGTGGTTTCCAAAGTTTGGTCCTTCAGCTGTTTTGGACTTCAGTTCTCAGAAGTCTTCAGCCAGCTTGGCCAATAGTTAGGAATTCTAGGAAATGAAGTCCAGAACATCTGGAAGACCAAAGTTTGGAAACCACTGCTTTAAGAGATCACATGGCTCCTTGATATCCATTGGGATTTGGTTCCACGATCCCCCATGGATCCCAAAACTTGTAGATGCTCAAGTCCTGTTATATACAATGGCATAATAAAATGGTGTATAAATGGTATAAAATGGCAATATCAAAGTCTGCTTTTGGGGATTTTTTTTTGGTGTCTGTGTGTGTGTGTGTGTGTGTGTGTGTTATTTTCAAGCCGTGGATGGTTGATTCTGTGGATGCAGAATCTGTGGATATGGAGACAAATGATTGCTTTTGCAAGCTTGTTGGGGACAACGTTTGCCATATTAGACAGCAGTTGATGGGAGAGAACATGGCTGGATGAACGTGGGAGTGGGATTGTTTGCTTCTTTAGAAAGAGTACAATGATGTCAGGGAAGTTTGGGCCGGAAATTAAATATCTCGTCATTTCTGTCAGTGAAATCTCCAGTGGAAGAGCCAGCTAGAGTAATAAAATAGAGCAACAACCAAACAGTAATCTATGTACAGAGGGTGGGAGGGCGAGCTCATAGAAATCAGAAAATCTATCACTAGGACCAGTTTCTCATCTCAGCATGTCTCTTTGAACAGCAAACCTCATATTTCTCCTGCTCAGTGTGTGACATCATTCTTAGCCACCCAGACATTGAAAGGCCAGGAGAACATTTCAGCAGCAGTCTCAATCTCTCCCCATCTCTTTCTTTCTCCTTTTCCCTATCAAACTAGCATAGGGTTTAGTAACAGCTTTTCCTCTGGATCAAAATCATATATGAATTGTATTCATTTATTTTATATGCTGCCTTCCTCCTGGAGTGGGACCCAAAGTGGCTCACAGCTAAAATTAGTTAAAACTTAACACAATTTTTTTAAAAACAAAATTTTAAAATCAGATCATTGAAACAGCATAAAATGATACTAAAAATACAAAAGTTAGAAACATGAATAAAAACAGCATGCATCCAATAAGAAGCCATGACTGGCACTGATTACAGATGAAAAGCTTGCCTGACGAAAAATATCTTTTTAGCCTACTTGTAAAAGGAGAGCATGGAGGGAGCCAGCTTAGCCTAAAAGGGAGTTCCAAAGGTTGGGAGCAGCCACCAAGAAGGCTCTCTATTATGTTGTCCTCAGCAAGCAAGCCTGCAATGGCGAAGGGATCGAGAGAAAGTCTTACCCTGATGATTTTAAAGCCCTGGCAGGTTTGTATAAGATTATCAGATATCAGGGACTTCTTCAGAATCCCTAGGTTTGGTGTTTCCTCTGCAGCTGGGAAATGAGGGTGTCAATTCTCTAGTTTTGCTGAGCTTAGCTCTGGACAAGCGCAAAGGGCTGTGTGCAAATTTTCCAGCTCATGTTGCAATTTGTAAGGCTTATCTGAGTGGTTGCAAAGTTTCTCCAGGGGTTTTACTTAGTTATCTTCCTCTTTCCCCACCGTTTGTTGTGGTGTCAGGAGTCACTCTCCACTTTTTTCCTATATCCACCTTCTGGCTATGTTCATTCTCTTTTCTCCCTACGTAAGGAAGAAGGAAGAGTCTTCTCATTTCACCTTGATCTAGAAATGGTCCCTTCAGCTAAGATTTATGTCTTAGTTTCCAGACATAGTAGAAAGAGTACTGAAAAGTGTGTGTGTGTGCATGTGTGTGTGTGTAAGCAGAAAATAGAAAAGAAAGGAAAGAAAATAGAAAGGAACAAAAATCACTGGAACTATAGACAATACTCTCCAAAGGCTGGACCATCAAGTATTAGCAAGCAATGCCAGTGATTTTTGTTGAATGTTCCTGAAGAAGCCCCACTGAAATGTTGGCTGAAATGCGTAAGGCATTTTAAAAAGAATAAAGAGTTGACTACAGCATGCAGAGCTTGTCTCTCTTCTTTGTTAGTGGTGTTGTGGTGTGCCTTCGAGTAGTTTCCAGCTTATGGCAACCTTTAGGCGAACCTATCAGGGGGGTTTCTTGGAAAATTTCTTCAGAGGGGGTTTGTCATTGTTATCCTCTGAGGCTGAGAGAGTGTGACTCACTGAAGATCACCCTATGGGTTTACATATCTGAGTTGGGATTTGAACCTGGTCTCCAGAGTTGTAGTCCAATGCTCAAACTACACTACACTGACTCTTCGTCCTATATATATGTGACTGTCTGTCTGTGTAGTTATGCATGTTTGAATGACAAACATTGAGCAATTGTGGTTGCTACCTAATGCACAATGCTTAGTGACATGATCAGGCGCCATACCAAGGTCTTGTGTTTTTGGTCTGGAAACTGCAGGGCTTGGGATGATTCTGAACTGGCAATCCTAGGACTTTAACTTTCCACTCATGGAAAGTTAAGGAACTCATGGAGTTATGCAGCAGTTGTACAACACTGCCTTGTTAGTGAATTGTTAAGCACTGAAGCCGAGATCTTACTTCTCCACTTGCACAGTTTCATCTGTTCTCAGTGCCCATCATCTATGAAGCTGTACAGAAGCCACTTCTACTGTGGCTTATTGGAGGAGAAAGCAGCTTGCCCAACAATGCAATGAGGGACAATGGCTGTAATTGTTATGGGAAGCATGAAGATTAATTTTGGATTTCCAACCCCTATCCAGGTTATGAACCTGGCTAACTGGGATGAAGTTCAAATTGGTGCATTTTCAGCTTGGCTAGACATGAGGCTGTTCAAGGAAAGGGAATAATCCCAGTTTTGCACCAGAAGAATTTAATCCTGCTCTCTTTCTGGAAAAACCATTTATGGTATATATTCCAATTGCCACATTAAACATCTTTCACTATTTGAAAGTCAGCTGAGAAACAAATGAGAAAATGGGCTTTCTGAGTAAATTGCAGGAAATTCAGGCAGGCTATACCTGAAAGCCTGTTCCTCTGGCTACATGATTATATTCTGCTTGCCCCTCAATGGATATAGCTAAACCAACACAGATGGTGGAGTGTAGATTGCTCCCTTTACAAGTGAACAAGTCAGTTTTTCTTCCAGGTATTGATTCTGAACAGTGGATCAGACAATGTGTTAACAGCAGTCGGGAGAATGATATTGCAGTGAGCGAACAAGCTGGGGTGCAGGAAAAAGATCGCTTGGAAATGTTTTGAAAATGTGCCAGCAGTGATACACAGTGACATGCCTGGCTTAGAAATGCATACCTTATCAAGCCCTGTGCTCTGTGATTGGCATCCTGTTAGTGACTTATGTGCATGTAAGTCCCTTTGGACAGGACACAGAAGGCTATCCTTTTCCCCATGTACTCCTTCCAAAAATCTCCCATCACTTGGATGCTGTGAAGCCTCAGGAGAGGCTATTGCTGCTACTTCTAATAAAAAGGAAGGTGATTGAGGGGCGGCAATTGAGACCAGGAGGATCCAGTTGGTCTGGACACCATGGGGGAAAGAAAAGCGTGCACCCTCATTTCTGCCACCACCAACCAAACTGAGATTAGTTGCTTTTCTAGGGCATGTGTTAAGAGCAATGCATTGGGTTTACTGGTTTGGCAGGGGAGTTCCACCAGACACTAACTCTCTGCAGGACCTTACAGGCTGAACATTTTAAAAATGGATAATTCACCAGAGTGACTTCAAGTGAAACTGAGGTAGAAGGCAAGAAATCAGGTAGAAGACAGGCTGATTTTGTAGCAAAACTAATTATTTCATTATTTTAAAAAAAATTACCAGTAAAAACCAACAGAACAGTCTACACTCTTAAAGGGATATGAACAGAATAAGTCCTTTCAAAGTGTAATTTTTTTTAAAAAAAATCTCCCCATTATAGAATGCTTGTTAAGAGGGGGCCTAAAGGTGTTTGGGTTTGGGTCACACTGTCTCTGGAAGACCACCCTGACCAAAAGAAGTGTAAAAATGGATGATTTTTCCTCCCACGAGTTTACAAACATCCAGGGTCATGGGAAAAATGCACATGAAAAGAAAATTGCTCTGTTCAAGATTTCTGTTTTTATTTATTTCATATTCTTTCCGAGACAGGTTGAATCATCTCCTACATGATTAGATCTTATTTTATTTCATTTTTTAATTGAAAGAAATATAACTTAACCAAATTTAACAGAACAAGATAAAATTTAAAGATCATCAGCATTCCTTAACAAAACGTATTATAAATATGTACACACGCATATACAAATATACACATAAACATTTCTTTTTGTAGCCTTCAAGTTAAGATGTCATTCCAAAAACCAACATGAGAACCTGATGGACCTAGATTATTTCTATTAATCAAAGAAATAAATGGAAACCAATCTGTGATGGAGGAGTCATCATGGAGTTCATTTTTTGAGTTGTGAACTATTGTGTAAGTTTTTCTGTGAGAACAAGAGGCCACATTTTCTCATACCAACAGTCTAAAGTGAAGTTTTTAGGCTTTTCCATTTTGGAGCAATCACCGTATGAGCTGCTAGACACATACATACACAAAAAAGTGGTGCTAGTTTTTTTATTAGTAAGATTTTTTGTCTTTTGTAAACAATGAGAGTAAAGTTTTTTTGTGGGTTTTTTTGGGCTGTGTGGCCATGTTCTGAAAGAGTTTCTTTCTGACGTTTCGCCAGCATCTGTGGCTAGCATCTT
The DNA here is from genome assembly GCA_020142125.1 of Phrynosoma platyrhinos. Classification (NCBI taxonomy): domain Eukaryota; kingdom Metazoa; phylum Chordata; class Lepidosauria; order Squamata; family Phrynosomatidae; genus Phrynosoma; species Phrynosoma platyrhinos. The sequence goes on from CM034706.1 coordinate 4,345,581, forward strand.
CAGAGAAAACTGAAGATGCTAGCCACAGATGCTGGCGAAACGTCAGAAAGAAACTCTTTCAGAACATGGCCACACAGCCCAAAAAAACCCACAAAAAAACTATGGATGCTGGCCATGAAAGCCTACGACTTCACAATGAGAGTAAAGCTAGTGCTGCTGAAAGTATAATTTTTTGATTTGTTATTTTTAAATCTTGTGCTATCATGTGTTTGGGAGGAATTCTTTCCACTTATCTTGTTACAAACATCATTAAATTTGTTCTATTCATTGATATAATATCCTTTAGAAATATAATATCCTTTAGAAACAATTTTCAAAGTAGTTAAGAAGAACAGTAAAAACACAATTAAAAGGACAATATAAAACACAGTTCATAATCATGTATGTTATTTAAAAACATCAAGAGAGGATGGGAAGGAATAAAAGAAGACATTTTCATAGCATCTTGAATATATCCATAATGTATAAGTGTCCAAAACTGATTTTAAGTTGGTTTAAAACTGTAGTGCAGACAGAGGCTGTATCTGCACTGCAGAAATAACCCGGTTTGACACCATTTTAACTGCCATGGCTCCATGCTATGGAATTCTGGGAACTATGGTTAGTGGTGGCACCTAACCACAGTTCCCAGAATTCCATAGCATAGAGCCATGGCAGTTAAAGTGGTATCAAACTGGGTTATTTCTGCAGTGCGGATGCAGCCAGAGACATGTTGCTGCTGCTACAAGATCTCTCTGCATACTATTCTACAGACTAACATGGCTATATCTTTAAATAATATGTAGAGCAGAATTCGACTTGGAGGAAGGAGGCATGAAAATTGGAGGAGGGAGCATCAACTATTTAAGATATATAGATGACACTATTATACTGGCAGAAAATAGCAAAGACTTGGAATGATTACTGAAGAAAGTTGAGGAAGAAAATGCAAAGGCAAGACTACAGTTGAACATTAAGAAAACAAAAATAATGACCACAGTTGAATTGCCTAACTTTAAAGGAGATGATCAAGCCATGGAAATAGTTCAAGAGTTCAAGACTTGGCTCAGTCATTAATCAGAATGGGGACTTCAGTCAAAACATCAGAAGAAGAATTAGGCCTTGGAAGGGCGGCAATGAAGGAGTTAGACAAGATCCTGAAGTGTCAAGCAATATCATTGAATAATAAAATCAGGATTATCCAAACCATCATATTTGGTTGTGAAAGCTTTACAGTGAAGAAAGCTGATGGGAAGAAAATCAATTCATTTGAAATTTGGCTCTAGAGGAGACTTCTAGGAATAGCATGGAGTACTAAAAGGACAACCAAAGGGTTATGGAGCAAATCAAGTTTGAAACCTCCCAAGAAGCCAAAATGACTCCACTGAGATGGTTGTACTTTGGCCACATCATAAGAAGCCATGACTCAGTGGAAAAGACAATAATGCTAGGAAAGGTGGAGGTTAGCAGGAAAAGAGAAAGATCCCACTTCAGATGGATAGACTCAATCAAAGAAGCCATGGCCCTGAATCTTCAAGGCCTGAGCAGGATGATAAAATATATATATATATATATATATATATATATATATATATATATATAATCTCCCATTTCTTCACTGAAGTATAACAGAGTCTGAACCATTCCTTGGACATCTGCATAGCACCTGAACCAAAATAGCATCATGAAAGAAATAAAAATGCATTACCAGTAGCAGGTGGGGAGGATTTTGTTGCGTTTGCATTTTCACACTAGCTTACATAATTCACACTCCCCACACCAAAGCACGTACTGGAATAGCGTTGCACACTTTACAAACATTGCCTCAAGCTTGCCAGATACCAAAGACGTACAATATTTGCATACATTTCGAAAACAGCAGAAATGCAAATATTAGGAGGAAGTGTCACCAAAACTGCTTAGTCTTTGTGGAAAAAGATTCTTTTTTTTCCGTCTCTCTCCCATAAATGGGCTTTGTAATGTGAAAAACTGCATAAAATATACATATGTTTGGGAAAATGTACATGAAAACCATACAGTTTTTCACACTGGCTTTTTAAAAATCAGATTTTTCAGGAATGACTACAACAGAAAGAGGAAAAGAAGAAAAGGGGAAGGGGACACACAAAGAATATGCGTATGGACTAGGCTTGTATATTCATATAAGATGACCATATTTCTAAGGATACAATTTCTTCCAGCTGGCATGTGCAAAATTCACATTTATGCATAGTTAAAGCAGTATGATCTTTTGACAACTGAGCAAAGGATGTGGAATGTTTTCAACCCTGGAAGACATATTTTGTTGTTATGGTTGTTGCGTGCCTTCAAGTCATTTCCAACCTATGACAAAGCTAAGATGAACCTATTGTGAGGTGTTCTTGGCACACTTTTTTCAGAGAGGGTTTACTACCATTGCCTACCTCTTAGGCTGAAATGTTGTGTGATTTCCCCAAGGTCACATGGTTGGTTTGCACGGCTTAGCAGGGATTTGATCCCAGACTCCTACTTCAGTCTCAAACCTCTACACCACGTTTTTCAAATCTATATGAATCTATTGGGAGAGTTCATCCAGAGCTTCAGGGGTTTTTTTTGGGGGGGGGAGGGTTATCCATATGCTGATGATACACAGTTCTATCTTCTCTTTGCAATCAATGCCAAGGAGGCTGTAGTAGCAGTGAACTGTTGTTTGGATGCAGTAAAGAACTGAATGAGGGTGAATAGACTGAGCCTTACTGCAGACAAGATGGAAGTGCTGTTGGTCAGTAGGAAAACCACCCTGAGACTGAGATCACAGCCTGCTCAGGATAAGATTGCTTTGCCTCTGAAAGATCAGATCTGTAGCTTCAGGGTGTTCTTGGACCCAGAGCTGCTCCTGGAAAGCCAGATTTCTGTGGTAGCTAGGAATGATCTTTGCCTAGAAACAGATAGTATGTCATCTTTCTTTGGGAAGGCAGAAACCTCTGGCTGTAGAGGTTCATGCTTATTTACCTCCTGAATAGGCTACTGTAATGCACTCTACGTGGGGCTGCCCTTGAAAAGTGTTTGGTAGCTGCAGCTAGCAAAATGCAGCAGCCAAACTGGTGTTAGGTGAGCATTTTAGGGACGATGTAACACCAGTGCTGCAAGAATTACACTGGCCTCCAATTTATTTTTGAGTTCAATTCAAGGCACTAGGGTTGATCAAAGAAGCCCCGAGTGACTCAGGGCCAAGATATCTGAAACACTGTGGGATTATGCAGACGGGCGGCTCTGGGCCTCCCCTGCTAATGGCAGATTGGGGTTGCCCCACACCATGCCCTCAATCCTTCCTTTTGCTACCCCTAAAAGAGTGGCAAAATGCCGCTCCTTTTAGGGGTGGCAAAAGGCCACCCTAAGAGATGGCGCAGTGGCTCTTCCATGCCTTTTTGGTGCACCATGTCTGCACGCTGAGCCGAGAGGGTGTCCTGACACCATGCGCCATGCAAATGGGTGCGCGGTGTCAGAATGGTGTCGGGGTGCAGTTGGGGTGGTCACTGTGCAGCTGCCTCACCCCAATTCTACCCCCAGGCTGGCCCTTTAGGCCGGTCTGCAATGCCCCTGCATCCTTCTATATGAGCCTACCAGAAATTTGAAAACTTCAGAGGAGGCCCTGTTGTGTGTCCCAAAAACTTGTGAAGTTAGGTTAGTGGGTACATGTAATAGGGCTTTCTCTATAGCATCACCTCAAGTGTGGAACTCCCTGCCAAGAAGGTTAGGCTGGCCTCATCTCTTTTAAGCTTCTGGTGGGCAAGCAAAACAGTGCTGTTCTGCATAGCGTTCAGTGTTTGAAACTGCTGTTTTAACTATTTTAACTAAACTGAATTTTAGTTTTGCTTTAAGATTGTTTTTAGGAATTTTAAAAGAGTATTTTAATATGTTTTAAAATCTCTTTCTTTTTCTTTGTATTGTTCTAATTGTTTTTATTTGTTCATTGGCTCAGGAATCCTTGTGAGCAGGGAGGCAATCCAGGAATATTTTAAATAAATAATTAATAAATAAAATCACAAATCATTTCATTTTCAATGCCAATTAATTGGAAAAAAAATTACCCATAGTACAAATTTGTGCTAATCAGCTGCTTTGGTGTGGGACTTTTTGCTTTATAAAAATAAAACTATCGTCAATTTTTAAAGTGAGACTCTTTGGAAGATTGGGGAGGGAGGGAGAGAAGGAGGCTAATGACTCGGAGTTAAATTATTCCTTTCAATTAAATCAGTCATGAGTAGATATTTTAACTTTCCAGATTTCCATCACCTATTTTTATACCCCCTTCCCCAATTGAATAGTACAGGAATTGTGCAATTGTAATGAGCAATCCTATTTGACACTATGGTGAGTAATCTTTTGCAATTAGAACAATGGGAAAGTTAAGTACAGCAGGAGTGTGTTTGCAGAATGGTGTGTGGAGGTTTGAGAGTGGTGTTAACAACCCAATGTGTGTGTGGAGCTTATGACATTTTAAAAGGACAATGCAAAGACATAACCATGTTAGTTTGGAAAATCAGTATGCAAAGGGATCTTGTAGTATCTTTGAATCATAGAACAGAATCACAGAATCATAGAGTTGGAAGAGACCACAAGGGCCATCCAGTTCAACCTCTTGCCATGCAGGAACTCAAAATCAAACCATCCCCAACAGATGCCATTCAGCCTTTGTTTAAAGACCCCCCCAAAGATGGAGACTTCACCAAAATTTCCAAGGGAGTGTGTTCCACTGTCAAACAGCTCTCACTGTCAGGAGGTTCCTCCTAATGTTCAGGTGGAATCTCTTTTCCTGTAGCTTGCATGTATTGTCCTGGGTCCTATTCTCTGGAGCAGCAGAAAACAAGCTAGTGCCCTCCTCAACATGACATCCTTTCAAATATTTAAAGAGGGCTATCATATCCCCTCTCAACTGTCTCTTCTCCAGGCTAAACATACCCAGTTCCCTAAGTCATTCCGCATAGGGCTTTATGGTTTCCAGATCCTTCACCATTTTAGTCTCTCTCCTCTGGACAGCCTTTCAACAGCCTTTTTGAATTGTGGTGCCCAGAACTGGACACTGTATTCCAGGTGGGGCTTCACCAAAGCAGAATACAGTGGCACTATTACTTCCCATGTCCGAGATACTATACTTCTATTGATGCAGCCTAAAATTGCATTGGCCCTTTTAGCTGCCACATCACACTGTTGACTCATGTTCAATTTGTGGTCTACTAGGACTCCTAGATCCCTTTCACACGTAGTCTCCTTAAGCCAGGTGTCCCCCATTTTTTATCTATGCATTTCATTTTTTTGCCCTAAGTGCAGTGCCTTACATTTTTCCTTGTTGAAATTCATTTTGTTAGCTCCGGGTCCAGGACAGAACCCTGTGGCACCCACTCTTCACTTTTCTACAGAATAAATAGGAGCCATTGCTGCACACTCAGTCCACCTAACAGTTGTATTGTCAAGCCTACATTTTATTATCTTGTTTACAGGAAAGTCATGGGGGACCTTGTCAAAAGCCTTACCAAAATCAAGATATGCTATATCTACTGCATTCCCTTCATCTACCAAGCTGGTAATTTTTTTTTTTAAAAAAAGAGATCAGATTAGTCTGGCATGACTTGTTTTTGAGAAATCCATGTTGACTTTTAGTGATTATGGCATTCCCTTCTAAATGTTCACAGACTCTCTGTTTAATGTACTGTTCTAGAATCTTTCTCGGTATTGATGTCAGACTAACTGGATGATAGTTGTTAGGATCCTCTTTTTATCCCCTTTTTGAAGATGGGGACAACGTTTGCCCTCCTCCAGTCTGCTGGGACTTCTCATGTTCTCCAGGAGTTCTCAAAGATTATTGCCATTGGCTCTGAGGTTACATTTTCCAGTTTTTTAAAAATATCCTTGGATGTAGTTCATCTGGTCCTGGAGAATTAAATTCATTT
>CM034706.1:4362863-4374570 GCA_020142125.1 Phrynosoma platyrhinos
TAATGGGCTTTGGAGTCCTCCTCAGCCTGGACACTGTCTCCTCTGCTGGAGGAGGCTGGAACATAGCTCTCTCTCAGAGAAGCATTTACACTCCCCACGACCCAATTGGCCAGACCTCTCTGGCAGTTTTATTAGCCAGGATGGATATGGGTCTAACAGACAAATGGTTGAACTCACCTCTCCAAGCAACATGTCCACCATGTTGAATAAACTGAAAATCATCTATTAAAATTGGACAGTTACCTCCCCAGACTCTACTGTCAATGTGGAGTCCAAGTCTGAATGAATTCATGCAATTTTCTCTGTGAAGTATTGAGCAAATTAATCACAGCACTTTTCTTAGTGTTCCTCCTCTACAGCCTGAGGTTTAGGATGTAATAGCCCTTTAGCTACCCAGAATACTGCACTGGATGAGATTAAACTGATGTAATAGAGGCAGCAAAGAATTTTTCCTATGCTGCCCTCACTGCTGCAAAGTAGGATCTAAAATGGGCCTTAACTGATGCTTGGTTGGTTTCATCCTGAGTCTTTCTCCTCGATCACTCTAGTCATCTACCCAAGCTCTTCATTGCCCCAAGATCATAAGAAAATCATATCACTAGTGGTCACCGCTCCAACTTTTCTGGGGCTTGGAGGACTAGAAATAGTCTGGAATAGCTCCACAAATGGGTTTTTTCACCTATAAAGTGTGGTTGTTTGAACTGATTTGGGGAGAGGTTTGCCCCCCCCAGCCACATTGGACCTCCCAGAAGGCCACATTTAGCCTGTGGGCCATGTAGCTCCCACTTGTGTTATAGTGAGTTTCGCATTTTCCATAGAAGAATATGCTTTTGGAATACATGTCTAGGTTGCAAAACAAATACTGGCAGTGAACATTTTTGAATATTTCACCCTTGCAAGAAAGGACAAATAATTAGCATTGTTTTCTCTCCATATTTGTGCACAGTGTTCTCTCTGTATCTGAATATTTCTAAGTATTCCAGGGAGATTAAGAGATTATTTTGCACAGAAATTCATCACTACCACCATTATTTCTCCTCCTCCTCCTCCTCCTCCTTCACTTTTACTGTGCAGGTGGAGGACTAGGGAATGGAAAGGAAGAATATACAAAACCAAGGTGTCAAAGCGAATTAGAGAAGAACATAGAGAAGGCTTATACAAAATGGAGAAAGTTTAAGATAGTAAAAACTGGAAAACATAAGGTTTGGGGAAAAAAACTTTGGATATTCTTTGTCAGCTAAATATCTACATGGATGTTTATTGGGAAGCTATTGTGTTGCTCTTAAAATTAACTATATTTTGTTAGAATAGTACCATTGACAGTATTTTTATCAACTAAGAAGTGATAAAGCTTGGGATAGTATGAATTAAGAGACAGCCTGTGTGTGATAATAATACTTTCTAGTTATCTAATAATTCTGATTAGCTGCTCAATAACTGTTGGGTAATATAAGTAACAGATTTTTAGTGTTACTGGAATAAGATTGATATTGATGGTTTATTTATTTAGGAGCACAAATGGATATAAGTACATTAATCTTGCAACTGAGAGAATTTAAAAGAAGTTTTAAGGCAGAGATAAGAGAGGAACTAAAGGATATGAGAGAGGAGATAAGGCAAGATATGCAAAAAGAAATAAGTACATTGGGTAAAAAATTGACATAATGAATAGAGAGATATCAGGTGTTAAAAAGGATATTAAAGAGGCAACATCTAAAACAGAAAACCTGGATAAAAAACTGGAAGAATTGGGAAAAACTCAAAAGGTTGAGGAACAGAACTTGTTGATACAAGAAATGAGGCATAGAGAAAAATCCTTAAAAAGATGAGGCCTGCTAGAGATTAAAAATGAACAACTTTTTGAAATAATTATTCCAGCTGTGGCAATTTACTTGGATGTCTCAGAAGAATTTATGGATTTACAAATAGATAAGATCCTTAGGATTAATTCTAAGATTGCTAAAGAAAAAAAAAAAAACTACCAAGGGATTTTGCAATCTGCTTTAATGGAACAAGAATAAAGGAAAAAAATTCTACAGAAAAACTATAATGAAAACCTAATCATCAACAAGGTGGAAGTTGAAATCTTTAGGGACTTACCAATACAAATATTAAAGAGGAGACAATTATACAAATTTCTGACCAATCTATTACAGAAAAACAACATCAATTATAGATGGGGAAAATTGGAAGGTGTGAACAGACAGGAAAGATATAAAATAAATTCTATTGACAAAGCAAAGGACTTCTATAAAAAATTAATTATCAAGCAAAAAGATGAAGAAGAATATGAACAAACAAGAACAAGGGAATTTAGATCAACAAAAAAATATCAAACAGCAGAAGATAGAAAAGATCAACAAAAACCTACACCTGAGAAGGAGACTGAAAGAGAACTAGAAGAGGAAGAAAGCATTAGTTGTGAATTATTAGAGACACTAGAAGATGAAAAAAGTTTTCACAATGAAGAAGAGAATTAAGGCTAAATAATAAGGAAAATTAATTTATATATTAATAAAATTAATTTATATATACTATTGTGGAACCATATATATGATTGTATTTAAGAAATATATGATTGGATCATTGTTTTTTTCATGAAGGTGTGAATATATGTTTAGAAAAGAATATAGTTATATATAAGTTAAATTTTTTGAAGGTATAATGGAAATTAAAATAGGATTGTGGAACATGAAGGGTTTGAATTTGGGAGAAAAAGGAGAGAAATATTTCATTTTTTGAAAAAAAAACATTTTGATGTTATATGCTTGCAAGAGACAAAAATCAGAGACTATGATATTAAATATATTAGGCACCCTAAACTACACCAATATTTCTATGCATCAACAAGTAAGAAAAAAAAAGAGGTGTAGCAGTTTTGGTGGAAAGGAATTATACAGTAAAGGAACTTAAAAAAAGATATGGAAGGATGTTACATAATTTTGGAAGTCTCAATTGGCGAACAAACTATAATATTAGTTAATGTCTATGGACCATTAGAAAAAAAGATTTTTTAAAAAAAACTAAATGAAGAATTGATGACATATAACAAAAATAATTTGGTTGTGTTGGCTGACTTTAAGGGTGCAATTAAACTGAAAAGAGATAGAAAATCTGTGAAAAAAATAAAATAAAACCAGGGGAAATTACCTTTAAGTTGTTTAGAATTGATTCGTGAACATGACTTAGTAAATGGACTCATTTATATGGAAACAAGAATGGATTTACATTCTTTTCCGATCCTCACCATTCATGGTCAAGGACTGATTTGTTCTTTGTGTCCAAAGAATTATTAATAAAAGTTAAAAAGATGGAAATCTTACCACAGACTTTTTCGGATCATAATTTCATTGAATTAGTGATGTCAGTTGATAAAAAAAGAATGTTTGAATGGAAATTTCAAGAAGATATGTTAAAGGATGCAAATTACGTAAATGAAACGAAAAGAGAATTAAGATACTTTTTCAAGAAAATTTTACATGAGATATAATTATGAAAAATATGTAGCAAATAAGTAATTAGTGGATAAGAAAGCTAGTGAAAATAGAAAGCAAATAAGAAAAAAAGAGAAGATATTAATAGAGGAACTAAAAAGAAAAGAGGAGAAATTGAAAGAAACTTCTTCGGATAGGAATCTAAGGAATGAAATAAGATTAATTCAAAGACAAATCCAAACCAAAATAACAAAAGAAATTACAACTGACTAAAACAAACAAACAAACAAACAAACAAAAAAAAAACGTTTGAAGTGCTAACGAGACAGTGTTGAAGTTATCCAAGTGTTTGTGGATTTCGATGGCTTCCCTGTGCATTCTGACCTGATAGTTGTTGGCATGGTCCAGAATTTCAGTGCTTTCAAACAGCATTTTATGCCCAGGATGGTTTAGAATGTGTTCTGCTACTGCTGATTTTTCTGGCTGGCCCAGAAACTTCAACAGGAAAGAAGAAACCCTTAAAGTAAACAAGGTTTGGCTACCAGTCCTACAAAATAAGAAAATCAGCACTCAGCAAATGCAAATGGGAGACCAACCAGGGTCAGGAGCTTTCCCAGCAGACAACTGCAGACAATATCCTTGTTTGCATATCCTCCCACCCTGAAGCCATGCCATTAACAACAGAACAATACCTATTCAACACAGAACAATGCACAGTTTACATGGGAATCACTCCTCCCTACCTAGGGTCTCACAGTATATATAGACCCACTCTCTTCTATTCCAGTATTCTCTGAGGATGCCAGCCACAGATGCTGGTGAAATGTCAGAAAGAAACTCTTCTAGAACATGGCCACACAGCCCGAAAACCCCACAAAAAACTTTAGTACAGTGGGTTGTTGGTATCTGCTGGGGTTTGGTTCCAGGACCACCACCCCTGTGGATACCAAAAATTCATGGATTCTCAAGTCCCATTAAATATACAATGGTATAGTAAAATGGTGTCCCTTACATAAAATAGCAGAATCAAGGTTTGCTTTCTAGAATTTATATATTTTTGGAATATTTTCAAGCCATGGATGGTTGAATCTGTGGTTAAAATATCCCTGGATATGGAGGGATGATTGTGATGCTTCCTCTCCTCTGACTGGGCTTAATGGCAATACCTCATTCTTTCCTGCTATGTTCTGACATCAGCCTAAATATATGGAGTTTAGAAGCTGCATAGAAGAAAATGAGTACCTGTCACCTCTACAAATGAATATGAATGCCACTGCTATTTCCAAAATCACACAATGGCTGAAAGGAGGAAGATGTGGGGCCATCTCCCAACCTGCCCAAGACATTCAACATGTTCCTTTTGGCTCATATTTAGCTTCAACTCAGTTCTTGATACTCACTGCTGAATGCATGCCCTCTCTTCCCCTTAGGTCTCTTGTGAAATTTATCCTATCAGCTTCACATGAAGCATGCCACCGGCACGGGCTGTGAGTAACAGAAGTAAGGAAAGGAATGAACCTATTGCTAATTACTGCAAAAGTGAGAAACACCAGAAGCAAATTAGCAACGCTGGGCCATGAATTATGTTGCAAAGCAACTGTCCACCTACACCAAATGTGGGCAGTGAGTGACGTCCTTGGGAAACAGTGTTTATGTACATGTGCATCATTCCTGTGAATTTACATGCTAAGAATGAGAAATTGTACAAAAGCTCATGATCCATCTACTCAAAGCCCTCATTCTGCCAACTTGATGTAACTTTTTGCCAGTTGGGAAGCAATGCAATGAAACTTCTAACCTCACAGAGAAAGACATGGAAATGTATGGCATGTCTACAGGAATTTACTTGTAGATCCATCATTGGATTGATAGCTGGACATCAGTCTTCTCTTCTCTAGGCTAACCATAAGAAGTTCTTCAATGGTGGGATTTTCCTGTGTTCCATCACAGGTCCATTCCATACTTTTTTCTTTTTTCTTTTAAAAAGCAACCCATCTTCTGGTTGACATTAAGGCAACCTCAACTCATAGTGACCTTATGAATGAATATTCTTCCAATGCCCCAGTGTGATAATGGTGCTTTCCCATTATCTGGGTACAACACATAGTCTTCATCTCATGGGGAAAAAGAGTTAAATGATGTGATAAGTTTAAGTTGCATTTTAACAAGGCTCAGCATCTCAGAGGTGATGAGAGAACAATTTCCCAATGAAATGGGCAGTTAGGTAGAAATACAACTTTGAGATGCTTCTCAGCACAAGTTATAACAATCCTTAAGTGACCACAAGTGACCACAAGGAAGAGAACTTTAACAAAGAGACACTTGTGTTGGGGGCTCCTGTCCCACCTGAGGAAGCTGGTTGAGGCTGGGCAAAAGGAGTCCAGACTCCTAGCTACCCCCATGAACACCAAGGACTGCAAATCCCATCTGCTCCATGAGTAGAATAGGAGAATATATTATCAAGTTACTTCAGGTGCTTTTATTACTTTCCTGGCTTGGCTGAAATGATCTAATCTATCTGTAACTTGGAACTCTTAAGTGCACCTGAAGGAAATGTGGTTCTTTTGGGAAGAGGCATTCCTAGAATGAAGCCTTTTCTTTTAAGAATGCTTCTTTCTCACACACTCTTCTTTCCCATGCCTTTGCTTCATTTTTTCTACTCACCATCTCTGCAGCATCAGAGATGGAAAATGCAAGTGGGATCAAAGCAATGTCCCATTGCATTGCTACAGAAGGGGAATTCAAATCAATGGGTAGTAGTTTAAGATAGATGCTCTCTGGAGGTCCTATTCTGTTCAGCAGGAGCAGGAAGGAGGGACCTCAGAAGCATGGGACAGAAAGCATGATTACAATCCTGGACAACATGAGTCCCTGCTGCACAATTCTATTGCAGCAGAGTCCCATTTTTCCATCCTTTAATGGGATTATGTCAGACATATTCCTCCCCTGTAAAGGAGAAGATGTACAAGAAATCAGGATGTGTAGAGCTAAGTGCAGGAGGCTGCAGAGCCATTCTGGCAGGTGGCAAACAAGGTGTCTGAAGCCAGCCAGCCAGGTGAGTCATATGTTTTCAAGTTTCAGGATTCAGTAGCAAGTGTGGGTAGAAGTAATTTGTCTGTGGTTAAGAGGTCTCTACATCACTCACGTGTCTTCTGCCAAAGATGCAAAAGGAACATTTTGCACATACTGCATCTAAAGCTGAATGCCAGCAATGGATGTGGAGTTGCAAATTCAGTGTAAGCTCATGTCTCCCCACCCAACCAACTTCCCAGGACAAATTGCATGGAGGTCAGTATGCAAAGGGATCTTGCAACACTTTTGAGACAAACTAGGCAAAAGAAGTTGTAGCATTAGCTTTCGTAGACTTAAGTCTGCTTCTTCAGATGCATTTGAGGAAATAGACATAAGCCTATGAAAGCTCATGCCACAACCTCTTTTGCAGAGTTAGTTGCAAAGGAGCTGCACAATCTTTTTGCAAATTGCATGGAGAAAAAGAACCAGACTGAATTTAATGTTCTTAAAATTATTTTCCAGTCCTACCTTGTGAACTAGTTGCATTGCATCTTCAGTCCCAGGACAGGGCTAATTTTTTTGTTTTGTTTTGTCCAACATGTCTATTTTGCAAATCTTTTGTAAATTCTGCTCAAATCCAAACTAAACTTAAATTCTCACTCATCCTTGGGGATGAGGAAATCTGTCAGTTCTGCTTTCCTTTGTTATTGTTGTTAACTGCCCTCGAGTCGATCTCGATGCATAGCGACCCTATGGATGAGACCCTCTGTCCTCCACTGCTCTGCTTAACTCCTGCAGCCCCTTAATACCTGTGACCTCCTTTATAGAGTCCATCTATCTCACCCGTGGCCTTCCTCTCTTCCTAGTTCTCTCCACCTTTCCCAGCATAATTTTTTCTTCCAAAGTGTCCTCCCTTCTCATGATGTGTCCAAAGTACAACAGCCTCAGTTTGGTCATCTTGGCTTCCATCCATACCTGGTAATAGGGAATACAAAGCTTGTATGATTCTAACTTTTGTGCTGAGTTGTATATCTTGCATTTTAGAATCTTTTCTAGTTCTTTCATAGCCACCTTCCCCATTCTTAGCTTTCTTCTGATTTCCTGACTGCAGTCCCCATTTCAATCAATGTTTGGTCCCAGGTATGGGAATTCTTTTACTATTTCTATTTCTTCATTGTCTAGGTTGAACTTGTGAAGATCCTCAATGGACATTATTTTTCTTTTCATTATGTTCAACAGTAACCCTGCCTTTTCACTTCCTTCTTTGATCTTCCTTAGTAGTTGTTCCAGATCTGTGAGGTTTTTTGCTAGTATTATGGTGTCATCATCATATCTCAGATTGTTGATATTTCTTCCTCCTATTTTCACTCCTCCCTCTTCCATGTCCAAGTCTGCTTTCCTTACAATATGTTGTGCATATAAGTTGAACACGTAGGGTGAAAAATGATATAGATGGATTCACTCAGTTAATTGGACCATTCAGCAGCCATTTTGAAAGAAGCATTTCTACAATTGCAGGGAAACATCCTTTTTAAATATCTACCCTGTTTTTGCAGGTACTATTTCACTGAATTGCTCCCTGTGGGGCTTAACATTAGTAGCGTGTGTTACACCACTGCTTTCTTTCCTTCCTAAAATGCAGCAGAACCAACAGTGTCGGCAACCTTACCACCTTTGTACATTCTCCACAATGGCATGGACCTAGCACACTGTTCTGGGTTATGCGTAGCTCTTTATAGGCTACATTGTTTTAGTGACTTACACATGCAGACATGTAGCCTAGGTATGTGTAAGTCGCTTTTTGCATTGGGTGCAGTGGTCTGTTCCCTAGCTCTTGTACTTGATTCAAAAACCTTCAACATTCGGCAGGTGTGAATGAGGGGGGATTTAATTTAGACCTCACCTGGAATCCTGCGTTCAGTTTTGCGCAACACAATTCAAGAAGGAGGTGGACAAGCTGGAGCATGTCCAGAGAAGGATGACCAAAATGGTAATGGAAACCACCAAGGACAGAGGTAGGCAACCTTTCCCCTTTAAGGGCCGAAGGACTTCAGCTCCCAGAAGCCTCAACCATGTTGGCCAATAGTCCCATGTTAGCCAATAGCTCCTGGGATTCTGGGAGCTGAAGTCCCTTGGCCCTTAAAGGGGAAAGGTTGCCTATCCCTGACATAACACATTTTCTAACCTGGGGAAAGGTTGCCTACTCCTGCCCTAGGAGAAGCAGCTTAGGGATCTGGGTATGTTTAGCTTGGGGAAGAGAGGGTTATGAGGGGACATGATAGCCATGTTTGAATATTTGAAGGGATGCCATATTGACAATGGCACAGGCTTGTTTCCTGCTGCTCCAGAGACTAGGACACGGAGCAATGAATTCAAACTACAGGGAAAGAATTTCCACAAAAACATTAGGAAGAACTTCCTGACAGTAAGAGCTGCTCAGCAGTGGAAGATGCTGGATCGAATTGTGGTGGAGTCTCCTTCTTTGGAGGCTTTAAAGCAGAGGCTGAGTGGCCATCTGTTGGGAATGGCTTAGTTGTGTCTTCTTGCATGGCCTGAATTGCCCTTGGAGTCTCTTCCAATTCTAGGATTCTAAGATCTGGCTCCTCTGAGCTCAAGTGGGAAGGAGAAGATGGATTTGCTCTATTTCAGAGTGCAACCTCATTTTTTCCCCTCACAACTAAGCTGGGACATACTGCTTCTTCACGGTATGAATTTCCTGCCCCACTTCTCCACAGACAAGCTACAGCAGCAGGGGCCTTTCCCAAAGCTTGACAACTGTCAGACAGTGGCAGGATATGGAACACTTTCACAGCTACATCTGGTGGGAACATGGGAGAGGGCCTTCTTGGTTGTTGCTTCTAGGCTCTGGAGGGTGCTAGACTGGCATCCTCCTTGCCATCTTTTCAGATGAAGGTAACAAATTTTTTAACTCCAGAAGGTCTTTGATTCTTGTTTGTTTTTGGTGAAATGGGCCTTGTGTAATATATTGGGACTTTTATTTTTGGCTATTGTTTTTGTTATTGGTATTGTTTAATGGTTTTAACATTTAATGGTTTTAATGTTATGTTTAATTGCTTTTTAACTGTTTTATCCTGTGATTTTGAAAACTATGTTTGTTTTAATGGTCGTAAAGACCCCTTGAGTCCCAAACTATGAAAAAGGTGGGAAATAAATAAAGAGGAGGAGGAAGAGGAGGGAGAAGGAAAGACGTGGATGTCACAAAAACATTTTGTGAGGAATATTTGGCAAAAAAGCCTTGGTTTTTTCCATTGAGAATGAGTGTGCATGTGTGTGTTATTTCAAGGGGTGATGAAAACCACTGCATGAGAACAAATTTTAGGAGGATGAAGATAAGATAAAGCCAATGGCATAAAGAAAGACTTGTATTCCATGAATGCAGCAGGTATTCTACAGAAAAGAAAGCCCATTTCCTCTATTGCTGGGCCAAGACTGACATTCAGGGTGTAATGCTGTGGGATCCACCATGCCTCCTGGACATGTATGTGTATTTGCCCCTTCCAGGACAAGGCTGGTACAACACAAAAGGGCTGGGATGCTACATTGTGCTTGTGTAGCATGGCATAGTGTGTTGGACCAAGGTTCCATTCTCAGCTCAACCATGAAAGCCACTGGGTGACCTTGGTCAAGTCACATGCTCTCAGCCTTATGAGAAGGCAATAGTAAATCTCCTCTGAACAAGTATTGAAAATCCCGTGATAGTTTTGCCTTAGGGTCACCATAAGTCGGAAATGACTTGAAGACACACAACAACAACAACAACAATGTCAATCTCCACTCATGTAGTTGAGTGATAGCTTCATGGATGCCAAAGCATTCCACTGAATGCTGGCACTGTGCAAACAAAGTAAATCTGCAAATATACTTGCTTGTTGTGTCCTTGTGCAATGGGGGCTCTGCAATGGTTGTTTTTTGTAATCTCAGTGAGCCTCATGGTACATGGAAAGCATTGCTGAATAGTTAGGCACTATTCATGAATGTTCAACTGTGTGTGAAATTGTTATACTTATAGGATGGGGTCACTATAAGTCAGAGATGCCTTGAAGATACAAAAGGACAATGAAACACAACTCCAGTAGAAACCTAATACCTAGCTTCTGCTGTTGTTTTACAGAATTAAAATCCACCAAACATATCAAGTTCAAAACTTGATGATGGTGGAGAATGTTAAACTACAGATTCAGAGGCTTCTAGCATAACATTTCAAACTAAGCACTTTTAAAAAATCATCTCTGACGTACCATTTGTTTTCACATGCACTAGTAAACTGTTAAATATTTGCCTTCTGGGACATCTCTCCAGTATTACAAACTTGAAAGTTATCTAGGTAGTCAATGGCTGCTTCTTGAAAGTCATGACTCCTTCTGAGCTACTTAAAGCAATTAGAGATTATGAGAGAAAGATACAGCATTTGAGTCAGTTTGATAAAATAACAAGCAACAAAACTACATGTTTAAGAAATGGAAATGAGGAGTCTGTGTTACATAATTACACTAAAGATGACAAGATTGCTCTGCTTGAGGAGAGGAACAGGAAAAAATGTGCCTGGAGGTGATTTCTAGGTAGTTTGAAGTGATTTAACATCCTACTGAAACATCTGCGATAACAAGCAAAGACAAAAAAATTACAAAGTTTTTCATTTTGCTTTCCTAGATCATTTCAAAATACGTTGGGCTGGGGGACAATGTTCACATGTATGCTAAGTTACTACAGTTATGAATTCTTTTGGATTGAAGGAGAAGATTGGAAGGGAGATTAAACCTCGACAAATAAAATTTTATCTTCATTTATTCAGATTATGGCTGAAAGTTCACATTGGTGTTCCATAGTAAATTGTGCGTGTGGAATTCCACTCTAGTTCTGGTTTCTGCAGACTCCAGACTTACCATGTCTCTGCAACAGACCTCCCCTAACAGCTGGGGAGAGGATTGAAGAAGCATCTGGCTATGTGAACATAGCCAGATGAAGCTTGAGGACTTCTTCCATTGAGATTCTCTGGAGGTCTAAGCAGATGATGCCATCACTTTGCATCTGGCTATGGAGACATAACCAGATGGGTCTCTGATCTATGAGTCCTGGGGAGGCTTTGGTTGTTACAGAGGGAGGACTGGAATACCAAATCTGGAATGACCCCCCCAAAAAGCAAAAAACAAAACAAAACAAAACAAAAAAACACACCACCCTATATTCATGTATACTGGGTATGTTTAGCCTGGAGAAGAGACGGTTAAGAGGGGATATGA
>CM034706.1:4381023-4399787 GCA_020142125.1 Phrynosoma platyrhinos
CCACTTTATTATCGCTTTCTGGCCCACATGTGATAACGTCCATAGTGACCCTAAGGTGAACCTATCATAGGATATGCTTGCCAAATTATTTTACCTCCTACTGTTTGGTCCTTGTACTGTTTGCCTTGTTCCCTCTTTGACAGTTTGACTATTTTCTCCAAACCTTTTGCCTTCCAGAATACAGGAGTACTTTAGAATCTTGTCCACTTCTTTCCCAATCCTAGTCTTCTAATTTCTTGACTGCTGTCTTTGTTCCATTCATCATTTTATCCAAGCTATGGGAACTCTTTGACAATTTCAATTTTCTTGTTATCTCCAAAAAAATTAATAGAGCTGTCTGTGCTGAGCTTGATTTTCATGATAGGTACACCAACTTGAAAAGGGCATTCCAAACCCAGATTAAAAGCCACAGTGGGCTCACCACTCATGCAGTCATGGAAACCAATGGCCTTTCACAGTATGAGGATGATACACAATTTGGCTTAATAGGCCAGATGTCTGAGGTTGTCACCATTGGATAATTCCTAAAAAGTCACCAGAGTTGAGGAAAAACAATCTGTTTTGGTTTGACTACTGTACCCCAAATTTCTCAGCCAGGTCAAGACTCTTAAGATTTTAGCACCAAAACTTGAGACCAGGTAGGATCCCTTGTGATGTCACAGAAAGCCAGGAAGGGATGTCATATGGAGGATGGAGTAAGCTTGCTTCTGCTGCTCCAGAGAGCAAGACATAGAGCAATGGATTCAAATTGCAAGAAAGAGATTCCACCTAAACATTAGGATTAACTTCCTAAGAGTAATAGCTGTTTGACAGTGGCTACCTTAGAGTGTGGAGGACTCTCCTCCTTGGATGGATAGTCATTTGTCAGAAGGGCTTGAATTGTGTCTTCCTGCATGGCAGGGGTTGGATTGGATGTTCCTGAGGTCTATTCCAACTCTAGGATTCTAGGATTCTATTATTCATTTCTTCATAGAATCAGAGTAAAAAAGGACCGCAAGCACCTCCAAGTCCAGCACCCTGCCATGCAGAAATATACAGCTCAAGCACCCCTGAAAGTTGCCCATCCACATTTACACAATGTGTAAAAGAAGGATATTCCATCACCCATGGAAGAAATCCATTCCACAGTGAAACAGTTCATACACTCTGGGCATTTTTCTTAGTTTCTAGGTGAAATTTCTTTTCTTGCAATTTGGATCAATAGGTTTGTGCCTAAGGTCTAATCTTCACTGCAGAAATGATACAGCATTAACCGCCATAGCTCAGTGCTATGGAATCTTGGGATTTGTAGTTTTGTGCGATATTTCGTCTTCTATTTCAGAGAGTTCTGATGCCACAACAAACTACAAATCTCAGGATTCCATAGCTTGGAGCCATGGCAGTTAAAGCAGTGTCCAATGGCATTATTTCTGCAATGTAAATTATCCCCTAGTTAGTATCTGGAATAGTAGAATGCAGGCTAGCTCCATCTTCTAAATGATATCCCCTCAGATATTTAAAGATGGCTACTGTATCATCTCTCCAACCTTCTCTTCTCCAGGACAAAGATACCCAGCTCCCTAAGCCATTCCTTTCAGGGCTTGGCTGATCATCCTCTTCTGGACATGTCTCATCAATATCCTTCTTGGACTTTGGTGACCAGTCCAAGTGTTTATGAGTCCTGTCCTATATTTATGAGTGATAGTCCCTATTTCTCGGTGTCTGTTAGTTCCCTCGGGTTGAGTATCTTAGATGACACCTTTAAAGTTTGCATTATAGCCCAGTGTGGATATACCATTCCACTGCCATGGAAGTCAGTCATTGCTGGGGAGACCTTCTTGGAGTAGCCCTAGACATCTCTGAGGTTGGGGACACTAGGTCCATCTCGGCATTGCTAGGGCCCCATCTTTCTCAAGAAGCAGCAAAATGTTTCCCTCCCTAGGGCTTGCTTCTCGTGCCTGCCTTCCTCTTCTCTCTGTTTTGCACCCGGCCTTCTTTGTTTGTGAATCAATTGTCTTGAGGGAAAGACAGGAGCCCTGGGAAAAAGTAGAAAGAAATGTACACACACAGAGAGAGACCTCACTTAAAAGAAAGATGATAAAATAATCACCAGGGAACAAGCTGACAGCTCTGGCAATTTGTTGCTGCCTACTGGTGTTATTATTTGTTATTACGAACAATTACGGGGCAGTAACTCAGAGCTTTTGGGAAATGTTTTCTGAGTGATTGCTGGCAGACTTTAAAAGAAAAAAAAAAATGCCCACCTAGCTGTGCTACGCTCTTGTTTCTTTCCTTCTTTCCTTCCTTCCTTCCTTCCTTCCTTCCTTCCTTCCTTCCTTCCTTCCTTCCTTCCTTCCTTCCTTCCTTCCTTCCTATTGCTGCACTTTGCTTATCCCTATGCTAGAAAAATCAGATTTCTCTAGGGTAGGGATGAACAAAGTGTAGTCTGGAGTCTGCATCTATCCACTGGGCCTCAGTTTGCAGTCTCTGGAGCTGCCTGCTGATCTCCTTTCAAAGCTTCCCAAATTGTTGTTTACACCAATTCTGGAGAACCCTTTTCACTTGGAAAATTTGCAGTGGGAGCTCTTCCCTACCCAAGCTTCCAAACTTTCCCTTGAAATCCAAAATATTGGCTCAGATTTAGCCAATATGCAGCCACAGGAGACGCAATGTCACTACTGGTGTTTCAAAACCCAGTGGTTCAGCCTGCCCAGGGTATAGTGGTAGAAGGGGTTGTTCACCTCTGTTTTAGGGCAACATGGTCTCTCTCTCCCCTTAATTTTTGTTCACTGGCATTGAGAAAATGTGGTAAGGTTTCAGAGGAAGTGGGCCCAGATTTCCAGACTAGCAAGCTTTTGCAAGGCATAGGAACTTGGCTTTGCTGTCTGATCAGCTGTTGCATAAAATAATAATAATAATAATAATAATAATAATAATAATAATAATAATATCTGGCTCTCTCTATGGAACAAGGTGGGGAACAACACCAGATTAAACAGATTAGATTGAACAGATAACAGCATTTAAAAACATCACACCAGTTAAAAGAATATATAAAACCAATACATATTCAAAGCAGTCAATTTGTACTTTAAAAACTATAATTTAAAGAGCATCTGGGTGAGACTGCTGGAAGAGACTAGTCTTTAGTGCTGTTTTAAATCCAGCTAGCATATCCAGCTTTCTATATTTTCTGGCAGGTTGTTCCACATTCTGAAGAAAAAGTCCTCAAGATGATAGCCTAGCCCTGGATGACTGGAGTAAATTTCTCCCAGATGACCTCAAAGGAACCTGCATTAGAAGACTGGGATGCTTTTGCTGATATAGAAATGTGGATTGCAGATTGGCAAGTTTTTGCATGGTACAGGAGCTCAGATATGCAGGGTAGTAAATTTTGCATGAGATAGGAATTCAGATTTTCAGACTAGCACATTTTGCATGCCATAAGAGCTCAGATTTTCAGGCTAGCAAGTTTTGCATGACAAAGAAACTCAGATTTGCAGACTAGCCATTTTTAGTCTGTTCCGGAAAATCTGGTGTGCAAATAAGTCAATTTTGGAGATGACCACACTGCCCTTTCCCATCCTTTCCAACTCAGCTAGGTGCAGGATGTAAACTTTTAAAGGTGGATATTATTGCATGCCTCTGTGTCCAGGCAGGAGGCATACCATACATCCCATAGCCTATCATGGCACCCCATACTCAATCTGGACTTCTCCTGCACCTTGCAAAGAACGAGAAAATCCCATTCTTTCAAAAAGTAAGGGAGGAGTCCAGATTGGGTATGGGATGTCTCCTGTCTGGGCATGGAGACATGCGATAAAATCAACATTTAAAGGTTTACATCCCATGCCTAGCTTGGGAAGAAAGGATGGGAAAGGGCAGTGTGATAATCTTTTCATGGTACAGGAGCATTTTTTTGGCAGACTGGCAAGGTTTTGCATGCTTGAAAGCTCTTCCACTTGGATAAGCATGGAAAGATGCATGTTTTTACTTGCCAATTTCACTTTGGTCCTGTTCCATACCCACAGCCTCAATTCAAGAAGGATGTTGACAAGATGGAGTGAGTCCAGTGGAG
The DNA here is from genome assembly GCA_020142125.1 of Phrynosoma platyrhinos. Lineage (NCBI taxonomy): Eukaryota > Metazoa > Chordata > Lepidosauria > Squamata > Phrynosomatidae > Phrynosoma > Phrynosoma platyrhinos. Next base: position 4,385,081 of record CM034706.1, read on the forward strand.
GGTGATCAAAATGCTGAAAGGTCTGGAAACCACCAAGACCTATGAGGAGCAGTTTAGGGAGCTGGGTATGTTTAGCCTGAGAAAGAGATGGTTATGGGGTGTTCAGATATTTGAAAGGCTATCACACTGAGGATGGAGCAAGCTTGTTTTCTGCTGATCCACAGAATAGGACCTGGAGCAATGGATTCAAACTACAGAAAAGAGATTCCACCTAGATATTAGGAAGAACTTCCTAATGGTTGGATCTGAGTGCAGCCCACCTTCAGTGCTGTCCATAAGGTAGCTAAGCTTACTTCACCATAGGAAGCATTTAGCCCAATTTAAAGGGGCCCAATTTTGCTGAGGATACAGACCAACAGATGCAGTCTTTCTAAGCACTCCAGCCCCTCTGACTATAGGTGCTTAATTTCATTTTCTTCCATGTTTGAATTTTTGGGATCTTCTTCCTCATTTGCAAAGAAATCTACAAATTTCTGGATTATTAAGAAAAGGAAACAAAGTCCTCTCCTCTTTTGTGGCAGGTTCCCCATCCCTGCCGTAAATGTTTCCACATATTGGAAAAATGTTGTTGACGATGGTAGTGACAAATCAACATTATATTAAATATCAAATTTGTATATTTGATTTTTGCATGCTACCCATCTCATCCCTTTTAGTGAAAGAATATTTGACTAGCACCATTTCTTTTACAACTGGGTATCAGTAGAGGGATTGAATTAAGAGGATTTTTAAAGAACAGAGGGAAAGAAGAGGGCTACGCCAACTTCCCTTCTTAAAATTAGTACATTTCCTAGCAACTAGCAGGGAAGACAGTCGAATCACACATTTTAAAAAAAATGCTAAGAAATTCCAGAAGGGTAACCATGATGCTGTAACAGGAAACACTAAAAAAGGAGCTACCCTTCTTGAAGCATCCTAAGAGTTTGTACTGGTTTTTCCAGCAGATGGCACCACTAGATTTTGGAAAAGTCATCTTGTCTATTCCACAGTAAGAAGAACTGATCAAGCTTCAGCTAAGTTTCAAAAAAGGCTTAAAAAGTTGACTATAGGCCACTATAATCCTGCTGTGTCAATATGGATAAGAATAGCCAGAATATGGTTGAGGATATCTCCAAATGTTTATTTAAGAAATGCTTTCTCCCCTAATTTTTAAATCATACACTCAGAGAGCTGGCAGAGACTGCAAGGGCCACCCAGTCCATTCGCTGCCATGAAGGAATACACAGCTAAAGTTCTCTTGAGAGATGGCCACCCAGCCTCTATTTAAAAGCCTCCAATGGGGAGTCCATTGTTCTCCATTGTATTTTCATCCCTAGTATCCTCTGAGGATTTGTGCCCTCTGTAGACCCATCCCTTGCAACACCTCAATCTCATGGAAGACACACTCTGATGGGGGAATTTCCCTTGAGCTACCAGAAAACCCAAGAGAAAATAGACAGATAATCATCTGTATCGCTTCTTCCTTTTCAGAGCTTGAACTTGAAGGTGACTTCAGTTGCTAGCCATTCTTTATTCCTGATCAACAACACAAGCTGGAGGGTGTCCAGAGGAGGGAGATCAAAATGGGGAAAGATCTGGAAACCATCAAGCCCTATGAGGAGAGGATTAGCGAGGTGGGTATGTTTGACGTGGAGAAGAGATGGGTAAGAGGTGACATGACAGCCATGTTTAAATATTTGAAGGGGTGTCATATTGAGGATAGAGCGAGTTTGTTTTCTGCTGCTGCAGACAATAGAACATGGAGCAAGGGATTCAAGCTCCAGGAAGAGAGATTCCACCTCAACATTAGGAAGAACTTCCTGATGGTAAAAACTGGAATAAACTGCCTCAGAGTATGGTGAAATCTGCTTCCTTGGAAGTTTTTAAGCAGAGGCTGGAAGGCCATCTGTAGGGAGTGCTTTAATTATGTATTCCTCCATGGCAGGGGGTTGGACTGGATGACCCTTCAGGTCTCTTTGAACTCTATGATTCTAGGTGAAGTCCCTCTGCCTCTTTCTGATCTGCAGCTTTTGTCTGGGGCGGACCATGCTCTGTCTCTATTGGTGCTATGGCCAGATTTCTGGCTTCTTCTGGCTGTAGCTGGAGCCCATCATCCTGATTCCCCATTCTTTGTTCGAAGAGGTCTCCTCCTAGTAGAACATGGCAATAGGGATCAACACCTTGGAAAGCTCTGAAAAGCCTGAAATGGATTCACTACCCTACTGACATGGGAGCCACCAGTGCCTGGTATGCAGAGACACATTGCATGCAGAAATGTGTTGTACATAAACATCATTCAGGCAGGCTTGTATAGCAAAATAATTTCTGTCCATGGTGAATACAGAAAGCAGCTGATTGCTGACTGATCTCTCAAAAGCTGACCTGTGAATCAAGCTTCTGTAAGCTTTTAAAGGAATTCCCAGGTGAATAATTAGATTTTCAGAGGCCAAGTCAGGCAGCCTTCCTTGCTAACATCTCACTTGCATTGATCACAAAGTCCAGAAGGATATGAGAGGTGAAGTAACTGATGGCATATCTAATGAGGCAGCCCTCCTTTTTGAACTCCAGGCTGTTTCTAATTACTCCTCTGTGGTTCTTGGAGTTCCCCTGTGATACTGCAAACAACCTCCCGTGTAAATGCATCTGGTCTGGGTTAAACTATCCCTGGGGAGGAGATTTAAGTCCCACTCACTTCAAAGGAAGGCTGTACCGCACATCAGATTTCAGTTCTTGTGCAGAGATTGCATAAGGAGTCTCTTCCTTCATAGCCAGTCTTGAGTATACTTGTTAGTTCTTACAGTTTGACATGAAATTTTGGTGTGTGTGTGTCTATGTTATATGTGTAGCTGTGGCAGGCTTTAGCCTGTTAGAGGCACACCCATGCATAGATCACGCATTTCTCTGAAGATGCCAGCCACAGATGCCGGTGAAACGTCAGAAAGAAACTCTTCTAGAACATGGCTACACAGCCCGAAAAACCCACAAAAAACTATGGATGCTGGCCATGAAAGCCTACGACTTATTTGCCATATTGAATTATTTGCCATAGCACAACAGATGCATTTTTGTGGCAATGGAAGAAGCAGAGTTGTGCATAGAATAGCATTGCACATTTTTACTGGTCACTGCACATTGTGCTTTTCAGTTTCACATTGTGGTTACACATTGTGAGCTGCCCTTGTGCATTACAACTTCTTCATTGACTGATATCCTGCTGTTATTGTTATTGATATTGTTGTGTGTCTTCAAACTGTTTGCGACTCATGGCAACTCTAAGGTGAACCTATCACAGGGTTTCCTTGGCAAGATTTGTTCAGAATGAATCTGCCTTTGCCTTCCCCTGAGACTGTCCAAGAATATGACTTCTCCAAAGTAACCCAGTGGGTTTCCATGGCCAAGTGGGATTCAAAACCTGGTTTCCAGGGCCCAGCATCCAACCATTACATCATACTGGCTCTCAGACTTCTGTAACATAAATATTGTACTATGCAGAAATTGTGTTGAATAGCAAGGCTGTGGAGTTGAGCCAAGATCCCCAAACTGTGCAACCTGTGCAACCACTTGCAAGCGTGCTTCTGTGCACCATGAACAATGTGCTACATTGAACATTGTGCACCAATGTGCAGTGCTCACCTGTGTGCGTTGTGTACATAGATCCATGCACAATGGCATGGCTTGGTCCATTGCTTGCTCTCTTTCTTCTCTGCTTGCTGGGAGATCATCCAAAATCCACAAGTCAGTGGATTTTGCATGAGACTGTACTTTGATATACGGCCAACACAGCTACCCTTGGGTATATTTGCTGGGAGATCAGTCTGAGATGATTTCCTAGGAAGTTGGTAGGGCAAATGAGGATTTACAAAATGGCTGATCTGCATACTCTTGTAATATGCCAAGAGTTAGACAACTGTTAAACTTCTAAAGAACATCTTCCTCAGACTTTTTCTCTCTCCGCCCCCCCAGGGAGTTTGTATATTATTTCTTGTTAGGAGAACTCTGCAACAAATTGACAGGTTTTTTTTGCCAGATTAAAGGCTTTCCATAGCTTTATGACTTTAGCTAACTCTCCGCATAGCGAATGCTGAAGGAGAAAGAGCATTCTCCAAATTATCCTGTATTCAAAATAAATTACAGTCAACAAGCCTGCTACCATTATCTGCTCTCGCTACAGAACTGGGACTTCTGAGAGAAATTACTTTTGGTTAATCTCATATCAAAGTGGGCTGTCAAGAAAGGTGAGAGCGAGAGAGAGAAAATAACTTTTACAGTAAAGTCAGTGTAGTTGAGCATGAAGCATAGAGGTTTTCTTTACACTTACAGACATTTGTATTTCTTGTTGAAACATGAAATGAGCATCCTCTATGGCAAGGGACTGAAGGACAGCTATGCACTGCAGCTATATGGTGCATTTCAGGTGATATGTTGAATAAATAAATAAATAAATTGTAAGGGTCCATCTGCATTGTAGAAATAATGCACTTTGGCACTACTTTAAATGCTATAGCTCCATCCTATGGAATCCTAGCATTGGTAATTTGACAAGTTCCTTAGCCTTCTCTGCCAATGTGTGCTGGTGCATCACAAAACTACAAATCCTGGGATTCTGTAGGATGGAGTCATGGCAGTTACAGTGGTATCAAACTGTATTATTTCGACAGTGTAGATGCACCTCCAGTGAACCAAAAATAATTTAAATTCGAAGGCATAGACATGTTAGTCTGGATCAGTACACAAAGGGATATTTTTGAATATCCTTTTTGAAAAAGGAATTTACTTTTAAGTACTTTGTAGACAATATAATTTGTTGAGTTATTTGGAGTAGAGGTGAGTCTTCTTAACATATCATTGCTGCTGTTCAGTACTGGTGAAGATATGACTGGAGTGGAAAGAAAATTTTAAAATATTCAGAAAATAGTAAAATAACATGTCTTTTAAGTGTTGAGAAATCCTGATGAGAAGAATTCTGGCCTGATGAAAGTCTTTGCAGAATAGGACTTATTCTGCAGAGAAATATTCTGCAGAGAAATATTATTTGCTGCACAGAAAATGGTGTAATTCAGGATTTATTCTTCAACAAATTTGCATATGATTCATTTGGGTCAAAAACAACGGAAAATGATGTTTTGTGCACAGAATATGCTGTTTTCTGGGGAAACCAACCATATGTGAATTTTTCACAGAATGTTCCCGATTTCGGAATAGACTTCAAAAATTGTGTAATTTTTAAAGATTTTCTTTGAGTGGGAAGGACATTGTTAAAATTATTCATTGCTACATTTGAGAAGAAATGTTGGCTACTGCTACACTGCAGAACTGATGCAGTTTGATACTACTTTAACTGCCATGGCTCCATCCTATGGAATCCTGGGACTTGTAGTTTGCTATGTCACCAGAGCGCCCTGATAGCAAAGGTGAAATATCTCATAAAACTAAAAATCCCGGAATTCCATAGCATTGAGCCATGGCAGTCAAAGCAGTATCAAACTGCAATAGTTCTGCAGTGCAGATGTAGCCTTAATGAAGAATTACACCTGTAGATCTGACATGGAGGTTGCATAGCATACATCTCCACATGTAGAGTTATGCATTGTTTCTGCTATATGTCCCTTGTGTCGAAAGCCAGAGTTGTGCAATGGATACACACCTGAATGTGCAATGCAATGTTAACTGAATGTGCACATGAACATGAATTTCATAAACACCACATGTGCACCTTCTCCAACTGGATGTGGTTATTTTATTTTATTTTATTTTATGTACTACTGCATCATTTCCCAGACCACAAGGGCTCTCAAGGTGATTATAAAAAATTAAAACAATAGAAAGATAAAACCATTTTTAAAACATATTAAAATACTCTTTTAAAAACTCCTGAAAGCAGCCTAAACAATCCTAGAATCCAGCTGTTTTGCAACAGCTGAGGCATTATTACAGAGAAAGCCCTGTTTTGTATATCCCCCAACTTACCTTCACAAGGTGATGGGACACATAACAGGACCTCCTCTAAAAACCTCACATTTCTGGCAGGCTCATATGGGAGGAGTTGGTCTTCCAAATATCTTAGCTCCAAGTCATTCAGGCCATGGTAGGTCAACACCAGCACCTTGAAATAAACTTGGAAACAAATTGGACATCATTGTAGTTCTTACAGGACTGGTGTCTTATGGTCTCTAAAATGCATACCTGACACCAGTTTGGCTGCTGCATTTTGCACTGGCTGTGGCTTCTGAGCACTTTTCAAGGGCGGCCTCATATAAAGTGTATTTTTGTTCATGTTGATGTTGTTATTGTGTGCCTTCAAGTCATTTCTGACACATGGCAACCCAAGGCAAACCTATCATGAGGTTTTCTGGAGCTGAGTGTGTGGGACTCACTCAAGATCACACAGTGGGTTTTCATGGCCAAGCAAGGAATCGAACCCTGGTCTCCAGGGTCATAGTCCAACACTCAAACCACAACACCACGCTGGCTCTTGCTGGCATTACAGTAGTCTAATGGAGAGGTAACTAAGGCATGAACCATTGTGGTCAGATTGGTTTTCCCGAACAGAGAGTGCATCTGGCACACTAGCCAAAGCTGGACAAAAGCATTCCTAGCCAATGCCCCAAACTGGCTCTCCAAGAGTAGTGCTGGGTCCAAGATCCCTGCTAAGTTATGAACCTGATCTTTCAGAGGGAGAGCAACCCCATCCAGAACAGGCTGTGATCCCAATCCCAGGCTGGTTTTCCTGGTGAAAAGAAGCACTTCTGTCTTGTCTGAATACAGCTGAACTGAATATTGATATTCTGCATGGGAAAAATAAAGAGCAACCACTTCCATAACAGAACTTATACAGGCGTAAGCTACCAACAGCATTCTGACCCTGGATTTATTTTCATAGAATCAGAGTTGGAAGAGACCACAAGGGCCATCCAGTCCAACCCCCTGCCATGCAGGAACTCCCAATCAAAGCATCCCCGACAGATGGCCATCCAGCCTCTGTTTAAAGACCTCCAAAGAAGGAGACTCAACCACACTCTGAGGGAGTGTGTTCCGCTGTTGAACCGTCCTTACTGTCAGGAAGTTCCCCCTAATGTTGAGGTGGAATCTCTTTTCCTGGAGCTTGCACCCATTGTTCCGGGTCCTAGTTTCTGGGGCAGCAGAAAACAAGCTTGTTCCCTCCTCAATATGACATCCCTTCAAATATTTAAACAAGGCTATAATATCACCTCTTAACCTTCTCTTCTCCAGGCTAAACATCCCCAGCTCCCTAAGTAGTTCCTTTTAAAGCAGGTGTGGACAATATGAAGCCAACAGATCAAACGTGGTTCCTAAATCCATCTTGGTGGCCCCTGAAACCACCCATCAGTCCCTGGAAGCCCTCAAACTTCCATTAAAAAATTAATTCAGATATGTTTGCCCCAAATGATGCTGAACCTCCCCAATGTGTAGAAATATGCTAAAGTAGTTCTACGTCCATAAACATCTCAGTACCCTGGATTACCCTCAATACCTCCATTTGACGGATCGGTCCCCATCAAAATGGTGCTGACACTTCCTATTGCCACATTGGAATGAACTGCAGAGGAAAACTGGGGTGTCAGTATTTGTTTTTTCAAGAGGGAGGTGTAACCTGTGAGTAAGTCTGAAGGAAAATTGGTTCCTGATCCATAGCTAGTTGCCCTCCATTGTTTCAAGGGGGGGGGGGTCCATGTTATACTATACACATAGAATCATAGAGTTGGAAGAGACATCAAGGGCCATCCAGCCCAACTCCATTTTGCCATGCAGGAAGACACAATCAAAGCACTCCCGACAGATGACCATCTAGCCTCTGCTTAACAACCTCCAAAGAAAGAGATGCCACCATACTCTAAGAGAGTGTGTTCCACTGTCAAAGAGCTCTTACTGTCAGGAAGGTCTTCCTAATGTTGAGGTGGAATCTCAACATTTAGATAGTAGGACTTTTTGGGATTTTATGCATCAGTTTTGCTTTCCTAGAGAAGTGGGGAAAATAATATCACATATATGCAGGAAAAAGTTCAGTTTAGTATACTGTTTCTGGGCCATGGTGTAGTATGGTTACATTCTAGGTTGAGTTCTAGACACAGCTTTGAGACATCCTCTTGGAAATCAGGCAAGAATTTGGAAATGTTCATTATTAGACTACAGCTGTCAGAATCCCAGAGGCAGCAGGGCCAACCGCTATTGTTCCTGGGAGATTCTAGAAATTGTAATTCTAAAAATAAATGTTCTCAGCTACATTCCTGGACTACCTAAAAGATTGCTGTAAATATTGTCATTTATGAACTCTGAGTGCTTTCCCCCCCAACAGCTATTAAATATCGCATTATATTTTGCCTCTTCACTTGTCTTTTGGGCATTTTTGATCACAGATTAAACTGTCATCCCATAGCATCTCTTTGCCTTTAACTCAGTCCACTTCCCTTGCTAGGTATGCGTAAAAAAGACAATAAATTCTTTTTGTCCTCTTTAGGGGGAAAAGACAGAGTTGGTGAAGAAAGTTATATGAAATTCGCTTAAATCTTCAGCCTGACATACAGCTGGACAGGAATGGTTATTACCTCCTGGAAATTTATTAGTTTGCATCTCACATGATACCCATGATTTTCCAAACTGTCTGATTTGTCCTGCCCTGGAGGAATTTTCTAAGAGGTGACTTTCAGATGGCTTAAAAACTCCAGTGATGGAAAGATGGAACAATGTAGACCCAATAGGAGTTGATGGAGAATAGGGTACTGCAATTGAATTGATATGGGAGGAACTACTCAAGCTATCTTGGGAAATATGCAAGGATGTAGAGAGTCATTGTGGCATAGTGGTTTGAGTCCTGGACTATGACTCTGGAGACCAAGCTTCAATTTCTGCTTGACTGTGAAACTCACTGGGTGACCTTGGGCAAGTCACACTCTCTCAGCCTTAGAGGAAGGCAATGGCAAACCTCCTCCAAAAAATCCCATTATAGGGTTGCCATAGGGTCACCATAAATTGGAAATGACTTGAAGGCATACAACATCCACATGCAAGGATGTGTACTCAGCATCTGCACACAATCCTTCCAAGATTGGCTTGTTCTTCATCCCTTATAAAACTGATCATCAATGGAACTACAAGCCCTACATGGCTTAGGTCCAGTTTCTGAAAGATTGTATCTCCCAACATGAGCCTTCCTGAATCTGAAGTTCTTCATAGCAGGCCCTTTTCTCAGTCCCAAAGGCATGTGTAGTGGGAATATAGAGAGGGCCTTCTTGGTGGCTGCTCCTATGCTTCAGAATTCCCTCTCACAGGAGGTCAGGTGGCTGAGATAGTGACACCTTTGTTTTCTGATAATTCAAGGTACACAAACTTTTATTATTAAACACATTGCATATAACATTGCCTTCAAGTTCTTTGTATATGGTGTATTGAAGCATAAATGAATTTCATGTTTAGACTTGGGTTCCATATCCAAGATATCTCATTCTGTATATGCAAATATTCCAAAATCCAATAAATAAATAAATAAATAACCCAAAAGACTTCTGGTACCAAGCATTTCAGATAAGGATGATTCAACATGTATTGTGCATTCATTTGTGTGTTCCACTATGCATTCAGTTGTGCACTGAACACAAGTTCAATGTCCTGTGGACATGGAGATGAGGTGAAGTCCAGTTTTAATAATGGTTATTGGGGGACAAAAGCAGGAGGGAAGATAGTGCCTAAAGCCAAGATGAATAGATAGTCATATAAATGGTGGTGGGAGTATTGGAATGTGATGTGGGAACCAGAAAGGAGATGTGATGAAGTGGCCAAGAAAGCCAGGAAACAAGATGACACACATTATAACATTAGCTAACCCCTAGCATCATGAGGGCTCTTTTGGTGGCGCAGTGGTTAAATGCCTGTACTGCAGCCACTCACTCATAGGCCACAAGGTTGCAAGTTCAATACCAGCCAGGGCTGAGGCTCGACTCAGGCCTGCATCCTTCCGAGGTCGCTAAAATGAGTACCCAACTGTTGGGGGGCAATCAGCTCACAGTTGTAAACCGCTTAGACATCCCATGCGCGATATGAAGCGGTATATAAATGAAGCTGCACCACACCTCCTTTCTGGTTCCCAGATTACATTCCAATACTCCCACCAATATTCACATGAGTATCTACTTGGCTTTAGGCAACATCCTGCCTCCTGCCTTTGTCCCTCCATGGGCATTGTTAAGACTGATCTTGTCACCTCATCTCCATGCCCACAGGTTTTGCATTTCTATCAGTATTCTCACACACAGCCTACTTATATAGGATTGCTCATGGACCCTCCTCTCCAAGTATCTGAGGAAGTAGACTCAAGTCTACAAAAGCTCATGCTACCAGCTTCTTCCTTTCAGTTAATTTCAAAGGTAGTACAAGATCCCTTTGCATACTGATTTTTCAGAATTAGAGGGCTATGTCTGAATATGGGGTAGTTATGGATCTATAATTCTAGGTTATGAAGCCATAACTACAATACAGGGTGCCAATTTACCCAAATATATAGTCCATTACGGAATTATGCTCCCTTTGCAATTTGGAAGTAAATGGCCTCCATTTAACCCAATGTCTCTCCATTCAAAGTCACACTCTTTCTGCTGAAGAAACACCCTTCCAACACACACACACACACACAGTGCACTCAGGGCTTTGAGAATCCAAGTTCCCTCTTCATTAAGACTTCTCCCTTCTGCTTTTGATATAAGTTGGCTTTGCATTGAATGTCACAGTTGTGAGAAAGATCTCTTCTTGGCATTGCCACAATGTGTCACCTTCTGTTGCCAGCTCAGAAATGTCACCGGCATCTGCTGTGCGAAAAGATTCAAAGAAAAGAAACTCCAGCAGGCTTCCCTTGTTCTTTCTTTCTAGAGAATTAAAGCAGAGAGAAGGGACAAAAATATCTCTCCCGGTTCTGTGGAATTGATTATAACTTTCAGACAATGCCCAACAGTTCTTATTGGGATTTCAAACCTTATTAGATTAGGCCATGATTTACTGCAAGCCACATAAAATTATAGAAGTATCTTCAGTGTAACAAAGCAATTGCTTTAACAGAATGAAGGCAGTGACCCACTGAGAACCCCTAGCACTGCATCCTTTCTATCCAGATTAAACATTAGCACCAGAGAGGCTGAGAAGGAGTATGGAGAACATGGCCATGAGCTTTGCAACCATGTAGATATGTACCTCAGAGAGAGAGAGAGGAGCAGTGATGCCTAATGGCTTCCATTCCATCCACTATGAATTTTAGTGTCAGCTTTAGATGGTCTGAATAATATAATCCTAGGCTTTCACCAGTGGCAGTGGCACCAGGCAGCAGAGTGAGACACATATGTAAGCAGCTGTCCAGCTGCCCAGCATTGCTATGTTGTGAGTTGTTAAAAAAATTATTAGGAGCAATAGGGCAGACTGAGTGCAAAACTGGCCTTCCCTCATGAAGAGAGCCCACACTCAAATCAGGCCCTGCAATGTGTAGACGGGTCACAATGTCAGAACCATGCCTGCGTGCATGGATTCTGTCAGGTTTTTATTGCTGTTGGGTTAAATGTTTTAGTCATTTAAGCCATTAGGTATCACTGCTCCTCTCTCTCTCTGAGTTGTAGTTGATAAGGGATTGTGGGTATGTTAGTAATCATAACAAATAGATTAGTTGGTATGGGGGGTTGGGACTAATGGTACTGGCCTAGGATAGTTTTGAGAAAGTTAGGCCTTTGGAATGTGTAAGCTGTGGGATGCAGAGAGTTGGTGTCTGGATGTAACTGGAAGGAGAGGTGATGGGTAAAATGTCTGGGCTGAAGAGAGATAGTGCTGGTGAGAAGGTTTGGGAAAGGAGGGCTGGCTTGATGGGGGGAAATGCTATGGGAATTGGAGGTGCGTGCTAGTTTTGGCACCAAGGGTGTTGGGTGGAGTTTAATGGGTTGGGGGTTTTAACTGCCAGCCTGCTGATCCTGTGTCTTAACCACTTGAGCCACTGCAGATAACCCAAGTGCACTCAGAATACCTGAGTGCAAAAGTGCAAAAATCAGTGCACTTTGTGCAACCTGATTTGATCCATTGAATCAACATGTAGGTAAATCCTATTGATCAAAATGTTTGTAGTAGTTGAGGCATACAATATAAAATATCAAAAGGAGAGAGAGGTTCATAGAAGGGCAACAATTAAAGATAAGAGGAACAAAGAATAATGTATGAGGAATGGCTGAGGGAGTTGGGCATGTTCAGCCTGGTGAAGAGAAGACTGAGAGACTGAATTATAGAATCATAGAGTTGGAAGAGACCCTAAGGCCATCCAAGTCCAAGTCCCTCCCATGCAAGAATGCACAACCAAAGCATCCCCAACAGACAGCCATCCACGTTCTCTTTAAAAATGATAAAGAAGGCCCCCATCACACTCCAAGGTAGTGTGTTCCACTGTTAAATGGCTCTTACTATCTGGAACTTCTCCTAATTTTTAGGTGGAATCTCTTTTCCTCCGGTTTGAATCCATTGTTCCATGTTCTAGTCTGCAGAGCAGCAGAAAACAAGCTAGTTTCTTCTTCAATATGGCACCCTTTCAAATATTTAAACATGGCTATAATCTCACCTCTTAACCTTCTCTTCTTTATGCTAAACATACCCAGCTCCCTAAGATGCTCCTCATGGGTCTTGGTGGTTTCCAGGCCTTTCACCATTTTGGTTGCCCTCTTCTGGATACACTCCAGCTTGTCAATATCCCTCTTGAATTGTGCTGCCCAGAACTGGGCATAGTATTCTAGGTGATGCCTGACCAAGGCAGAAGAGAGTGGCAGTATTACTTCCTTTGATCTAGACACTATACTTTTATTGATGCAACATAGAATCACATTGGCTTTTTAGCTGCCGCATCACACTGTTGACTCATGTTCAACTTATTGTCTACAAGGACTCCTAGATCCTTGTTAAGCCAGGTGTCCCCCATTCTATATCTATGCATTTAATTTTTTTGCCCTAAGTGCAGTACCTTACATTTCTCTCTGTTGACATTCAGTTTGTTAGTTTTGGCTCAGCTTTCTAATCTATTAAGGTCATTTTGAATTTTGATCCTCTCCTCTGAGGTTTTAGCTATTCCTTCTAATTTGGTGTCATCTGCAAATTTCATAAGCATGGTCTCTATTCTTTCATCCAAGTCATTGATAAAGATGTTGAATAGCACTGGGCCCAGGACAGAACCGTATGGCACCTCACGGGTCATTCCTCTACAAGATGAAAAGGAGCCATTGCTGAGCACCCTTTGGGTTCGGCCAGGCAACCTATTACAAACTTACTTAACAGTTGTGTTGTCTGGCCCACATTTTACTAGTTTTTAAAAATTTGTCTAGGGTACTGAACTCATTTTGAGAACTGTGGCCTGAATCTTGTTGGTAGCACCAAGAAAAATAGATCCATTTTATCAATTGGTGAATGACAAGTTAACACTTTTGCATATCTCATTGTTTCAATGAGTTACCATTAGGATTCAGGATTCATGCCTCTTGACTGCAGAACTGGATAGTGTTGAAAAGAAAACCACCAACCTCTGGAAGCCAAACCCTGTGAGGAACAGAGATGGGAACAATTTTCATTTTTTTAAAAAACAAATGGTCAAAAAACTTGTTTTTCAAATGTGAGGAATCCTGACAAGGCAAATAATATACTGATGAGAATATTCACTTTTTAGGACTTATTCTATATTTTTTTTTCCTATAGTTGTTTTGCATAAAAACAACATTCACTGTACAGGCAAAAGGATGTACTACATAGAATATTAAGTTCTGTGCAGAAAATGCTGTTTCCTGCACAAAAATACCACATGCAAATTTTGCACAGAGTAAAACACAAACTATAAATAGCCTTCAAGAACTGGAGAGATTTCAAATGCATTCTGGCAGTGAGAAGAAAATTGCTAAATTCACTCATTGCTTTCTTTGAAAAGAAAACCAGCGAAGCATTACATCCCTAGTGAAGAAAGGCTGAAGAAGTTGAGTATATTTCACCAGGAGAAGACTGAGAGGTGATTTGACAGCCATGGTCAAATATCTGAAAGATTGTCATATGAAAGATGAAGTGAGCTTCTTTGCTGACTGCCCCAGAAGTTAAGTCCTCAACCCATAGGTTTGTTATGCCTCCTCCAGAGATATCAATAGTGCAAGAAAGTTTTGGGATGCGCTCAGCTAACCTCCAGCTCAGTTGGAGATTGGACTCAACCCATCTCAGAGAACATTCAGCTGCTGTAGGGTGCAACTGCACCATGGAAATAGTGCAGTTTGACAGTACTTTAAGTCCTGTAGCTCCATCCTATGGAGTCCTGGGATTTGTAGTTTTACAAGATCTTTTGCCTTCTCTGTCAAAAAGTACTTGGTACCTCACAAAACTACAAATCCTAAGATTCTGTAGGATGGAGCCATGGCTGTTAAAGTTGTGCTGAGCTACATTGTTTCTACAGCGTAGATACATCCCTAGATAGGGCAGGAAGCAAACACTCTTCAGATGTTGGGCATAATGTCTGTCATCACTCTATGGAAGACAGCATGGCCACCTTGCAGATTCTACCTCATTTTGTAGAAAAATGGAACTAGCACTTGGCTACTTTCCCATGTCCCTCTGTCTTGGTTTTCTCAGCTATGGTTTGATTCCTAGACTTTTTGACCTCCAGACTACTAATGACTCACACAACCTATCTTTCTCATCAAAGTAAACTATGACAAGGTTCAAATTTCAAAAA
>CM034706.1:4443235-4455649 GCA_020142125.1 Phrynosoma platyrhinos
GGACAAGAGGCTACTGTCAGGACAGAACAGGGAAAAACAGAATGGTTCCCAATTGGCAAAGAAGTCAGACAAGCTTGCATACTTTCACCCTATCTGTTCAATGTATGCAGACGAAGGGGGGAAGCAGACCAGGGTGTCCGGGACGCCCTGGGATGGTGTGCCACGGGACCGTGGCATCCGCACCATGGCACACCTGTGGCGTCCCTGAAAGGAGCGCTAAATTGGCACTCCTTTCAGAAGTCAGGGAAAGTGTGCCCTAAACACTTTCCCTGACTTTTCTGCCGCAGCGTGTGTGGTTGGCTGCGGCGGGAGGTTGCCCTCGGAGCGCCGGCCGTGCAGAGGGCCGGCAGTTCCGAGGGCAACCTCGGGAGGAGGAAGGGGCGCCGATCGTGCGGCTGCCCCTCCTCTTCCCTGCCTCCAAGATGGCTCAATAAGCCATCTGCCAAGGCCCATACTATAAGAAAAGCAGGCCTGGACACAGAAGGAGGAGTGAAAATAGGAGGAAGGAATATCAACAATCTGAGATATGCTGACAACACCATAATACTAGCAGAAAACCTCACAGATCTGGAACACCTCCTAAGGGAGATCAAAGAAGGAAGTGAAAAGACAGACTTACTGTTGAACATTAAAAAAACCCCACACAAATAATGACCACAGAGAATGTGCACACATTCAAACTAGACAATGAGGAAATAGAAATAGTAAAAGAGTTTTCATATCTGGGATCAAACATTGATCGAATAGGGACTGCAGCCAGGAAATCAGAAGATTAAGAATGTGGAAGGTGGCTATGAAAGAACTAGAAAAGATGCTAAAATGCAAAGACATACAACTCAGCACAAAAGTCAGAATCATACAAGCCATTGTATTCCCTAAACTGTCATACTTTGGACACATCATAAGAAGGCATGAATTGCTGAAAAGACAATAATGAGGGGAAGCAGACGGGCAGCTCTGGGCCGCCCTGGGAAGCTGCGCCGCGGGGCTGAGGTATCCCCACACCTCGGCCCCACGGTGCAGCTTCGCCGCCCCTGGAAGGAGCGCTAAAATAGGGCTCCTTCCACAAGTCACCGAAGGTGCACCGCAAAAGGCTGGCGGCGCACCTTCGGCGACTCTTCTGCCGCAGCGTGTGCGAACGCTGCGGCGGGAAGGCATAGTCCGAGCGCCGGCTGTGCGGAGGGGCCAGCGCTCTGACAATGCATTCAGGAAGGGGTTGGGGCGCCCACCGTGCGGCTGCCCCTCCCCTTCCTTGCCCCCAAAACGGCCCTTTGTGTCGTCTGCTTCCCCTCAATGTTAGGAAAGGTGGAGGGAAGGAGAAAGAGAGAAAGGCCACATACTAGATGGATGGACTTTATTAAAGAGACCACAAATATGAGTTTGCAGGAGCTGGGCAGAGTAGTGGAGGACGGGGGCCCTGGAAATGACTCATCCATAGGGTCACCATGGGTTGAGACCGATGCAAAGCCATTTAACAACAACAAATTAATCTGCTATTACTGTAGAAACATTCTGATCTATAATCCCAACTAGAGTTGAACCAATGAATCAGATTTACCTGTGTGATTTCTCATCATATGACAATTGATTGAATGGGTCTGCTCTAGCAAGAATTAGCTAAAAGGACATCAGTTTCTAATGTCTCATGATTCTTTTTACCACCCTGAACACACTTGATCTCATTTGAATCCTGAAGCTAAACAAGACTTTCGGCCTTTCTGTGAAGAGAGAGGTTTAAAATGAAGACCATTCTCAGCAACCAGACTGTCAATATCACTGAGAAGACAGGGGCCTGGTTAATATTTGGTTGGGAAACCACAGCTACTTCCACACTGCAGAAATAATCCAGTTTGAGACCTCTTTAACTGGCATGGCTCAATGCTATGGAATCTTGGGGTTTGTAGTTTGTTGTGGCATCAGAGCTCTCTGAAATAGGATGTCTCACCAAACTACATTTCCCAGAATTACATAGCACTGAGCCATGCCAGTTAAAGTGGTTTCAAACTTGATTATTTCTGCAGTGTAGATGCAGCCTAAATGAGAATATCAATAATTTTCAAGCAGGACTAGGAAAGACTCATATTTGAATTACTGGAAAGGTACTACCAGTCTGACTAGACAACATTGGAATAGATGAACCAACCATGTAACTCAAGGGAAGGCAGGTTTTAATGTGGCTATGCCTTAAGCTGCTGCCACACTGCTTAATTAATGTAGTTTGACCTTGCTTTAACTGTCATGGCTCCATCCTATGGAATCTTGGGATTTGCAGTTTGGTGAGGCACCAGAGCTCTCTGACAGAGGAGGATCAATATCTCACAAAACTAAAAATCCTAGAATTCCATGGCTTTGAGCCATGGCAGCTAAAGCGGTTTCAATCTGCATTAATTCTGCAATGCAGGTGCATCCCTCAGTCTCATCCAGAATTCCTCTAGAGCTATTCCATTTCACTTTTAGAACAGAGTGTTATTACCAGCCTCCCAGTGAACATCATGCCTGACTAGGAATGGGCAGAATATTTTGAAAGATGAGTTTGTCAAGTACTGAGACAACAACTTATGAAACTCCTAGATGGGCAAGAATCTTCAGGACTTTGTACAAAAAAAATTTACACCTTTTTTGATCATGGAAAAAACAATCTTTTTGCACAGAAAACAAGTATCCTTGTAACAAAAAACACAAACAAACAAGTTTGCACTGCAAAAACCAGCATGTTCTGTGCATAAAATACTGTTTACTGCACAACAAGTAACCTTTTCTGCACAGAAGGGCCACAATCCCACATCAGCTGAGTGTAGCTTAATACTATACCCATATAGTTCTGTATTATTGCTCCCTCTTAGCTGTAAAGCCTTGGAAGGGACCACTAGGCTGCACCTCAGCTGGAATTCTATGTCCATTTCTGGGCACCACAATTCACAAAGATGTTGACAAGCTGGAGCATGTCCAGAGGAGGGCAACCAAAATGAGGAAAAGGCTGGAAACCACCAAGCCCTAAGAGGAATGGTTTTGGGGCCTGAGTATGTTTAGCCTGGAGAAGAAAAGGTTAAGAGGTGACATAATGGCCATGTTTAAATATTGGAAGGGATATCATATGGGAAAAAGAGCAAGCTTGTTTTCTGCAGATCCTGGGACTAGGATGTAGAGCAATGGATTCAAGCTACAGGAAAAGAGATTCCACCTAAATGTTAGGGAGAACTTCCCAATGTTCTGTTTGAGAGTGAACTATGTTGCTTCAGAGTATAGTCAGGTCTCTTTCTTTGGAGGTTTGTAAACAGATGCTGGATGGCCATCTCTTGGGAGTGCTTTGATTGTGAATTCATGCATGACAGGGGTTGGAATAGATGGCTCTTGGGGTCTCTTCTACCTCTTGGATTGTATGAGTCTATGGGGAGGAGAGGGAAGGGGAGGCAATTCAAAAGAAGAAGATGCAGCTAGTCAAGGCTCATAGGGGAAAAGAAATGGGGATGCAATCCCAGATGGAGTGCACTTTCCTTTTTCTTGTCATTGGAGCTCAGACCAGCTGCTTCCTCCTCCTCTGATATCTCCCCTTCTAGAAAGCAATCCCAGAAGCTGACAGCTATAGAGGAGGACATTTTGGATCAGGTGCATAGGGCAGAAAAACCTCCTGTGCCCTGTCCAGAAAGAGACACATATATGCATAAGCTACACTGAAGTTTGCATAAGCCCTGAACTACAAAACAATGCAGTTTTCAATTACTTTCTTAAAGGGAAGAGAAAAAGGATAACATTATTTCTCCATGCTGGTGAGAATGCAATTTATAAAGGTCATTTATAATCCCTACCAGAAATTCAAATACAGACCTGTCTGTTTTGTGACTCACAAACAATCCATCCCTATCTCACATTGTTGCTTCATTGGGTATAAGGATCACTTTCTCCCAAATTAGTTCTCTTTGAGAAATAGCATTTGAATAATTGCAAAGGTGTTTTTTTTTTTTAAATCATTTCCCAGGTGGGTGGATAATATACTTTCTTATTGTGTTAGATCCCTTTCCTAACATTCTCTGCCCATTTTTCCTTGATTCTTTAAAAACTGAAGAGTGTGGGAAAAGAGAGATTGCTGAAGTAGAAAAAGAAAATCAGTCCCTGTGTCTCTCTCTCATGTACATAAACACATCCCACGCTGTCTACCCATTTCTCACTTTTCTTCCCCAATCTTAATGAAATGTTTTCTTCCCTCTTTACTTTCCATTCCATTTCAGTGTACCCTTGCATCTGAGTCTTGGATCAAGGAACAAGTTTGAGACACTGCATTGTTTTGTAAAAGAAAAGAGATGGAGAAAAGGGATAAACCTGTCTGGAAGACACACTCTACCACCTTGAAGCTTCATGTCCTTAATTTCAACTGTGTAGAAGGAAGATGGAGAAATTTCCTATCTGAATCTCTCCCCCCCCCCACGCAAAGCCTCTGATCTTGTTTTCTAGAACATCACTAGCATGCTGGCAATCCAGGATTCCTCCATTTTCAATTCACAGGTTGTGATTGTATTGTGTTAATCTACACACATGTACTTACTGTTCTACACCACCCTTTAGCTAAATACTAACATTGTTCAATGTATTGTGTATCTGCCAGTGTGTCTGTTTCTTGCTCCCTTGTGCAATGGGGAACACACAGTATAACTGTTTCTACAATCCCAGTGAATCAAGAGGCACACTGAAGGCACTGATGAAAAGCTACATGCAAATGCAAGAAGCTGCAACTCTGTGTAAAATGGTTATGTTTGCAGAATTCTACTCATGAGACTGTGAACTGAATATGGAGATGTAATGGTGAAAAAATTACAACCACGTGCATAAGGGAACACAAGTGTGCATGAAAAACTCACCGGATTCCAGACACTTGATTCCACTGAGATTTTCACCCAACATTGTGCATATTCTTCAACCTCACAAAAAAGCTGTGGGTAATATGCCTCCAACTCAAAATATGGAATTATTATTTTTGGGCTATAGTCTTCAGAATCCTCTGGCTAGTATGTATGTTCATGAATGTTTAGGGGTTGTTGGGTTGTTATTCTAAAAGAATAACAAAAACACCCACCCTAAATCTACTGCAATATTCTGTTTACATTTCATAAGCTCATTGGATCCTTGTGGGTTAAGACCAGGAGTGGACAGCATTGTTTTATACTAGGTTTATGTTGTTTAATACCAAGGTGGACAACACTAGTGACTCTAGGGTCCCCTCCTCTGCCCTCTAGGGCCATGTGGGCTACTCAAAGGGTCACAAATGGCAGAATGAAAAACCAAATGTGGACAGAAGTCAATTTATGTTTTCCAAAAATAGGATATTTTTGGATGTTCAAAAGCCTGCAATTTGTTGAAAAGTTTTAAAGCAGCTGCCAGAGGCTTCTCAGAGAGAAGTTCACATTTTGTGCTAGGAAAAGGGAGATCTGAGGGAATTGGGGCATTTTAGATCCTATAAACATCCTCTGTGGGTTGCATGCTCTAGTTATGCAAATGTGCATTATATTCAGCTTAATTGCATGTTTGGAATCCTGTTGATTACTCTCAACTTGGACAGACACACTGAGGGGGGTTGCAGACTGCCAGAAATAGTGCAAATTGAGCCCACTTTTTAGGGTTAGGGTTAGGGAATCATGGGAACTGTATTTTATTGTGGCACCAGAGCTCTCTGACAGAGAAGGTTCAATGTCTCAGATAAAAAACAATTCCCATGATTCCCTAGCACTAACCCTAACCCTAAAAGTGGACTCAATTTGCACTGTTTCTGTCAGTCTGCAACCCCCCTGAATCTACTGTAGAATGATGAATCAACACGTTGGCAAATCAATTTGATTCAAAGACTTTTCTCTAGTCAGGATGAACAATAAAATTTAGGTCCATGTGAAATGGATAAATGTGTAGAACTCATCTTAGGCAACCATGAAATGAATGTAGCCATTATGGAATGGCTAAAAACATACAGCCACACATGCAAGGGAACTTGCAGAGGTGCATGCCACCAACAGGATTATGGCTATAGACTTTGTTCCAACTACTGCACGTGCTGAAACCATCATGGCTTTCAGTTTTTAAAAAAAAATCAGCAGAATCATGAAAATGCATGCTGCACTTGCAATTCAGTGCTCAAATCTTCATATCAGAGAAGTTATAAGTATTCAGAAAGGAGAGGAACATATAGGTATAGAACTAAACTTTAGAAAAGAGATGGCCAAATAAACAAAATTCTTACCCAGTGGAAACTAACCCCCTCAGCAGACGAGGGCGTCCAGGACGCCCTGCGCCGGCACGCCGCGGGGCCGCAGCCTCCGCATCTCGGCGCATCGGCGGCGTCCCTGGAAGGAGCGCTAAATCAGCGCTCCTTCCTCAAGACAGTGAAAGTGCGCCCTAAAAGCGGCAGGCGCACTTTCGCTGTCTTATCCTCCGCAGCGCGTTCGGTTGCTGCGGAGGGAGGTTGCCCCGGAAGCGCCGGACGTGCGGAGAGCCGGCAGCTTCCGGGGCGACCTCAGGAAGAGGAAGGGGCGCCGAACATGCGGCTGCCCCTTCTCTTCCGGGCCCGGAAGATGACTCAATTAGTCGTCTGCCGAGGCCCTAACACAAGGCAACTTCTGTAATAATGGTGATGGTGTTGGTGGTGATGATGACTATGGTAGCAGAATTTGGGGAATGTGAATTTGAACAGTTGTGTTATTTTGCCATTAGTAATAAGAAGAATGTATACCATGATATTTTTTTTTCTTAGAGTTGAGCGTGTGTATTAACTGCCTTCATGTCATCCTTGACAAATAGCTACCCTATGGATGACACATTTCTAAGACACCCTGTCCTCGATAGCTGAGGTCTTGCAGGTTCAGGGCCACGGCTTCCTTAATAGAGTCTACCCACCTGTAATGAGTTTAAGTTCCTGCAGAGAAGGGGGTTGGGCTGGATGGTCCTTGTGGTCTCTTCCAGCTCTATGATTCTATGATCCTATAATGTGGTCTTTCTCTTTTCCTGCTGCCTTCTACCTTATCAAACATTATTGTCTTTTCTAGTGAGTCATGCCTTTTGATGATGTGGCCTCAGTTTAGTCTCAGTTTAGTCATTTTGGTTTCTAGGGAGAATTCAGGATTGATTTGTTCTAAGACTCATTTATTTGCCTTTTTTTAGCAGTCCATGGGACCCAGAGAACTCTTCTCCAGCACCACATCTCAAAGGAATTGATTCTCTTCCTGACAGCTGTCTTCACTGCCCAGCTCTCACATCAATACATAGTGATGGGAAATACAATGGTGTGGACCATCCTAACTTTAGTATTAAATGAATTATCCTTGCATTTCAAAATCTTGTCTAGTTCTTTCATAGGTGTCCTTCCAAGTCTAAATGGGCCAAATGACACAGGGGCTTTACAGACCGGCCTAAAGGGCTGGCCTGGGGGTGGAGTTGGGGTTGGGCAGCCACACACCACCTTCTCTGATTCCACCCTGATGCTGTCCTGATGCCCTCCTGGCACAGCGTGTGCACACATTGCACCAAAAGGGTGCAAAAAAGCCATGGCAGCTGAAAGGACGGCCTTTTTCCATCCCCAAAAGGAGCAGCATTTTGCAGCTCTTTTGGGGGCAGCAGAAAGGAAGATTGGGGCCATGGCATGTGTTTGCCACAGCTCTAATCCACCGCTCCCAGGGTCAGCTCTGTGCTGCCCCTTTCGGGCCATCTG
The DNA here is from genome assembly GCA_020142125.1 of Phrynosoma platyrhinos. NCBI lineage: Eukaryota > Metazoa > Chordata > Lepidosauria > Squamata > Phrynosomatidae > Phrynosoma > Phrynosoma platyrhinos. The sequence continues at coordinate 4,450,923 of CM034706.1, forward strand.
TATTGGCCCCTAGTTTCCCCCTACCCTCAGGTCACCCTGTTTAGATGGTGCAGGGACAAAATCCTAATTTGACTGTGGACTATCCATATGTAGAAAGGACACTCCTGCAACAAATCTGGGCCATCCCTCCCTTGATGTGCTCCCTTCCCAGAAAATCTGGAGCACTCTGGAGCAATGGCAGGTGGTTGTCTACACAGCATCCCACTGTGCCATCCACTGCAACTGCCACTGGCACCAGTCATTTCTCTGAAGTCAGAATGAGGTGTGCAGACTTGTTTCTGCTGCTGGCAGTGGGGAGCACAACAGGACACTGTGTAGACAACTGCCTGGCGTCACTCCAGAACATACAGATAATTGGGAGGGGGGGGGGAAGTCGGGGCAGATTCAAGGTCAGAATACTCCAGGGCTGCCCAGAGTATTCTTGCCAATGTAAATCTGTCCTTCATCTTCTGATTTCTTGACTGCAATCTCCATTCTGATTAATGACTGAGCCAAGATAGAGTTGAGACCTACCATTATTATATGAAAGAAGGGGAAGAGGAGAAAAAAAAGAGGGAGCAGTAGTAGTCAGAAATTCACCACCATCACACCACCACTACATTTCCTCTCTAATAATTTTATAGAACCAGGGTGGTGGATGAGAAATAATAGTCATGCTGAATTAATTTCCAAAGATAATTAGTATCTGGGAAATAAATCCTCTTATCTATTCACCCATTCATCTTAATTGCAAATACACCAATGGGGGTCAGGATCTCTCTGTGTGATCAGAGGTCCTCATTTCAAGGTAAATGTGTACATGGCAGACAAGTACTAGGGTTGACCCCCCCCAACCCCTTCCATTTAAGAAACAAAGGAAAGAAGTCATAAAATACATTCAGAAAAAACAAGACCGTGGCCTGTGTCCTCTGTGTAATTATATGTCTGCCTTTCAAATTGACCTTCCCAAATATTGCGCTCAGCAAGCAGAAAGAGGCCATAGGGTATTTCAGCTGGGGAATGGCCCACTGTTTAGTGGATGAAAGAAAGGCAAACAATGCATTAAAAGACTCTTCTCCAGACAGCTGCACTTAGGGGAGAGAAATAATGGACTCCCTATTCAAGTGCATAACCACTCCCCACAGAGCACTCCAGATATTGGGTGAGTTTTTCATGTCATTTATGCAACAGGCCTTAAAACCAGCCGCTGGAATAAGTGCCAGCTAAGATGCAATGCAGCCCACACTGTAAAAGAATGCTAAGGCTCTGGCAGCAGGATTCCAAATGGCACCAGCTATTCTGCTTTTGACAAGGGCATGTTTACTCTTGACACGGCTCATGGCATTTCGCTTCCTTTTCTCCAATAAAAAGAGAACAGTGCCCTGCAGGGGAAAAGCACTGGAATGAAAATAAGGAGTGGCAGAGCAAGATTGAGGGAAGATTGCCAGGTTTCAGGGGCTGGTCACTCTTCTCTGCTTCATAGGTCCAGGGCCAACGAGTGGAGGGAGAATCCGCGGCAATTTACCATTACCTGGTACTGTCAAAAACTCTCCAAGACAGAGCTATGTTGCATGCATTTTGGTCCTTCTTGGTAGTACAGTTGCTCTTTGATATCCTTGGCTGGAGTTTGGTTCCAGGACCCTCTTTGGATACCAAAATCCATGGATGCTCAACTCCTATTGTATACAATAGCAAAGAAAAATGGTGCAGCTTATATAAAATGGGGGGGGGGGGGGGGGGGGAGATCAAGCTTTGCTTTTTGGATTTTTTTAAAAAATATTTTCAATTTGTGGGTGGTTGAATCCCTGGATAAAGAATCTGTGGATACTGAGGGCTGACTGTATTATTATTTGCCTGCCCTCCGACTGTCCCAATTTGGCAGAGATAATTTCGATTAATCTTCTATTGTTGCTCAACCCCAGTCAATTTCTACTGTCCCATTTTTCAGTGGTCTTTTTTTTTAAATGCCCCAGTTTTTCTCTCATCCTCCCACTTTCCTCCTCCCCCTCCTGGTTTACTTCAGTTGCTGCAAACTAGTTCATAATGTCAAAGTAGTTTGCACTCCATTCACTCAGGAAGGGGAAGAGAAGAGGGGAGAATGTTGCTCTTTCCTGTACGCTCAGGCAAAAGCAAATGGCTAGAAACCAGTTTTCTCTGACACAGTCCCATTAATCCTCCATTCTCTGCCTCTCCCCATATTTTAAAAAATATCTCCCAGTTTCTCTCTTTTCCCACTTCCCCTTTCATCCTCTGCTTATTCCAGTTGCTTCAAAATGAATCCAAAATGACTTTTCATGTCATCCTTGATGTTCATGGAGATAGCTTGGAGTTTGAACACTTTTGCCCATTCTCAACCAGCTTCCCAAGATGGGACAGAAGCCCTCTGTCCCCAAGCATCTCTTTGTTCTCCTTTGTTAGACTCTCCCCTTGTGGTCATCTCAGACTTTTTATAACTTTGCTACGAAGCCCCTGGAAATTTCATGCTTCAGTCCACTGGCCATTCTCATTGGCCGTTTGTGTCTCATGATCTTTTAAATTAATTAAGTAAGTAATTAACTTTTTTTTAGATTGTAAGCCTGAGGGCAGGGAACCATCTAATTAATCCATTTGTAAGCCACTCTGATAGCCTTTTGGCTGAAGAGCGGGGTATAAATACTTCATAATTAAATTAAAAAGTCTCATGATCTTGATGACTCTCCAGTGACATTGAAACCAATAAATGTAACCTAATACTATCACTTTATTAACCCTTTCTTGCCTGGAGAAAGTCTATCCCCTTAGCTGCATTGCCCAGATAATGGGAGAAGCATATTATCACAGAAGCTGGGCAAAGTTACCTTTCCTTTGAGCCTTAAACTTTCAGCCACAGCTGTTCATTCCTAAACACAGCTCTTGTCTTCTCAGTGGAGAGCACAGAAGTACCAAGCTCTTCTTCTTGCAATGCAAGACCAATTCCTGATCAAGTGTTCAGTGTGTCCACACCACCATACCACTTGAACATACCCAATCTTATCTAATTCCAGATGATAGTGTTGCCAGAACAGAAGAGTCACAAGTCCTGAAATTTCATGGCTAAAAATTGAGATCACCTAAGGGTGATCCTCTGGTGCTGCCACAAGGGATGGGTCAACATGAATTTTTCATCAACATGAATTTTTCAAGACACAGCTCTCACTCTGAAATTCCTCCTTCTGCTTTTAGGACCAGTGAAGAGGCTTGACATCCTGAGACTCAGGACCAAGCCCTAAGATTTGGAAACCTTATTTTAGAAGCTAAACAGAGTCGAGTCTGGGTTAATACTTGGATGGAAAACCATAAAGGAATAAAGTGAAGGATCTCCAAACTTGCAGGCAAGAATTGTGTCTGGAACCCTGCAAAGTTGGTGCTAGTCAGACAATACCAAGCTAGATGGATCTATGGGCAGATTCAATATAAGGTAGCTTCCTATGGCTTGACATCATTCCTATGGCCCAGTCATTATTTCCAAGTCTCTTGCAATTGTGATCCTCTGCCCCTCCAACAGGCACTTGTTTGGAGATTTTCAAGAGGTTGGAGGAAAAGCATGAGTGAGGTATTGTTGTTTTGAAGAGGCAAAATATAATTCTATGTGCAATTCTTTGGTGAGGCAATTTCTTTGGAGCATTCAAGGGAAGCTCTTTGAAAATTCCCATTCATGCTGCTCAGAATCCTGGCCTTTGTTCTATTCAGGCTTGCTGCTGCTGCATTCACGTGAATCTTCCATGCTTTTTATTGAAGAAAGCAAAAAGATCTTGTAAGTAGAAAGGAGGTGGAAATTGTGCAGTTTAATCCCAGGCTGCCAGGCCAGCCAAGTCTAGATCCCTCCAAAACAGAATAAACCAGTGACAGGTTGTAAAACAAGAGTGGAGAAGGAGTAGGATTAGGGGGGTTGCCCCGGGGGGAATCATGTTCAGTTCCTGCACATAGGGTTGCCACAGTCAACACTGGAGAGGGCTCTGTACCTTTAACAGTGGTGTGGAAGAGGGAATTTCTGCAGGTATTGCTTGTGTATTCCTGCTTGGCGGGGGGTTGGGGGTTGGATTGGATGACCCTTGGGGGTCTCTTCCAATTCTATGATTCTATCTGGTTGTGTGACAAGCAACACCTGCTGAAATTCCCTTTTCTACACAGCCATTAAAGGCGATATGAGGTATGGCTTATGGAGATGGGTATGTTTAGCCTGGAGAAAAGGAAGTTAAGAGGAGGCATGACAGCCCTGTTTAAATATTTGAAAGGATGTCATATTGAGGATGGAGCAAGTTTCTTTTCTGCTGCTCCAGAGAATAGGAAGTTGAGTGATGGATTCAAACTACAGGAAAAGAGATTCCAGCTAAACATTAAGAAGAAGAATAATTTTTGATAATATTTTTTATTTATAGCCCGCCCCTCTGCCCAACAATCGAGGCGGCTTACAGCATTAAAAAACAACGTTAAAAAAGAGTTAAAATACATAAGTGATAAAAGGCTATCAAGTAATACAACCAAAACAAATGAACACACGCAATGGGGAAAAAAGTTAACCAAAAAGTTCATCTCCCAGGGCAGATATCTTACGGAGATATTATTCCAGGAAGGCCTGCTGAAAGAGATCCATCTTTACTGCCTTCTTAAAGGCAGTAAGCGAGGTAATAAGACGGATCTCGTCTGGCAGGCCATTCCATAGCCTGGGGGCAGTTGCAGAAAAGGTCCTCTGGGAAGTCTGGGACAGCCTAGTTTTTATTGGCTGTAAC
>CM034706.1:4461199-4475943 GCA_020142125.1 Phrynosoma platyrhinos
GTGGACTCAATTTGCACTATTTCTGGCAGTCTGCAAAGGCTCAAATTTGTGGCTCTTTTTGGTCCCTCTCCCTTCTTTCTTCCGATTCTAGTCTCCTTTGGCTTTTCTATGCATCACTTGCAACCCCTTTCCGCCTTGCCTTGCTTCTTGCTCTTCTCCCATCTCCATTTCTGTCTGCTCACCTTCCTTTTATTAGAAACAACACAGGCATTGGTTGTCATGACATCTCCATCAGGCAGATATTCCCTAGGAAATCCAAAGGAAAACCCCTTTTCATTTTCGCTCCCTTTAGGGAAAACAGCAGCAACAACATGCTGCAGACAAGGGAATTGGTGAACTGCCAAAAGAAGAGGGAGGAAGGAAGGAGAGACAAAAAGCAGACCTCCAAAGAGATAATAACAGCGGAACCTTTGTTCCATCTGAAATCCCTTTGTTTCCCTGTTGGAAACTGCTTTGTTCATTTAGATCACCATTCAAATATGTGCACAGTGATTGTCATTCATTGGCAGTGGGCAAATTATTGGTTTGGGAGAGACTTGAATTTAAATGCACTTTCAGCCATGGATTGATTTAATTTAGGACCCTTGAATGCTACACAATTATAGTGTTATGATTCCATTTTAATTGCTAGGACTCCATCCTGGGATTTTCAGTTTAAGGTGGAGTATTTAGAATGTTTAGCCAGAGAGTTCCAGGGTCTCCCAAACTGCAAATCCCAGGATTCCACAGGAAGTTGTCATGGCAATTCAAGTGAAACCATAGTGCTATAATTGTTCAGCGTGGAAGAGCCCTTAGGCAGGTCACTCACTTTGAGTCCTGCTTTTCCTTCTCAGTACAATGGGAACAATAGTAGCCAGGGCCAGAGTTAGGGAAGGAAAGAATACCCACAGATGTTCTGATCTTTGATGAAAAAGATGTCTCAACACATAGAAATACCTCATCAAAACAACAGACAGTCAACATGAGCTTTTAAAAAAAATAATTCAGAAATTGGTGTGTTTTTCCCCTTTTGGTGAATGATTTGTTTGTGTAAACAAATTTAAACCTGCAAATCCCTTTCTGCACAAACCGCAGCATTTCTGCACTGAAAAATAACATTGTTGTCAGCATAGGATGATTTGATGCAAAATACATTGTTTTCCGCACAAAATGAACTCTTTGTACCAAACTGAATTTTTCATGTAAATTATTTGTTGTTTATACAAAAGCCTGAAATTATTTGTTCTTGTATGCCAGAAATAAGCAAAAGTTCATGTGTTTATGTGCCTTCAAGTTGCCTGTTGACTTATGGTGACCCTATGTATTTCAAAGAGTTTTCTTAGGCAAAGGATACTCAGAGGTGGTTTTACTAGTTCCCTCTTCTGAAATATAGACTATAGCACCTGGGATTAATTGGTAGTCTCCCTTCCCAGTACTATCCAGGGCCAACCCTGCTCAGGCTCCACGATAAGACAGGATCTGGTGCCTTTGGGGTATTAGGCCCCTAAGCAAAGGTTTACATCCCTACATAGAATCAGGGTTGGCAGAGTGCAGCTGGAGAAAGCCATGTTTCAGGTTTTCATTAAAAAGCACCAGACAGTGTTTGCTTGTTTAATCTAAAGCAAAAGAGCTGGACAAATTTGCCAATTTTAATCTTCTCCCATTTTCATATTCACAATTTCCTCATTCCTGTTCTTTCTTATTTTTTTGTGCATGGTTTTCATAAATGCACATATTTTTTGTGAGGATGTTCTTTAAGCATCACCACCACCACCACCACCACCACCATCATCATCAGTTGTTGTTGTTGTTACCTTCAAGTCATTTTTGACTTATGGCTACTCTAAGGAGAACTTGAGAGCCAGTGTGATGTCGTGGTTTGAACACAGACTATGATTCAGGGAACCAGAGTTCAAATCCCCACTCAGCCATGGAAACCCACTGGGTGACCTTGGGCAAATCTCGTTCTCGCAACCTCAGAGGAAGGTAAAGGTAAAATCTTGTGATAGTATTGCAAAAGTTGGAAATTGCTTGAAGGCACACAAAACAACAAGGAGAATCTATCACAGGTTTTTCTTTGCAAAATTTGTTCAGAGGAGGGTTGCCTTTGATCCTCTCTGAGGCTGAGAGTGTGTGACTTGCCCACATTCATCCAGTGGGTTTCCATGGATGAGCAGTGATTCAAGCCCTAATCTCCAGAGTCGTAGTCTAATACTCAAACCACTACATCACGCTTGCTTTCATTCTTCGAGTATACACATGCTCATATCCATTTTTGTTCTGAAAACTAGATTGCAAAATTCAAGGAATTGCAGATCCTGAAGCATCACTGCACTCCATTTTTCATAAAGAATAAAAACTGTGAATTCAGTGAGTCCTTGTCAAAATCCAGACAAACAACATCCCTTCTTTTTTTTTTCTTAGTCCTTAGTAGGCATCAGGGAATGCAAACTTGTTTGGGAAAGGGATGTTGAATAGCAGGCTAAATTGTGTCTCCCAGTGGCTTCCTTATGGGACTTGTGCCCTTTGCAGTAGGTACTAGCATCGGGGGAATGTCTGGCAACCTAGTACAGATGTAAGCATTTCTTTATTCACCTAATGAATTTGGCTAGACGCTGGTCCTGCATGTCACCATTTTGAAGAGGTTGTTAAAGCTGCCCCATAACTCACCCAGAGCAGGACTGAAGACCATTGTGGCCTTCCAGGGTTGTCCTAGTATTGCCAGGTCAAGACTCTCCTAGGTCCTGAAATTTCAGGTCAATACCTGAGACATAGGAACAACTCCTTGTGATATCACAGGTGTATTCCCTGTGATCTTGGACCTCCAACTTTGTTGTTGTTGTGTGCCTTCAAGACATTTCTGACTTACGGTGACCCTAAGGCAAACCTATCCCAGAGTTTTCTGGGGCTGAAAGGGTGTGATTCACCCAAGGTTACACACCAGGTTTCCATGGCTGTTTTAATTCTTTCAAAAGACCTTGTGAGCAATGAGAATTGCTAGGTTAGTACCATCCCAAGCCATGGTGATGTCATGAATATTATCCATCAATTATTGTCATGCAAGATATTGTTATTAGAATATTAAAAGAAAACTAACAAAGAACATACACATATACTTTTCAAAATAGTGCTCTCATCCTGAGATTCCTGCCTTCATCCTGAGGACAAGAGAAGATGGTCCAGACTCTGAGATTTGGGAACCTAATGAAAACTCCCCCTGCTACAAACCCAAGAATCAGCAAACATCCATCTTTTCTACATTTCTGTCACATCCATAAATACAAATTGGAATACGTCCTCTAAAAAGCTAAACAAGGGAGGGGGACAGTGACCCACACTAGTGATTCAAAGAAACAAGAACCTCCTGAATGTTCTACAGTTCTCTCAAGAACCTGAATAAAACCATTTGGTTTCAAAACAACATAAAATAGAAGGAGATCCATAATTCAATACAAGTTCAATACATCTAGTTTTTTTTTAAAGGATGTACCCATAAGCCTAAAGCTGAGTAATAAAGCCACACACATAACAAAACTTTGCAAGACAGAAAGTTCCAACTCTCAGCTTCACCCTCCCAAACCGGAAACCTATAATGGGAAGACTACCAGGTCTAAGGAAGTCCACAAGAAATCAACACTATAGCTCATTGGGTATTGAGAGAGCTTGTTTTCTGCTGTACTGGAGACTAGGACACAGATCAATGCAGTCAAACTGCAGGAAAAGAGATTCTACATCATCACTAGGAAGAAATTCCTGACAGTAAGAGCTGTTTGATATGAAATATGCTGCCTTGAAGTGGAAGAGTCTCCTTCTTTGAAGGTTTTTAAGTAGAAGCTGGATGACAATCTGCTTTGATTTGTGTTCCTGCATGGCAGGGGATTGGACTGGATGACCCTTTGGGTCTCTCCCAACCCTATGATTCTATGGATCATACTTTGAAAAAATGGTCCAGTTCCTTACAGAGCAGCAGTGACAAAAGTAATAATTAAAAATCCAACTGTATATTTGAGGAGTTGGAGATGGCTCTGGATATAATCATCAAGTTATGTAACCCTCCAACCTTGCTTAGTAAGCCTCCCCATTGGACACCTTCCCCCTTCCTAATCCTGCCTTGGCATCACCGTTCTGTCATCCCCTTCATCCCAGTCCTCTCTCTGAATGACAGGTTGGAGTTCCGGATAGGGAAATTCTGTCTTTCTAGAAAGGGAATCTCTTTCTTGGCTGGTTACATAAGCTCCCCGGTTATCCTTTTATGGCTCAACTTCCTCCTTCATCCACCAGGAACAAGTGGAGCATCATCTGCGTCTGTGGGCTGGGCGAGTGATTAAGCATCTGATTCAGGCTTACTAATTGGCAGGTTTGGCGATGGGTGGATTTAATTTGTTGGAAGCCCAGGATGGGTAGGACATCCCCTCCCTAATCCTATTAACCTCCATACACAGAAAAAACACAGTCCCCCCTCCAAAATAAGCATCCTTGTGGTCACTGTCATTAGTGTCATGTCACTCCATGTGTTGCAATCCAATTCCCACTTCCGGTTTGAAAAATAAAATCATGCACTCTTTCCTGTCCAGTGACCCCCATATCTTTTTGCAAAATTGTACGATGTTGCTTCTCTCAATACATATGCTGTAGCCTATATTTCAGAGGAAGGGACAAAAACATCTCTAGGAATTCTTTGTCCAAGAGAATCCTATGGAATTCATGGGGATCACCATAAGTCGACGGATGACTTGGAGGCACATGCACACTTTTTCTCTCTCTGTGTGTGCATGTGTTTAACACACACAAATACCCACAGAGCTAGCTAGATAGATAGATAAACAGAGAGACAGAGAGAGAGATGTGGGGGAAAGATGTGGAGGAGAGCACGAGTGAGCAACCTTTTGTTGATCAGTGGAATGTGACAAATTGCATTTTAATCTCTAGTCCCCTTTTGTCAGGAGTCACTTGGAGAGAGTGGCTTAATGAAGACTTTGCAGAGTTGTAAAGCCTGGGAGATGAATAAGTCCTTTCTCCATCTCTGTTCTTTGTAAGCAAGGGATGTGCAGGCAAGGGGGGTGGTGGTGGAGGATGAAAGCGAAGGAGGTGAGGGGACTGTCATGGTGGTGGCAGGGGGAGAGAAAAGGTAAGAATTACTCATCCATCCATCCAACTGTCTGCAAAACCTTTAAAAGTTCTTCTCGCCTCAAGTCTGGGTGTGTGTGGGAGGGGGTGGGCAAAGCGAAAGGATGGAGGATGCAGGGAGATTTGCCAGGAGCTGTGTTTTCCACTGAATCTTTCTCAACCAATGAGGAGCCAGCTGGCAATGAGCAAAGAGGATTGGCTACACCCACAGATGGAGCTGCATGGAGTATAAGTATGGGTACCCATCTGAGCGAGTGACAGATCACTCAGAGAAGCTGAATAGCTCTCTCTGTTTTGCAGCTTCCAGAGATTCAGAGCACTTGTGAGCAGGAAATTCGCAGAAGAAAGGAAAGCAGGAAAGCAGCATTGGAAGAGGCACTGGCAAGAACTTGCGGCTTTGCATCTTCCCAAGGAGCAACACAACCTGCCAAGGTCAGGGATTAGTGGCAACGGACAACCGGTGGAGCCAGACTTGACAACTTTCTTTGTTTGTTTCTCCTGGACTTGGACTGCTGTAGAGCAAGTGGATCTGGACAGCAATTCTTTCTGGGGTGATTTCTGATTCAGTTGTGTTTGTGGTTTTGTAGAGGGAAATAGGTAGTCCTCTTCAGGACAGGGTGGTGGCAAAGGGATTGATCGCTTAGAAAGGGTGAAGGTACAGTTAGGCTATAGCTGCAGAGCCATGCAGTTGGAAAACTTCAACCATGGGAACATCCACTCTTTCCAGGGTCACCGTGGGGTGGTCAACAATAACAAGCCCAATGTCATCCTTCAGATAGGGAAGTGTAGGGCAGAGATGTTGGAGCATGTCAGGAGAACCCATCGGCACCTCCTAACTGAGGTGTCGAAACAGGTGGAGCGGGAACTGAAAGGCCTGCAGAAATCAGTGGGGAAGCTGGAAAACAATCTGGAGGACCATGTCCCCTCAGCTGCTGAGAACCAGCGGTGGAAGAAATCCATCAAGGCCTGCTTGTCTAGATGTCAGGAGACCATTGCCCACTTGGAGAGGTGGGTCAAGAGGGAGATGAATGTCTGGAAGGAAGTCTTTTTCCGCCTGGAGAAATGGGCTGACCGTCTGGAGTCTGGTGGGGGGAAATACTGCCATGGGGATAATTCCAGGCAAACTGTCTCTGTTGGGGTTGGAGGCCCAGAGATCAGGCCTAGTGAAGAGGAAATTTATGATTATGCCCTAGACATGAGTCAGATGTATGCCCTGACACCACCTCCAACAGGGGACAACCTTGTGGTGCCTCAACCCCATGAGTCCTATCAGTGGATCACTGGCCCAGAGGATGCACCACCTTCTCCAGTGGAGACCCAGATTTTTGAAGATCCCAGGGAGTTCCTGACTCACCTGGAGGATTACTTAAAGCAGGTAGGTGGGACTGAGGAGTACTGGCTCTCTCAGATCCAAAACCACATGAATGGCCCTGCTAAAAAGTGGTGGGAATACAAGCAGGACTCTGTCAAGAACTGGCTGGAGTTCAAGAAAGAATTCCTTCAGTACAGTGAGGGCACCCTGACAAGGGATGCTATCAAGAGGGAACTGGATCTCCCTCAGAAGGAAGGGGAGCCCTTAGACCAGTTCCTCTGGAGAAAGAGGGACCTCTATCAGACCCTCTATGTTGAGGCTGAGGAGGAGGAGGTCATCCAGTATGTAGTAGGGACCCTCCAACCCAAACTCAAGCGCTTCCTTAGCCATCCTTACCCTAAAACTTTAGAACAGCTGATCCAGAGAGGGAAGGAAGTTGAGGGCAACTTTGATAACTCTGAGGAGCCCAGTCCTCAAAGAACCCCAGAGCACCAGCTAGGAGATTCAGTGGAAATTTTGCCTCCTTCCACCACTGCTAGTCCTGCAGTGAGTGACAGGACTCAGCCAGAGATTTCTGCCCCACCAAACACAGTGATATGAGCTATGTAATGAGACAAGAATGATCCAGATGGGAACTGGTGGTTATTTAGGATGATTGTTTCCTATCAGTGGAAACTTTCAGCCATGAGTGGTCTGAGGATATTCTCAGTCCAATGGCCTATAGAAGGAGAATTGCCTGTTCTTTGAGGTGGATTGTGTGAAGAACATGGTTAGCCTGAATCACTTAAAGGTGGTTCAAGCTGGAGAACTGATGGCTATTTTGAGGATTTCTTTTTTTTAAAAGCCATTGCAAGGATTGGACTATGTTACAAAGGCAACCAGCCTATTCTCTGTGGCAGAACTGGCCACCTTCTCTTTGGCATTTGCCAAGGGAATTAAAGAGGCACAATAGAAGATCCTTCCTGCTTATAACCAGTCCTGTCCTTCAACATGCTTTTCCTTCCAGGCATTCTCCCTTTATTTCAGAAATCTATTCCAAATGCTTTCTGCTTACCTCTGTATTAATCAGTGGACATAGATCAACTCTCTAGAAAACCACTGGTTTCTGCTTTTCTTCCCTTTCCTCTAACTTATAGTTTGAGCCCCTACACATTAGAGGATTTTTGTAAGTTGCCTTCAGAAGCTCACCAGGAGTTTTAGCCATGAAATTAACCCAGCGCCTGATCTCTCACTACTTCAAGGGGGTCTCTGGATTCTCTTGGGCTCTGATCTGATTATTAATCTCCAGAAAAGCAATCTTCACTATACCTTCAACAATGGACAAGAGCTAAACATAGGTCATTTACTTCCCTAATTTCTAAACTTTGAGAGAAGAGGGGTTAGCCAGGGTAGGATACTGGCTTTGCTTACTCATTGGGATTCTAAGGTGTTCTTACTTTGTGCTTAGGTAGTGGTAGGGGAAGGGAAGATGCTATCAGATATCTAGAGTGACTGAAAGAAAGATCAGATTGCACTCTAAAGCTATACCACAGTTGTACTCCTAGATCATGTTAAAGTAAGATGGGTGGGATACACAAACACAGCATGAATTCAGATGTGAAGCCATCCACATCTTTGCCTCAAGACAACAGAGACAGTGCATTCATTGAAGCTCTCTAAGACACTGGACACTTTGGTGATGGGATGAGCTATCAGTGCTGCAACATCCTCAGTGCCATGGTAGCTGAGTTGATAAACCCCCCTCCCCCCAATTGACTGTTTTTAGAAAGGAGAGCTTGAAGAAACCTCAGATCTCATCGCATTCCTTGGTGCTGAAAAGTGAAAGGCCAGCAACTTTGAGAAACTTGGTTAGTTGGAGAGAGAGAGAGAAAGAGGGAACTGAAGCAAAAGTTTGTAGCACAGAAAGTCTGCGCCATCTAGAGTTCTAGAACTGCAGGAAATAAACGTCTGCTGCCACTTATGTTGATGGACTAGTCATTACATATATGATTGGAGCATCAAGCAACAACATGAGGGAAAAGGAAGAAAGTAATAGAAGAGAAAACATGTCTGAAGACAGTGTCTGCTCCTTTTACCATAAGAGAAGCAATGAAGAACCACCATGTGCAAATTGTCCTGAGAGCCTCCGGGATGTGATTCCTTTCCCTACGCTACAGGTAAGATTACTCCTCCTTGGCCTATCTGCTGTTGATAGTTGTAAACAATGATGTATGAATATAATTCCCAAGTTCAGTCTTTGTAAGGTTGAGCAAAATCCTCAGAGTCAGAGGGTATTGTTTCAGAGACTGGGAACTGGCAGGGAAGAGATGGTAGTTAGGGAAAACTAGAGATGCCCTCTCCATTATTGGGCTATTGATAAATTAGCAAAAGAGATTTGTTAAAACCAGGGCTGATGTGGGTTGGGGAAGGCATAAGGAAAGAACTGCCCAAACCCCTTGTATTCTACCACTGCCACCCCTTCTCAGAGCTAAGAGAAAATAGAGCTGGGAGAGGTCCTAGAGATTGTCTAGCTACAACTTTACTAGTTAGAGGTGGGGCAACAGTATAACTTCAGGTATTTTGCTTCTTCCTGAGACCAGACTTAATCATTTGCTCAGCAAAGGCTGGGCAGATGGTAGCTATCATTGAGCACTCCAGTCTAAAGAGACCCAGAGTCCTCATGTCTCTTCCCTTTCTCTATTCCCCCTGACCTTGCAACTACACCCAAGAAAGATTTTGCAATAAGTGCAATAAATGAAGAAGGGGTTAATCCTTCCTGTTTGCTTACATATTTCTTGTTCTCTGGTTGCCAAAATCTAAACATGAGGGAATTGGGCCACTGGGTACAGGCAGGCAGCTGCTTGGTCTCTGTACATCACGGTGCATTCTCCACTGTGACAGAAAAGCCTGGAATTTGAGGTCGCTCAGACAGAAAAGTAAACAGTGCTAAAATGCAAGACATTGTGTATCTCAGAGGAAGGACTGGCTCACAGTGTATGACCTGCTTTTTTCTTGCAGTGACTCATTCAAGAGCAGCTGTGAGCTAAGCACTTCCTGAATCACATGTGGAGCAGAGATGAAGGTGGAGAGGCGGCTCAGAAAAGAAGCCAGCAAGCAGCAGGGCCGGATGGACGTCAGAATCCAAAGGCTTCTGCAGCTTCTATGGAGAGATTGCCTGGAGGAGGTAATGAGCTCTTTTGGCTTGCATGGCTACATTCTGGTCCCTGCTATGAGATGCCAGCTCTGAATGCCCACTGTAGTTATTAAAAATCCTTCCCAATGGAAGGAACATTTAGATTCCACTTTTGTGGAACATCACTTTGGAGAAGAGACGCTAGAGTTTCTCCATTTGGGGGGAAGGTCCCGAAGGAGGAGGACTGAGTTTTCAGGGGAATGTCAGGAATGGCCTCTGATCCTGTGATACCCCTTCCAAACATTGTGGATATCACCTCTAGATTGCCTCCCTTTCCACTGCACTCCAAGAACTCCAAGGTTCTAGTCATGGAGAAATTACTTCTCACAACTCTTCCAGGCTTTAGGGTATCTATCCTAGTCCTCCTTCTCCCTAATCCACTATCTAATCTTTGCTTCATTCTTTATTGTAGGATGTTCATTTCCTTCTGCAACTTCTGAGCCAACTCTTTGACTCCACACTTCCATCATGTGGGGAGAAGATGCATTCAGCTGTGAAGGTGCACCTCAGAAACATGGAAAGACATGACGGATATGGGCAGCTGCTACAACTCTGGGGGCAAGAAAGGGCCCATGGATGCAACCAGCAGAACAAAAAATGGACATTCAATGGACCACACCTAGGAGAGAAGCAAGCAATGTCTCAAAATGACTACTACAGCAATATGAACTCTGGGGCTGGGGATGTCAAGGAAGGTTGGAGTTCTTCAGGTGTTTCACTGGGGATGGGGAAAATGATTGGAATGGGGGACAATGGTGAGGATCTGGGGAGACTGAACTCAAGCTAAAATTCATAGCCTGTTTAGTTGATCCAAGAGGTCAGTTAGCATGTCTTGGTGGCCTTATTGCTCATGAGATTTAACCAACTGAAGCTGATATTTCAGAACATCTTGAAATTAAAGGTGTTTGGCTGAACTACAGAAATGGACCCAATAATCACAAGACAGATGACAATCATTCACAATGAGTGGGTCACAACCATCTTCTTACATTGGTCACAGTGCCACTTTCCAGTGCATTTTCTTTTGGCTGGTGTGACATTCCTTTTTTGTTTATTGGACTAAACTAAGGAAGCATAAACGCATGCAGTATGCATTTACCAGATAGTTTTTTTGATGTTCAAATTGATTTCACTTCATGTTCCACCTGTCAAACAGGTTGGATTGGAGATGGTTTGGGATTTTATTTTCTTCATTTCTTCCAAACCTACATGGCCTACTGCTCTACAGTAGGTGTGACTGTATACAAATGTGAATGCGCCAAATCGTACCATCTCTTCAACTTCTGGTGGGTTTGGTCATTTTTTTCCAACTCAGAGCTGAGGAGACATGATGCACCTTGAGCTATCAAAAGAAGACTATTCAGGGACAGGGCGGTTGTGTTAACTTTTTTTAAAAAATGGATAGCATTGAAACTTTGGGGAAACTGCTAGCTTTTCAGTCTCAATATCCATGCTGGCCTTTTTCATTTCTTGCTATTTGCAAACATTACTTGGGATAGCAACAATATGACATCATAAGTCTTTGAATAGCTGGCCAATTCAATTGCTGGATAGCAACAATATCAATTGCTTCTAACCAACAGGAGCTTTTTCTGTAGCACATTATTTGTTCATATATCATCGGTTCTCACTGACAGATGTGGTGGTGCTACTCTCCCGAGGGAGAACCATTTTGAAAGGCATGAGTGTATGTGATGTATCTGTGAAACCAAAAACATCTCTCCTGATCCTTTGCACAGCAGTTCTCCAACAAAGCTGCTTTCTAATTCTAGTTTTTACTATTGGGTCTCCTCAGTTTATCATGTGTTGTACAGAAAAGTAGGACTTCCGATTCATTATGAATTTTCTTGCTATCTAGACTTGGGTGGGATCATTTCTTTCTTGTATGCTAAGATCACTTGCATTGTATGAGGCCACTGACTCCTCATGTTATCACATTGGTGGTGACTCATAAGAGGCTGTGTCAGCCACTGCTATAGTTTTAAACAAAATTGTATTCTTCACTTGCAAAGCAATTGTAGCAAAAGTCTGTTCATAGCAAGGAATTTTTTTTTTTTTTGCTTTTGTAAATTTCTACAATAAAATATTGCAATAGATGCATAAAATAAGTATACTCCTGTCTCTCATTCATTTCCATCTGCAACAAATATGACCTATGCATGGCATGGAATGACAAAGTCATATATGACAAGCTTGAGGCTAGTTTGCTTCTCTGTTTATGGGCAGAGGGTCTCCTTTCTTCCTACATGATAATATCACTTTGATGCCATTTTAACAGCCATGACTACATCATATGAAATCCTGGGATGTATAGTTTAAGTGAGGTATTTCAAACCCTCTACATGAGAGCTGTAGTGCAGCACAGGGGAGATAGGTAGCCAGTGGGGCTACCTATAGCTGCATCTGCACTGCAGAAATAATGCAGTTTGACACCACTTTAACTGCCATGGCTCAATGCTATGGAATCCTGGGATTTGTAGTTTGTTGTGGCACCAGAGCAATCTGATAAAAGAAGGCTAACACTCTCACAAACTACAAGTCCCAGAATTCCATACCATTGAACCATGGCAGTCAAAGCTGTGTCAAATTGCAATATTTCTGCAGTGCAAATGCAGCTTATGGAGCTTATCACACAACCTTTTAAAGTGGCAAAAGCCTCCTGGGATGCAGCCAGGATGCTGGATGGGGGTGGGAATTATTGCACAGTAAGTTGCTGTTGAATTGCCAGCCGACTGCAACCCAAGTCCCAGCCATGCTCACTGCTCAGTGGCTCAGTACTAGGGAATCCTGGGAATTGTAGTTTATTGTGGCACTAGAGCTGTCTGACAGAGAAGGTTAAATGTCTCACAAAACTATAGTTCCCAGTTACTAAATAGAAATCTAAAATGCAATTGGTTTCTTTATAGACAGATGGTGGAAAGATTTAAAATTAACAAAAAGCTAAATCAAATAGAGAAAGAAGAAACCCAGTTTGAAAAATTAATGACTCATGAAACACAACATATGGTCTCGAAATTATATTAACTGCTGTTGGAAAGAAATATGGAAGAAGAAACGATAAAACAATATATGATTAACTGGGCACAGGATTTGAGAAGACCCATAATGCTGGAAGATTGGGGAAAAAATGGAAAAAAAGATTAAAATATACCTTAAACTATGATATTAAAGACAGTTACTACAAAATACAGTACAGATGGTACTTAACCCCAGAAAAATGATCAAAAATATATAAAAACAATAATGATGCATGTTAGAACTGTAAAGAAGAAAAGGGGACTTTTATGCACATGTGGTGGGACTGTAAAAGAGCAAAGAATTTGGATCCATCCACATATTTATTAGGAATGGTTGATGAGGAAACTGAGAGAAAATTTGGAAAAGTTATCTTCTATATACTTTATGCAGCAAGACTGGTGTGGCTAAGAAATGGAAAAGTACGGAAGTAAATGCTCACTGACAGAATACCCAGCTGGGAGGGCCTGTGCCCAAGTCACCACGCTGGCCTCTCTCAGCCAGGTTTCTGTAAAGCAAGCCAGGTCGACATCCTCATCTAGAAGAAGATCGTGAATAATATGAGTCTTGTTTTTAACCGACCTGGCATTTCAGAGGAGCAGAGTAAGGGTCTGTGGAATGATTGGTACACTCCAATCCCTTCTGGGAAACAGAGTGAACTGAAGGCAGGATAGCTTTCAACCATCAATCCTGCCTTCTTTTGTAACATCCATTCACTCTGTTCCCACCATACCTTCCTTTTCCCCGCACAGTCTCAATTCTCACTCCCAAATCATTCCCGGTCCTTATACAGAAGAAGATATTACAACAGCTTGATAGCCTTCTGTCTGTTGTTCTTCCAGTAATGCTGCTCTCGGTGGATCCAGAGACAGACAGGCTAGCTATCCCCCTTACTAACTTCTCTCCTCCAATAGTGCCACCATAAATAGTAGTGGTATTGGGAGCAGCCAGACATCCTTTAAAGTAAGTCACGCCTATTGATGTCAAGATAGTAGGAGGGAAAAAAATAGCCTGTCAAAACCCCTCAGTCATACCACCATAGCCACCAATAGAGTTAAGGTGGATTAAACAGACTGCATTTATCATTGAAAGGGGTGGGCCAAGACACACACCACTGAGTCCAACACACGCCACCACCACTGTTGCCGGTGTTCGGGCTGGCAGAAGGATATATAGCCTCTCTTTGGCTCCCAGGTGTTAAGAGGGAGAAGGGGGAGGGCCAAGGCACACAACTACCGAGACCAACACATGCCGCCGTGATGGTGGAAAGGTGGCTTTAAGTCCTCTGCTGGCCTCTTCTGGCATGCCACAGATGTTGCTACTGCCAGGGGATGGTGGAAAGGTGGCTTTAAGTCATCTGCTGGCCCCTCCCGGCACACG
The DNA here is from genome assembly GCA_020142125.1 of Phrynosoma platyrhinos. NCBI lineage: Eukaryota > Metazoa > Chordata > Lepidosauria > Squamata > Phrynosomatidae > Phrynosoma > Phrynosoma platyrhinos. The sequence goes on from CM034706.1 coordinate 4,475,185, forward strand.
GACTAACTTATGCTGTAATGCTAAAGGCATGGCTGCAGCTTCCTCGCCAACCAATGAGGAGGTGGAAGCCTGGAAGAAACCCACAGGTATCATTCCAGACTTTTGTTCAATGGAGGTTTGCCATTGCCTTCCCCTGAGGCTGAGAGAGTATGACTTGCCCAGGGTCACCCAGTGGGTTACACAACTGATCTGGGAATTGAGCTCAGGTCTCCAGAGTCATAGTCCAATTCTCAAACCACTATCCCATATTGATATCCTAGAATCATAGAATCCCAGAATTGGAAGTGACCCCCAAGGGCCATCCAATTCAATCCCATTCAACCATGCAGGAAGACACCATCGCTGGGACCAATGGCCATCCATCCTCTGTTTAAAAACCTCCAAAGAAGGAGACTCCACCACACTATATGAACAGCTTTTGCTGTCAAAAAGTTCATCAGTTTCATCTGAGTCAAGGGATCAGGGGAGCAGATTTTCATGTATGAAGAATTTATCTTCCCTCAAAAGAATCCCAGATGGATAGTGTAATCCAATTTATGCACACTTTAAAATGATGTTTGTTATTTTGGGACCTTTATTTGGTGAGAAATTCACTGTTCACCCTAGTTTTGCAACACCGGGAGTTGTCCAAAAAGGAACTCTTCCCACTTGTGGGGCTAAGGTAATGACTGGCAAAGGGTGGTATCGGGCTTCCTATCTCATCTAGGACTTCATCAAATCCACACTGAAACCACAGCATGGATTAATAATGGGGGGGGG
>CM034706.1:4523861-4556094 GCA_020142125.1 Phrynosoma platyrhinos
CTCTGAAGATGCCAGCCACAGATGCAGATGAAACATCAAGAATACATTATTTTAGAACATGGCCTCACAGCCCCCAAAAACTACAAAAACCTATGGATTCATATTTAGTTTGTGTTCCGCTACATTGGCATTGCAAAAATATTGCCATTTGACACCACTTTAACTGCTATGGCTCAATCCTATGGGATTCTGAGATTTGTAGTTTGTCATGGCAACAGAGCTCTCTGACAAAGAAGGCTAAATATTTCACCGAACTACCAATCCCAGACTTCTGTAGCATTGAGTCATGGCAGTAAAAGTGGTTTCAAATGGCATTATTTCTGCATTGCAGATGCAGCCCTAGATCCTCCAAGCTGGTATTAGCCATCTTCTATTTGTTCATTTCAATTTTTTCTGACTAGATGTAAGATGTTGAATAACATAAGACTAGATGTTACCCTGTTGAAATTCGTTTTGTTAGTTTTTGCTCAGTTCTCCAGTCTGTCAAGATGATTTTGAATTCTGATCATCTCCTCGGGGATATTCACTGGTCCGTCCCCCATTTGAAGTCATATGCCAATTTGATAAGCATGTCTTTTATTCACTTTCTAAGCCATTCATAAAGATGTTGAATAACACTAGGCCTCAAACAGAACCTGGGGGGAGCCCACCAGTCACTTTTCTCCAGGATGAAGCAGAACCATTTGTGAGCACTCTCTGGATTTGGTTTGACAACCAATTACAGTTCCACCTAACTGTAGCACTGTCTAGTTTGCTTACAAGAATATCAAGGAGGACCTTGAAAAAAATCAAAATTTGAATTTGAAAGATCAATAGGATTAATTAATTGTTTGGGAACAGACTGTTATGTATCTCTTTAGCTTGTCCATTTAATGTTCCTCAAGGAAAATGTGCAATGGATTTGGAGGCTCTTCTGGAAAAGAATCCCACAAGGAACATCAAGGGAAACTAGAAGAAATCTTACATGTGCGCTGCAATTTGAGATTGGGGGACAGGCATGGTAAAAAAGATGAACATTGCAGGAGAGTTGTTTTAGATTATGTTTTTAACTGTTCTATGTTTTAAATGTTAACTTTGTAGTGTTTTAATTTGGTTATTTTAATTGTCTCTAATGTTTGCTTTCATGTGTTTTTATATTGTGAGCCACCTTGGGTCCCTTTTTTGGAGAAAGGTGGCATAGGAATAAAATAAATAAAATAAATGAATAAATATCCCATGGAAGCAACCATCACTTTTGTATACTTGTAAAAACAGGAGCTAGACCTCCAGTGAAGTCTCTATTGCACAGTTTGACAACTTATGGCTCTCTGGATGTGGGTGAACCTCTATCTCCTATGATCCCTCCCCACTGGCTGCACTAGCTTTGGCTTATGAAAGTTGCAGTTCTGCAACATTTTGAGGACACACAATTATTCACCATGCATTGTTGATGCCTTTAAAACAGAGGTGGACAGACAGTGGCTTAGAGCCACATGTGGGCCTCAGCTGTTTTTGTGACTTTCATTCCTGCCAAATTCCTGAAATTCTCCTTTTCTGGTCAAGGAAAGGAAAGGAAAGGAAAGACAGAGAAGAGAAGAGTGAAATTCCTTTTTGGAAGACTTCATGAATGTCAGTTTAGGTTTTAAATAAGTTGTAGGAACTATCTGCCTTCTTTAACATTTCAACTCCAGTCCCTACCCCATTTTTCAATATCAGAAGTTCTAGCCACTTTTGTTTGTTTGTTTGTTTCCCTCTGTCCTTCCCTCTCTCTCTTTCCTCGCTCCTTCTTTCCATCTCCCTCCCTCCCTCCCTCCCTTCCTTCCTTCCTTCCTTCCTTCCTTCCTTCCTTCCTTCCTTCCTTCCTTCCTTCCTTCCTTCCTTCCTTCCTTCCTTCCTTCCTTCCTTTTCTGCCACTTTTGATGCTCCAAATGTTCCAGAAGGTCAGGGGCAGAAAATCAGCTCCCAGTGCTACCCCAGTTGCCTCCACACCACCTTTATGATGATAAAAAGCCATGCTGACGTCTCTAGAGTCTTTTCCGTTCTGGCACAAAGGCATGGCTTTGATGACAACTTCCATCTGCAAGGGAGAGAATTAGGGGGACATGTCTGACATGGCAATGGATACATTTATGAAAGATTCCTTTTGCTTGCTCTTTTATCACATTAACAGCTTGTGGCCGCCTTGGAGTCTGGTCACACCATCTTAATTTTCTCTTTTCTCTAATGGTAATCATTACTCAGAATGCAAGGAACTGGGTTTCTTTGGTGTAAAATTGGCAGCATTTTGTGAGATTCACAGTTTTGAAGGCACTTAATTGCTGTTGAATCTGAAAGCCTCTAACTGCTCCAGGATTGAAAAACCCAGATAGAGGCAACCATTGTGTGTACATTCAATAAAAGTCCTGAGGAAGATATTCAGATGCCGCCTACACCTTCCATTTGCCGTCCCAAGCACCCACCTGTTCAATTATCTTTAAAGACAGGCTTGAGTTGCAAAACATCACTTTAAATGCCAGGCCGCTTGAGACTGCTTTTGAATTGTTGCAATGCTCTGATTTGGAAAGCCCAAAAAAGGCCTTCACTGGACAAAAGAGAAATGGAATAAATATTGGCAAAACAGTTACCTAACTGTTGTGATCATAATGTTGCTGTCTTCTTCACATGAAAGGTTCCCTCCAGAAGCAGCTGGGCATTTTAGTCTGATGTGTAATGGAATTATTGACTGCAAGTTAGTGGATGCAGAGTTCTACATGTGACACCAGTGCACATAAAAAACACATTGCTATACATTGTGCATGGAGGCACATTGACCATTTATTTGCACCCTGTTGCAATTTACTAACTCAGAGTGTAGCTACACTGCAGAATTGGAGCAGTTTGACACCTACCATGACTCTATCCTACAGGATCCTCAGATTTTTAGTTTGGTGAGGCATTGAGGCTGGTCTGTCAGAGAGCTCTAGTGTCTTGCCAAACTACAAATCCTAGGATTCTGTAAGATAGAGTCATGGCAGGTGTCAAACTGCTTTAATTTTGCAGTGTGGCTATACCAAGGCAGTGCTGCACAACTCTGTGAACATAAAATTATGCTCCATTTGTTACGAACTGTCTGATTTGGGTTCAGGAACACAAGCTTCAGTTGGTTGAGAAAATTTTATTCAGAAAACTAAAGTTGTTCTGCTGCTGCTGTTGTGTGCCTTCAAGGCATTTCTGACTAATGGTGATCTTAAGGGGAACCTATCATGGGGTTTTCTTGGCAAGATTTGTTCGGAGGAAGTTTGCCATTGCCTTCCCCTGAGGCTGAGAACATGTGACTTGCCCAAAGTCACCCAGTGAGTTTTATGGCTGAGCAGGGAATTGAATCCTGGTCTCCAGAGTTGCAGCCCAACATTCAAACCACTGTGCCATGCTGCCATAACAATGTCATCAGGACTGAAGCAGCTTGGGTTACATAGGACAGATGTCCCTCCCCATTCGTGAACTTGGAGTCCAAGGTCTTGCTCATTTTCAGACGGCAAGTGGGGAGGGACAAAATGGTGTGCATGCCTGAGGTGCACACACGAGAGCTCCCCCATTGTAACCATTGGGGGCTTCAATATTTGCATTTCTCTGGATTTGTGGGAGGTGGTGTCCAGAATGGATCCCCCCTCGAATTGGGATGGACGCCTGTATATTAAAAGCACTTAGCAGTTCAAACATTTTTGTGTGCTCCCATTCTATTCCTCTTTCCACCAATACATTCCTTTCCCCAGGACTGCCCCTTTCATCCCTCCCCCATACCAAGCCTTCCCACCTTGAAGCTCACAGTTCATATTTCCTCCCCTCCACATCTGCTCATTACCCAGCTCCAAGAAAAATAAACCATTTTTGCAGCCAGTATCATCATTGGTGTAGCATATCCCATCTTCCAGCACTCCACATCCAATATAATCATAAATAACATAGCATATCCTATCATCCAGTACTATAGGAGGGAAACACACATATTTTTTTCTATCCTTATTGGTATGATATTTTCGTAGCGGTGCATGGGAAGAAATAACTGGCGCCAGTGTATAGAAGTTGCCTTGCCCCACTCAAGGTCATACAGAGTATTTTGAATTATGGATGCCCCATTGACATCACAAACCTTAAAACACACCTCTGTCTCAAAAGGTACCCTTCTCTCTTTCAGGGTTTCTAAGCAACAAGGGGTCATTATGGGATAGCAGTACATGTCTCCCCAGTACGTATGCTTCAGAAATGTGACCTCCAAATTACCCAGCATGGTGCTTTGATTTGAGTGTTGGACTATGACTTTGGAGACCAGGATTTGATTCCCTACTTGGCCATGCAACCCAGTGGGTAACCTTGGGCAAGTTACACTCACTCTCTCAGCCTCAGAGGAAGGCAATGGCAAACCTCCTCAGAACAAATCTTGCCAAGAAAACCCCATGATAGGGTCATCTTATGGTACCATAAGTTGGAAATGACTTGAAGGCACGCAACAATTTGTATGTAGAGAGATCTTGTAGCACTTTTGAGACTAACTGATAGAAAGAAGTTGGCAGCATGAGCCTTTGTAGACTTCAGTGTACTTCCTCAGATGCATATAGCATCTGAGGAAGTAGACTGAAGTCTACGAAAGCTCATGCTGCCAACTTTTTTCTATCAGTTAGTCTCAAAAATGCTACAAGATCTCTCTCCATATTGATTCTACAGACTAACATGCTTATATCTTTGAATTCAACAACAATTAGTGATACTGTAGCTAGGGAGAGATAGGATGCTTTGTGGTTATCATCTGGAAATGCATGGCTGTTGCTTCTTTTCCATTGTGTCAATCTTTTCTGGTCTGTAAGCCACTGGCACCTGTTTGTTGCAGCAAATAAAACTATAAATCCTCCTCCTTCCACTGGGGACATCTGGCTTAATCACACCAGATCAACTAACCCTTATTTTTGTGGCTAACACTATGATCCTGGCACCATTTCCTTAGTGTAGGCTCTATATCCCACACCCCATTTCTATTAACCCAATGGCTTTCAGCAAAGTACACACTGACAATAGGTCAGAGTGGGATATTATGGCTGCCATGTGCATACCAAAACAAGTGGTGTCCTAGATTCTCTTCCTCCCCTCTTGGTAATGCTCAGCAAAAGAATGCAACATCATCAGACTGTGTTTTCTCCAATTTTCCAGCTCCACTTTGTTGGCTGCTGTTTGTGGAGGTGTGGAAACTCACAACACAATGACACCATGCTGTGCGTTTCTTTTACAAAATAGTATTAATTTGGAGAAAATGAGAGTGATGCTGAGCTCAGAAGCCTCATACCTCAGTTGTGTGGTTCCAACATTACATTATAGGCATTTTTTTTTCTGGAAATCTAGCATTATATGAAGCTTATCCCATTGATCTATTCGTTCACATGTAAGTATCACAGTTTGAATGACTTCCCTATAACTTCCTCTCCAGCTTTCACCAGATCCCCATTGAATTGCTACAAGCTACACCCACTGTTTTACTTCTTCCATTGGTTCCCAAATGATTCCTTTCATACAGTTTCATAGAACAGAGATACATCACAAGATTCATCAACTCTAATATGCCAAAAAATCTCTGAGTAGTCATTCAACCTTGGTTTGAAAACCTCCAGGAAAGGAAAGTCCACCACCTTCTGAAGTAGTCTGTTTCATTGCTGAACAGTTTACGGTACATCATCAGAAACGCTCCATCTCTTATTTAGTGGGAATCTCCTTATGGGTCATTTGAATCCAATGGTTTGGTTCCTCCCCTCTGGAGCAGGGAAAATAAGCTTCCTTCATCTTCTACCTGACAGCCCTTCAGAGATTTTAAGATGGTTTTCATATATCTTCTTGGTCTTCTCTTCTCCAGACTAAACATTTCCATCTCCCTCAATCCTTCCTCACAGGACATGGTTTCCAGGCCCTTGACCATCTTGACTGCTCTGCTCTGGACATATTCCAGTTTCCTTCTTAAACTGTGTTCCACAGAATCCAAAGGAGATAAGGCCTTTTTCCTCAATAGGATTATGTCAATTTGAATCACTGTTGCCTTATAACCTTACATGGTACAAGTGTTTTAACAGTACAGCAGTGTATACAGTAAGTCAGCTAGCTTTCCTGCCTGCCATTCCTCCCTTGCTTGCTTCCTTTTATTCTTTTTTTTTCCACAGTGTCAATAAAAATATTTGGGTATGTGTCAGCTAAAGAAGCTTCTCCAAACTGATTCACAACCTACTAATTTCTCAACCCATCATCCTAGCTGTGGCTGAGATAGCAACTTGATGTGCAAAGATATCAGCAAATTCTAACATTTATCTCCAAGGTGCGGAAAGGTTTCCATGTTGGTTTAGCAGGCTGATGTGAATGAGAAGCTGTTACCTGCTATGCTCTGTTGGCAGATGCATAAACTTACACATGTTCTGAGTGCATAAACTTACACATGTTCCTGTAAGACAAGGATGGAGAACTGTATGGAGATTAGGGACCGATTTTTCACCCACATCCTCCCGCAATCTACACCTGCAATTTAAGGCCTTCTAACCCATTGTCTAAGGGACTCTGTTCCACTATCCAACAATGGTCACCATCTTTTAGAACCTCCTTTCCTACAGCAATGCCACCACTCCAGCCCCAAGCTTGTGTCCTTCCTTTCTACCTCTTCTTCTATGCTTCCCTGTCCCTTCCTCCCAAGCCATCCAAGCGGTTCCTCTGATGAGTCAAGCACCTCTTGAGGCCATGTCTTGGCAGAGTTTGGTGGCATCTGCATGTGGGTTGACAGAAATGTCAGGAAAAGTATTACATGGTGACAGCTGGTGATGATTGCCTCACGCTGGCCAACATGCCAAGCCTGCTTGCCAGGGAATTCCTTCTGGACCACCTTTGCATCTTTTGACAGCTCCATGTGAATATGTAAAGAACAGGAGTAGGGGTTCTTGAATGTAACACTCCTCTCCTGCCTCCTCTCTGCCATTCATTTTAAGGAAGTGGGCTGGTGGCAGCTGGTGGCTTCATGTCTGGAGTGTAGAGTCATAGAATCCTAGATTTGGAAGAGAACCCAAAGGCAATCCAGTCCAACACTCTGCCATACAAGAATACACCATCAAAGCACTACTGACAGATGGCCATCCAGCCTCTGTTTAAAAACCACCAAAGAAGAAGATTCCACCATTCTCTGAGGCAGCATTCTACTGTTGAACGGCTCATATTGTCAGGAAGTTCTTCCCAGCATTTAGGTGGAATCTCTTCTCCTGTAGTTTGAATCTGTTGCTCCATGTCCTAGTCTCTGGAGTAACAGAAAACAAGCTTGCTCCTTCTTCCATATGACATCTCTTCAAATATTTAAACATGGCTATCATGTCATCTTTTAGCATTCTCTTCTTCAGGCTAAACCTATCCAGCTCCCTAAGCTGTTCCTCATGGGGCTTGGTGGTTTCCAGACTTTTCACCATTTTGGTCGCCCAGTATGGGAGTGATGGAAAAGCAACCCATCAACCTGGGTGCCAAGTTGCATCACAATATATTGATTAAAACACAATAGAGCAAAACAACCCTTGAAGATGTTTGGAAAAGAAGTTTAAAAGTAATTAAATAGGAAAGCACATCACACCTGACCCCACTGAAAAACCTTTCTGCATAACCAGTTAATCACCAAATACCTATTTAAATAAAAATGTATTTGTCCGCCTGTGGAAGGAGAATAGGGGAGCAAACTAACCCCCTATGGAAGAGAACTCCACAGTCTGGGAACAAAATGACTTATTTGTTTTAAAGCAACTTTAAATGTCACTAGAATTCAAAGACATGCATCTGAAGAAGTAGGCTCAAATCTACTAAAGCTCACGCTACCAACTTCTTTCTTTCAGTGAGTCTCAAAGGTGCTGCAAGATCCCTTTGCATTTAAATGTTACTATTCCAGTTACTTTTAAGAAATGAGAAAACAAAGATCTGCTTTAAAAAAATCCAAAACAGCTATAACTACTCTGAGGCCTTGGATTGATATCTATATGTAACTACATTTTGGAAGTAAATTTCAAACTCAGGTTGTTCCCCATTAGTTTTCCTTATTAAAATGCCTCTTTGAAAGAACTCTAAATATTTTCCCATTCCACTCCCCCCAACTATACTAGATCTCCAATAGCCTTAACTAGGTACCTTTGATTTAATGGAGTCTTAGAATTAAGGATTTCTATTCAGTGGTGTCCCAGGGATATTCTGTCCCCATCCAACCAGAGCTTTTTATAAGGAACAGCATGCCTGTATGACACAAAGCCACTCTTAGAATAACAAAGCAATAATTAGAAGAAGGTAATGTATCTCTGCTTGGAAGTTAGGGAAAGAAAAAAAGAAAGTGGATGTCTGAATGGATCGCTTTGCAACAGAATGAAATTGTTTATCTCAGGTTGGGGACATATAAAAGGTGACATGATGAAAGTATTTAAAAATCTGTAATGGCATTGAGAAAGGAGAAGCTATTCTTCTGGCTTGCTCATAATCCAAACAGAAAGAAACACATGAGAACATGAAGACTGCTTCTGAATCACAGGAGGCTTTGGAAAAGTTGGCTGGGATCCTGCCACATATAACTTTACGCTCACAGAGCCTGCTGCCACACTACAGATTTAATGCACTTTGACACTGCTTTAACTGCCATGGCTCCACTATATGGAATCCTGGGATTTGTAGTTTATGGTGGCACCAGAGCTCTCAGATGGAGAAGGTGAAATATTACACGAAACTACAAACCACAGAATTCCATAGCATTGAGCCATGGCAATTAAAGCGGTGTCAAACTGCACTAATTCTGCAGTATAGATGCCGCCAGAGTTGCATAGTGATTACACAATAGCAGTCCATTTGTGAACTGTGATGCTTTGCAAGAAAATGTGCAACTCAATGTGGACTCGCAATGGGTGAAGGGCAGCTGCATCCTCCATGATACACTGCATGCAGAACACTGTTTCTACAACCTTAAACCAAATACATACATTCCACATTGAACAAAAATGGAAGGGAGCTTATGTATACATAAGGCAAAGGGATGGAAAGAAGAGCTGAAAATATTTTAAATATTTTTGGTGTTGTTTTTTTTAAAAATCACATGATCTTTGCATATTGAGAAACCATGAGAACAATCCTGGACTGATGAGAATTTTCACAGTTTGGGATTTATTCTGCAGTCAACCTTGGGTCTACCTTGATTTAGAGCTTGACCAATTAAAGTGAGGTTTGCACACAACCTCCATTGGTATCATGCTCTCTTTATCATTTCCTACAGCTTCCCAAAGAAACAATGCCTCAGGAAACAAGTCAATGGCTCAGATCCTATCATTAGTCCCAACTAGAGTAGAACCACTGAACAGATGGGATTTACCTATGTATTGACTCATCATCTAACAAATTCACTGAATGGATCTACTGCTGTTGGAAGCTCTGGTGTCACAACAAACTACAAATCCCAGGATTCCATAGTTGGAGCCATGACAGTTAAAATGGTTTCAAATTGCGTTAATTCTGCAGTTTGGCAGCAGCCATAGTCTTTCAGATATTCTGAAACAAAAACCAATAGGTCTTTATAGGTGGCAACCAGAACTTTGAATTGTTCCTGGAAATGAACCAGTAGCCAGTGAAGTAGTTTCATTGACATTTTCCAAAAAAACCTTTCCCCCACATGCTGAAAGGTTTTGGATCCCTGTCCTCTTTTCCATATGGAATACCAGATCAAAATGTGAGCCTTCCTCCACCATGCACTCTCACTGGCAGCCAACGAAAGCATGCGTGGCAAGGTTTCCGCTGAAAAAGGCAGCCAACGTTCGTGATTTCTCACTGCTGAAAATAGAGGGGTTTTGGCAGAAGAAGCGTGTGCTTCTCTTCATGGCTTCCAAATGTGTGGGCTGGCTAGGAACTAGCGCCAGGCTTCTGTATTTATTTATTTTCTCTGCAGCTTGAACGGCATCTTCAGTTATTTGTGGACTAGTACAAAATAAATGTTTGCATCATGAACAACAAATCTTGAGTCTCACTCTACCTTGTGGCTGGCTGTGGAACTTCAGCCTCTTTGACTTGGAGACTTCTAGTTTTCAGAGTTTGCAAGGAATGACATACAAATAGTGTGTGAAGTTGTAGCTAATTCTGTTTTGTAACAACGAAGGCAGGTGTATGTGTGTTTGATGGGTCCAGGGGCCAATTTTGTGCTCTTAAACCATTTGGGGGCTATGTGGACTGTGAAAAATGCCCCCAATTTTGTTTTTTTGTTTTTAAAAAATGCACACAAACATGCAGAAGTAGCTGGAAATTATGACAAATTGGAATTTTTAAAAGAATATTGAACAGTACAGATGGATATTAGCTCATGTGAGAGTGTTCGTCCCAGTTTTGGTCAGAACAAGTACCTCTAAAATAATCCAATAATGCTAAACAAAGGCACAAGCAAGTCACATTATGATCCAATTCCTATTTTAGTCCTGACTACAGTAGAACCACTGAACCCATTGGATTTATTTCTGTGATGACTCAGATCCTCTAGTGTAATGTTGCTGATATGTGCATTCAAGTCATTTTTGAGTTATGGCAGCCCTAAACACCTATCATGGTGGGTTTGCTTTGTTTCGTTTTACCAAATTTGCTCAGAGGAGTTTTTTCCTTTCCCTTCCTCTGAGTTAAGATTGTGTGACTTGCCCAAGTGGGTTTCCATGGCTGAGCAAGGATCTGAACTCTGGTCTTTCAGAGGTTATTTGGATGTTGTACTTTTTTTTAGCGTGAGTATGCAAATAATTTCACTCACATATTCCAGTTTTGATGTTCACACTATTTTTTAAAAAAAATTTTGGAACCACATCTTTTTGCATCTCTGCAAGTTCTGTTGCTCACATACATAAGCACTGCACCTAAAGATGGAATTGATGGTTCAGATGTATTTCGAACACTTTCAAGGCATGCAGAATTTGATCCTGGTTTATCCCAGTTCTATTTGCATCATTTTTTCACACAGCCAATAATGCAAATCTTTTAGGAAAACTCAAGAACCCCCCCCCCCCCCATGGGTTATCCCGGATGAAGTGGGTTTTTTTGGAAGCCTCCCTAAAAAACTTACTTGGGTGCATTCGAAATGCATGGGAACAACAAAGATTCAACCCACATTCTACCAGGATTATTTTCACTGTCTGAATAACCCCCCCAGAGTCCTCATCTGACACTCAAACCACAAATCTAAATATCAAAGTCAGCATAATCCAGGCCATATTATTTCCTATTTCTGTGCATAGGAGTGAAAGTTGGACAATAAAGAAATCTGATACGAAAATAATCAGCTCATTTGAAATGTGATGGTTAAGGAGAGTTGTACAGATACCATGGACTGCCCAAAATAGCAATAATATGTACATTTCTATACCACTTATCAGTGAACTCAGCACTCTCTAAGTGGTTTACAACCTGTAAGCCAATTGCCCCCCCAACAAGCTGGGTACTTACTTTGCTGACTGAAATGAAAAGGAGGAAGACTGAGTCAACCTTAGAGCCCTCTGGGATTGAACTCACAACCTTGTGGCTGCAGTACCAGCCTTTAACCACTCTGCCACCTGGGCTCCTGTAAATGGATCTTAGAGGAAATCAAGGCTGAACTATTACTAGAAGCCAAGATGACTAAATAGAGGCTGTCATATGTGAAGTCGTAGGCTTTCATGGCCGGCATCCATAGTTTTTGTGGGTTTTCGTGCTGTGTGGCCATATTCTAGAAGAGTTTCTTTCTGACGTTTCGCCAGCATCTGTGGCCGGCATCTTCAGAGAAATATGTGTTTTTAACTCTGAATGATGCCAGCCACAGATGCTGGCGAAACGCCAGAAAGAAACTCTTCTAGAACATGGCCACACAGCCTGAAAAAAACACAAAAACAATAGAGGCTGTCATACTTTGGACATATCATGAGACAAAGTGACTCATTGGAGGAGACAATTATGTTTGATCAAGTGGAAGGCAGTAGGAGAGAGAGAGCACATTTCAGGTGGATGGATTCAATCAAAGAAGCCACAGCCAAGACCTGAACAGGACAGTTGATATCCAGGGATCTTGGAGGGCTGTCATTCATAGGGCTGTCATAAATTAAAGTTGAATTGGCAGAAAATAGCAAGTTATTTAAGATCCCTGGTGGCACAGTGGCTAAATGCCTGTACTGCAGCCACTCACTCGCAAGCTATAAGGTTGCGAGTTCAATCCCAGCCAAAGGGCTCAGGCTTGACTCAGGCTTGCATCCTTCTGAGGTTGCTAAAATGAGTACCCAGCTTGTTGGGGGCAATTAACTTACACATTGTAAATCACTTAGGGAGTGCTTAAGCACACTGATAAGCGGTATAGAAATGAACTTGGTATTGCTATTGCTATTACTACTCTGTGTGTGTGTGTGTGTGCCTTCAAGTCACCTGTTGATTTATGGAAACCCCATGCATTTCATAGTGTTCCTTAGGAAAGGAATGCTCAGAATTAGCTTTGTGAGTTCCTTCCTCTGAAATATAGCCTATGCCACCTGGCATTCATTGACTGTCCAGTCTACCATCCATGGATTAAACAAAGCTGATCCTGCTTAGATTCAAGGTTCAGATAGGATCTGATGCCTTTAGGGTATTTAGGCTTTATTGCTGTTGTGTACATTCCAGTCGTTTCCAACTTTTGGTGAGCCTAAGAGGATGGATGGGGTTTCCTTGACAAATTTCTTCAGAAGGGGGGGGGGGGTGCCATTGCCATCCTCTGAGATTGAGAGAGTGTGCCTTGCCCAAGGTCACCCAGTGGATTTCATGGCTGAGCTGGGAATCAAACCCTGGTCTCCAGAGTCTTCATCCAACACTCAAACCACTACACCACACTGGCTCCTCTGAATAAATTAAACTAGCTAAACAAAAATCCCAAATTAATTAAATGCTTCTATTTTAAAGCAGGCCTTTAGTTTTGGACCCAGTCATCCAGAAGCTTTTTCTAACATGGGAAGCAAGGCCAGATTTCTGAAGAAAAAAAAGCTCTGAAAACCCTCCATGTAGAAGAGGCCATTATGCAGGTGTCTATTCTGGATTTTAATATAGGGTTTAAAGGTGATGAATCCAAGGTGATGAATAAACTCAAAAATAGCTCTGCAACCTTGACTAGCTCCATTACAATTCAGCCAAAAATTCAGAGCAGCCCATGAATGTGGAAGCTTCTAGCCACCATGGACAGATGAAATAACTTCCTTTAATCTGCTGTGCTTGATATTGTGGTAGAGGGATGATCAAAATATGTTTAGTCATGCACAGTTTTGATATGAAGATTGACAGAAATTAGTTTGGGAACGCAAATATTAATTGAAGTTAATATGTTCAAATGCCTACCATTTAAAGATATGCTGCTCCATCCAGCTCTTGCTTCTCAAAATACCAGTGTAGGTTAAAAGCAAATATTTAACAAATTAAACCACTATTCAGATTCTTCAAACTGTATACAAATTTACAATCTTGATAGCGACACTTTTGATGTCATGCACATGATGTTCTTTTTATTAATAAAGCAGTTGATATTATGGAGGTGACATGAAATGGGGGCGACATTTTCCCATAAGTATTCTATCTGAAGTTTGCCTTGAGCAAAATCTGAAAAACAACACAGCGCTATGAAAAAAAATATCTTGTGAGAACAATAAAATGCTTTTAGGAGATAGGACTGGGGTAAACACAGAAAAATCTTCAGAGAATAAAAAGAAAATTGAATGGCACCGAGTACATAAACACCTTTTGTTGTCTGGGTGTGCTAATAAATAATCTTGCACAGGATTGCTGTTGCTGCATAAGGTCAATTGAACTCAGGTACTTTAAATATTTGCATCTGTACATACAGACTTTCTGGATGGATGAATTTATGATTTATGTTTCCTATGTTGAATTCACCAAGTTCATTCTCTCCATTTATGAAAAACATGCACGTTTTGCAAACTGCAGGTTGCCTAAACACTGAATAGGTGGGTGTTAATGTGAGTTGAACATAAAGAAGAATGTTGTTTAATTAATGAAGGTAAGAGTAAGGGTAAAGGCAATCCCTTGACATGAATGTCTAGTTGTAACCGACTGTAGAGGGCAATGCTGATCTCCATTACTAAGGGCCTTTGCAGACTGCCAGAAATAATGCAAACTGAGTCCACTTTAAGGGTTAGAGTTAGTGCCAGGGAATCATGGGAATTGTTTTTTTTTCCCCTGAGACATTGAGCCTTCTCTGTCAGAGAGCTCTGGCGCCACAATAAAATACAGTTCCCATGATTCCCTAACCCTAACCCTTAAAGTGGAGTCAATTTGCACTATTTCTAGCAGTCTGCAAAGGCCCTAAGCCAAAGAGCCAGTGTTGTCCATGGACTGCTCCAGTGGTCATGTGGCCAGCATGACTGCACCAAAAGCTGTTTACCTTCCCACCGAAGTGGTACCTATTTATCTACTTGCATTTGCATGCTTTCAAACTGCTAGGTTGGCAGAAGCTGGGACTAGTGAAGAGAGCTCACCCCATCATGTGGCACTTGAGCCTCGAACTCCCAACCTGTCGATCTTGTGATCGTCAGATTCGGCATCTTAACCACTAAGCCACCACATCCCTTCCTCACTTCATTAATTAATGAAATTTGCATATATATCCTTACAACAATACTGGGAACCCAAAGGCCACATAGCCCAACTCCCATTAGTTCTACCACCAGAGCAATTCCGGAAGATGGTTATCTAACCTCTCTTTGAAAACCTCCTATGAAGCAGAGTCAACCTTTTTCTTAGGTAGTCCATTCCACTCTGGAACAGCTTTTATTGTTGTGATCTTCTTCTGAAATTTTAGTTGGAATCTCCTTTATTGCAATTTGAATAACAAATCTTGATATGTATGCACACTGTCTTTAGAATGTATGAGTCCATCGGCTGCCAAGTTCAGTGCCGTGCCAGAGCAAATATTAACATCTTTAAGAGCAATTTTGCTCTGACTGGATCTTTCCCCTTGACTTCAGTGGGATCACTTCATCTTTTGTTGTTTGCTAAAGTGCTCATTTTCTAACCCTTCTTATATACTCTGCTAACACCTATTGACTGAGTTCCTATATTGGGGTTATGTAGCATAGATCTCTGTATTTGATGGCATTCATTAATTGGGCTATGCAAACCTTGTGCTGAATAAAAAATGCTTGATGACTTCAGAAAAGAATATGATTGAGGGGCTTCTCGTATATATCAAGAAAAATACTGGAAAAAGGGAAAGTGTTCAGAGGAAGGTGACTAGAGGGTAGAAGACTTGAAACCAACCTATGTGAGGAACAATTGAGGGAACTGGGTTTTGTTGAGCCTGGAGAAGAGAAGATTGAAAGGTGTCATGATGACTATCTTTAGATTTCTGAAAGGACTTCTTATAGAAAGTGGAGCAAGCTTGTTTTCTGCTGCTCCTGAGACTAGAACATGGACCAATGGATTCAAATTAAAAGAAAAGTGATTCCACTTAAACATTAGGAAGAACCTCTTGGCTGTAAGAACTGTTTGACAATACAATAGACTGGTGGACTCTCCTACTTTAGAAGTCTTTAAGCAGAGGTTGCTTTAGCTGTATATCTTTGCATGGTGATTGAGACTAGGTGGTCCTTTTTCTTCTTCTCAGTGATTGTTCCAAGTTTGGAAATCCCTCCCATGGGAAGCTCAGGTGGCCCTTGTTTGCTCAGCAGGTAATTTCAGCAGGACTCTGGCTCTTAATTTACTGTAGGACCTTTTAATGAGATGAATTACACTTCTATCCTTTTGTTATTGTTATTCTTTATTGTTATAATTTGCCACCAAGTGGACATCATCTATGATGTAGAGGAGGGTGACCAAAATGGTGAAAGGTCTGGAAGCCATGCCTGTGAGGAGCAGGTAAGGGAATTGAAAATGTTTAACCTGCTGAAAAGGAGGTTAAGAGGGAACATCATAGTCATGTTTAGATATTTGAAGGGATGTCATATCAAAGAGAGAACAGGCTTGTTTTCTGTGGTTTCAGAGACTAGGACAAGGAGCACTGGATTCAAACTACAGAAGAGATTTCACTTAAATCTCAGGAGGAAATTCTTGACGGTCAGTGCTGTTCCATGTGGAACACACTGCCTTGGAGAGTGGTGGAGTCTCCTTCTTTGGAGGTTTTTAAACAGAGGCTAGATGGCCATCTGTCGGGGGTGCTTTGATTTTGTGTTCCTGCATGGCAGGGAGTGGACTGGATGGCCCTTATGGTCACTTCCAACTCTATGTTTTTGTGATTCTGAGGGAAAACAGACTCAAACTGAATCCGGATAAGATGGAGATACCTGTTATAGGGACCCCTAACTCAGGAATGGAGATATGTCAACCAGTTCTGGATGAGGTCACACTTCCCCTGAAGGACTGTGTTTGCAGCTTGGGAGTGCTCCTGGACTCATGTCTCCAGTTGACACCTCAGATAGACATGATGGTCAGTGCGACCCTTCCTGGAGCCAGGTGACCTAGAAACAGTGGTACATGTGCTGGTAATCTCTCAACTTGACTTCTGCAACATGCTCTACATGGGGCTACCCCATGCCAATTTCGGAAACTTCAATTGGTGCAAAATATGGCAGCCAGGCTGGTCGCAGGTACATCTAAAACCGACCATATAACCCCTGTTCTAAAATCTCTCCATTGGCTGCCAATTCATTTCCAGGCACAGTACAAGGTGTTGGTTATAACCTTTAAAGCCCTACATGGCCTAGGTCCAGACTACTTGTGGGAGCGCCTTCCTCCATATAATACAACCCACACACTTATGTCCTCTGGGAAGAATTTACTGCAGTCTAAGAAGACCAGATTGGCTGTGGTATCCCAGAGGGCCTTTTTATCTGCCACTCCTGGGTTATGGAACGGCCTGCCAGAGGAGATCCATCACATTACCACTCTAGAAGCCTTTAAAAAGGCTGTTAAGATGGATCTCTTTTGGCAGGCCTTTCCAGAGTAGCCTCTGCTCCACTGATATTGATATCCCCTGTCTACCCCAAGAAATAATAATAATAATAATAATAATAATAATAATAATAATAATAATAATAAAATGTATTTGTATACCGCCCAATGGTTTCCCAATCTGGGCGGTTAACAGGATAAAATACAATACAAAATATATCCCTCCCACCCTTAAAACAGTATTAAAGATAGATGTCTCGCCTCCAACTACCTCTAATTTTAGCTAATTTGTTATTTCTTCCACTTTTAATTAGTATTTTATATTGCTATTCATTTTATATTGTTATTGTTTTTAGTTTGCTTCTTTTTCTTTTTATGATTGGGAGGGGGATTGGGGTAGGGGATTATTTAGAAATCTGATTTTAATTGTATATTGTATGTTATTGTTATTCCTATTTGTTGTAACCTGCCTCGATCTGCAGGGAGAGGTGGGCTATAAATAAAATGTATTATTATTATTATTATTATTATTATTATTATTATTATTATTATTATATGATTCAATGAAAGACCTCCAAGACTCTTGGTCATCAGCTACCCTGCTAAAATTTGGCAAACTCAGGGTAGTTGTTCTTCCTTGATTAATACAATTTACTTGTAATGTGATCTTTCTCTTTTCATATTACCTTCCACTTTACCAAGCATTACCATCTTTTCCAATGAGTCATCTAGTCTCATGATATTTATCATTTCTACAGTGTTTTAATCTAGCATTTTTAACAGGATTGTTTATTTAATGATTTCAAATTCTTGTGGCAATACATTTTTATTATACTTTCTTTCTAAGTTGTTGTAAGGCACCTTGGGTCCCATACCAACAGAAAAGGCATGATATAAATTAAATTAAATATGTAAACAAACAAACAAACAAACAAACAAATGTAGGATTCCTAGTGGACCACAAGTTGAACATGAGTCAACAGTGTGATGCCGCAGCTAAAAAGGCCAATGCAATTTTAGGCTTCAATAGTAGAAATATAGTATCTAGACCAAGGGAAGTAATAGTGCCACTGTATTCTGCTTTGGTCAGTCCCCACCTGGAATAATCCTGTGTCCAGTTCTGGGCACCACAATTCAAAAAGGATATGGAGAAACTGGAGTGTGTCCAGAGGAGGGCGACTAAAATGGTGAAGGGTCTGGAAACCAGGAATCCCTATGAGGAGAGACCGAGGGAACTGGGTATGTTTAGCCTGGAGAAGAGATGGTTAAGAGGGGATATGATAGCCCTGTTTAAATATTTGTAGGGATGTCATATTGAGGATGGAGCAAGCTGGTTTTCTGCTGCTCCAGAGAATAGGGCCCGGAACAAAGGATGCAAGCTACAGGAAAAGAGATTCCACCTTAATATTAAGAGGAACTTCCTGAGAGCTGTTCAACAGTGGAACACTCTCCCTCAGATCACTGGATTCAAACTACAGAAGAGATTTCACTTAAATCTCAGGAGAAAATTCCTGATGGTCAAAACTGTTTGACAGTGAAACACTCTCCCTCGGAGTGTGGTGGAGTCTCCTTCCTTGGAGGTCTTTAAACAGAGGCTGGATGGCCATCAGTTGGGGATGCTTTGATTTTGAGTTCCTGTTGACTCATGTTCAACTTGTGGTCCACTAGGACTCTTAGATCCCTTTCACACATAGTCTTGTTAAGCCAGGTGTCCCCCATCTTATATCTTTGCATTTCATTTTTTTGGCCCTAAGTGCAGTACCTTACATTTCTCTATGTTGAAATTCATTTTGTTACCTTTGGCCCAGCTGTGTTGTTGTTGTTGTTGTTGTTGTTGTCATCGTCATCCACCCTTGAGTCAATCTCAATCCAAGATGTGACATCCCCAAGATTCCCTGTCTTCCATTGCTCTGCTCTCCTGCAAATTCATACCTGTGACCTCCTCAATAGATTCCATCCATCTAGCATGCAGTCTTCCTCTCTTCCTGCTTCCCTCCACCTTTCCTAGCATTATTGTTTTCTCCAATGAGTCATTCCTTTGCGTGATGTAGCCAAAGTACAATAGCCTAAGTGTAGTTATCTTGGCTTCCAGAGAGATTTCTGATTTGATTTGTTCTAGCACCCATTTGCACCCAAAGAGATCTATGTGCAATCTGGATTACTGTGCAATAGGACAGAGGGCTTGTCTTCACTGGCCAGGATCTTGGCCCCATAGCTGTCCTGATCTCTCCCATTACCTGAATCTCTGCTCCTGTGCCATGATGGCTGTCTGCACAACCTGAGCTGCCTGGTATGTCTGCCACTGCTGAGGGTTGCTTGCTACTGAGGTTAGGACAAGGTGCCCATGCAGATGGCCATCATGGCATGGGAACAGGGGGCTCTGGAACGTCCTGAAATCTTAACAGGTAAGTTTTTTTAAATTATATTTTATTAATATGTATTATTCAAATATACATATCAAATTGAAATATTAATGTCTTTTACCATAATTATATACAAAATATTTACATTTGACTTCCAAAGTATCGCCAGTTTGTACTCAACCATATTTCAAAGTTTGCTCATTATCTTCATATACAAGCAATTTCTCATATTAACTCCACTGTGTGTTATAACGTCCGCTTTAACAATTTTTGATCTTTAATAGTAGCTCTTACAAATGTTTTCTATTAATATTAACAGGTAAGTTTTTAAAATGAAGTTCAAGACCTTTAAATCCCAGTTCTGGTACAGAACATGCCAGACATCCGGCGGACGGCTTGCATCAGAACCAGGGTTTGGACATGAGTTTTCCAAATAAGATGACACCAGAATGGGTGATGGTGGTGGTTCTTTTGGCCCATACAGAGAAGGCCATCATCTCAGGCTGAAAAACTAGAACTCCTCTAAAAATACCCCCTCTTTAATAGCAGGCACACAACAAACCAAATTAATGCCTCACATAATTTGAATGGAACGGAGGGTGCTGAAAATGCTTCCTAATTAAGCCAGGGGTAACCTTCCCATCATTAGGCCATAATGGCAGGAATTCCGCCACTTCACACATCAGCTCATGATGAGAGAAATCATTAACTCTTCCCAGATTTATAACATGGTTGAGTAAATGCCAAAAGGACAGACCTGTGATCCGCATGAGTTCAGTGCACCTGATGTGTTTTCAGTCCATTTCTGTCTTCCCTATATTCCTTAAAAAACAAACCAAAACAAAAAAAATAAATTAAACAACAACAACAACAACTTTCCACCACACTATTTTGACAGGCATTCTAAAAACAAAATATATAATGTCTTTATCAGCTGATATCTGTCTCCTCTGGGAGTAACGCAGAACACTAACTTGCAAGAGTTTTCTGAATGCATTCTACCGCCGCTTTAACTGCCATGGCTCAATTCTATGGAAACCTGGAATTTGTAGTTTGCTGTGATACAGAGCTCTCTGGCAGAGAAGGCCAAATATCTTGCCAAACTACAAATTCCAAAATTCCAGAGCACTGAGCCATGGCATTTAAACTGGTGACAAACTGCATTATTTCTGCAGTACAGATGCAGCCTTGGTTTCACCACATTATAGGCACATTTGGGGAAGGACACAAGAGATGAAAGTTGCTCTCAAGTTATGGAAAGTTATGGGAAAATTCAGTTGGTCCCGTCCTTGTTGCCTTTCCATCAACAGGTAATGATCTTTTTTATTTAGGGAGGCATCTCATTTTTAGTATGACAAAGCAGATGGAGTGTGTGTGCATGTTATGTTTCTATTTTATTGTGTTTTAAATGTGTTTTAACTTGTGTTTTCAATCTTTTATAAATTAAAAAACAGAACTCAGGTTTGTGTTTTAACTTTTATATAAATACCTTATTAGTTGGATTCTGTTTTTAAATGGCTGTAAGCCGCCATGAATCCCATGTTGGGAGAAAGGTGGAAGACAAAATGAATAAATAAGTAAGAGGTACCAAACTTTGTTCTGTGCAACTGTCTCAATTTGGCAGGGACAAGCCTGATAAATCTTTTGTTGTCCCACATTTTTTCAGCTGCTTTTAAAATGTCCCAGTTTCTCCCTCTTCTTTCCACTTTCCCCCTTTGTCCTCAGTTTAGTTCAGTTGCTATAAATGGAGCTCAGTGTTTGGACTCAGTTAATTCAGCAGACGGTAGAGAAAAGGAGGAAGCAGAATCTTGCAATTCCCAGTAGGGTCTGGCAAAAACAAACTCCTACAGTCTCTCCTTACCTTTCCCTTTTCAATTAATGAGGAAGAAGATAACTTTTGCTATCCTGACCTCTGATGTTGCTTTGACACGTGTTTTCTGGTTTTCATCTGTAAAATATTGGTGGATATGGTGCAGTGCAGTGGTTTGATCATTGCACTATGACTCTGGAGATCGTAGTTCAATTCCCCACTTGAACATGGAAACCAACTGAGTGACCTTGGGTGAGTCACACACTCTCAGCCCTGCAAAAAACCCTTGGTAGGGTCACCATAAGTCAGAAATGACTTGAAGGCACACAATGACAACAATAACAACACCAATATTCAGCTGACAAATCTCTTCCAGCAGGTCATTCCACAGTCTAGGGCAGGGATCAGCAACATTTTTTGCCGGCGGGCCTGGGGTGGGCGCTACCATTGTGCACATGCCTGTGCGCATGGGGGGCACCATTTTGGAAACCAAAATGGCAGCCCGTGCCACATGTGCATGCGCACAATGGTGGGACACCATTTTGGAATGCCCAGTGGCAATGACGCCGTGTGAATGCGTGTGATGCTGGCACCATTGGGCATTCCAAAATGGCGCCTGCAGTTGTACGTATGCATGCATAAGCACAGGCACCATTTTGGACACCAAAAATGGTGCCTGCACTCGTGTGCATTGGCGGCAATGGCAGGCATGCGGTAGTGGCAGTGGCAGGACCGGGCAGGGGCCGGTCGGAAGACCTCAGTGGGCCAGGTGTGGCCCACGGGCCATAGGTTGCCAACCCCTGGTCTAGGGAAAGCTGAAGAAAAAGTCCACTGGCTGACAATTGCCAACTTTGGGCCTCGGCAGACGACTAATAGGGTCGTCTCCGAGGCAGGGAAGAGGAGGGGCAGCTGCACGATCGGCGCCCCTTCCTCCTCCCGAGGTTGCCCTCGGAGCTGCTGGCCCTCAGCATGGCCGGCGCTCCAGGGGCAACCTCCCACCGCAGCGTCCGCACACGCTGCAGCGGAAGAGTCAGGGAAAGTGCGCCCTACGCATTTAGGGCGCACTTTCCCTGACTTCTGAAAGGAGCACCAATTTAGCGCTCCTTTCAGGGTCGCCGCGAGTGCGCCGCGGTGCGAATGCCTGGACGCCGCGGTGCGAATGTCCTGGACGCCCTGGTCTGCTTCCCCCCTTAGTCCTGGCTGACTGGAGCAAATGCCCTCCAAAGGACATGAATTTATTGTATTAGGCAAACACCATGAAAAATACATTCAAAATGTGCAGAATATGCAAAGTGTAAAAATGCACCCAAATGATATTACAACCAAGAACAAAAATATTTGCAGAATACTCATGTAATAATACAGAATCCTATAACATCAAACATTTGATCACATAAGAACCTTTCCCAATTTTTATGAAAAGAATTGGGATCCAAATTTGGAATCCAAATTTCAACATTACCAACAGAGAAATCAAATTAATACTTTGAATCTGATGTGCATTTAAAAAGAGAAAGAAAACAGAATTATGGATTTCAAACAACCTTTGCATCTCAATTTTCCCCTGTAACTGTGGCCCCGCACCAGTATAAATGTGACCAGACACAGGGTGACCAGATGTCATCACTACAAAGCACGACAAGGCACTGTGAAATGGAGGACATTTAAGAAAAATGTAGGAGATTACAAAATAACAGCTGAAAACACTGATATAAATGTAGATTCCTGCTTCTTAGTCCTGCTGAAAATGGAGGATATTTTGAACTTCTTCTTGGACAGAAGGCTGAAATGTAGGGAATGTCCTGAAAAAGGAAGGCATTTGGTTACTCTGCCAGACACCAGTATAGGCAATCTTGAGAATGCATGGAGAAGGAGAGTGGAAGGTTTCATAAAGCACATATATGATAGACAGGATAGACCAGGGGTTGGCAAACTACGGCCCGTCCCCCCCTGCTTACCGTCCCCCCCGACCCCTGCCACCACCGCCTGCCACCGCCGCTGCGAGTTTTGGCTGCCGCGCGGCCGTGCACATCACAGCCACCATTTTATCCAAAATGGCGGCCGCAACGCTTTTGCGCATGCACAGGAGTACTGTGCATGTGCAAACTCATCACGGCCACCATTTTGACAAAACAAAATAGCGGCTGCAACTCATTTGTGCATGCACATGAGTACTGCACATGCACAAACTCATCACAGCTGCCATTTTGGAAAACAAAATGGCACCTGTGACATGTGTGGCGGTGCCCGTCGTGGCAGCACGTGCACCGCCATTCCCCCCCCCCCAGCCTGCAGGAAGGGAGGACTTCAGTGGACTGGCCCCCGACTGAAAAAGGTTGCCTACCCCTGGGAT
Source organism: Phrynosoma platyrhinos (assembly GCA_020142125.1). Taxonomy (NCBI): domain Eukaryota; kingdom Metazoa; phylum Chordata; class Lepidosauria; order Squamata; family Phrynosomatidae; genus Phrynosoma; species Phrynosoma platyrhinos. Next base: position 4,547,290 of record CM034706.1, read on the forward strand.
AGACCAATAACCAATAACCAATAATCTGATACAGAATGGTGACATTTAAACTATCCGATAGCCAAGGAGTGTGCATATTTTATCAGTGTATCATTTTTCCTTTCTGTTCTTGGATCTTCAAGATTGTGGAATCTGCTTTTATCTGGTGAATCAACAATGAAATGGGGAAATACTAATTCCCTTCAGAATTCTCCTTGGCTCCACTGATGGCAGTAATATAGTACTATCAGATCTCCATATCCATGGATTTTGTATCCATGGATTTAACCATCCATGGCATGAAAATATTTTTAAAAATCATTCCAAACAGCAAACCTTGATTTTGCCACTTTATAAGAGGAAGACCATTTTACTATGCCACTGTACATAATGGGACGTGAGTATCCCTGGATTTTGGTATCCATGGAGGATCCTGGAACCAAACCCCAGTGGATACCAAAGGCCCACTGTACTTCTTAATTTTAAAATTAAAATATTTCCATGTGGACTTAAAATACAGCTTTCTTGGAAAGCCTTTGAGGTCTGAACTGATTTTATCCAATTTATACATGTTCATGGTTTCATTAACTTGTACGTGTTAGAGTGTTTAATATGCTTTTGGACTGTAAATTGCCTTTTACCCTATTACATTTCAAATAGTTTTAAATGGTTTAATTTAATTTTATTGCATGGTGCCCTGAGATCTTTGGGTATAGGGTATGATATACATATTTTAATAAATATTTTCATAAATAATATATGCATGATATAATTCAGCATGAAGTTACACTTAGGACTTTATTATGGTTGTTGTTCTTATTAATAAACAATTACATTTTATGGGGCTTAGAGGAAAATAAGATCCCTATAGTTATTTGCTTTTCTATGAAGTTTTTGCAAGATATACATATCTCCTTTCTAAGGGCTAGCCTGCACACATATACAAATAGATGGGGATTTGTGCAGGGAAATGGAGACAATTAAGTGTTGATGTGAATGTGTGAAAATGTGCAGCAATTTGCAAAGTACATCTCTAGATGCCTGGATCTTTTTCATTGTGGTCTCTGATGGAAATTTTAAGATGTTTATTAAATGTATTTACTGAGGGAAAAATGCACTTTTGACACTTTGATCACACAAATGGAGTTTGGTATATTGGGCTACAACTCCCAGAATCCCTACTTGGTATAGATAATGTATTAAATACTGTGTGTTCAAATGCATTTACTGTTTTGTATGACAGTGTTTTGACTGAGAAATATATATATAGGTTTAAGCCAAATCCTGGAAACAATTTTTTGACTATAATTCCCAGAATCTCCCATCAGTGTGAATGGTGTATTAAATGTTATGCATTAAACAATTTATTATTGTGCATTAAAATACATTTACTGAGGAAAAAACTAACTGTTATGCCAAAAGCTGGAAATGTGCTTTTTTGAATGATGACTCCCAGAATTCCAGTCAGCACACACTATATATTACATGTAGTTTATGAAAATACAATTTAGTGTTGTGCATTTAAATACATTTACTGAGGGGGGAAATGTAGTGTTAATCATAATGCTATCTGTTGGGGGTGTCACACTGAGGTTGAGGCATGAATGTGATTTTTAGTATCTCTGCCAGACCTTGAGACACCTTTAGAAATCAGGAAGCAGAACCAGATGGCTCATGGTGAAGGGATTCATTTAAAGATGATCAGGAAGACTATTTACAAATGCAGAATCAGAACAGAGTTTCAGAATGGAAGCAATACTCTCTCTTCCTCCTCAGCAGCTCAACAGCAACAGAACTATACAAAACACTATAATATACTCACTATACACACAACAACAGCATTGATTCTCTTTACAACTACTCACAACTCCTTCCCTCCAATGACCAATGCATGTTTACTGTTACTTGGGATTTATATAACCTAGTCTGATGCAACCTCAGTGCAGGTTTGCTCATACATTACATCATTGTACATTACATCATTGTGCTTAGTCATATACAAACAGGTGTATCCCAATACACAATTAAGTGTCTGGTCTCTTCAAGGACATTAATCACCATATGTCCTGGCCTTGTCACACAAACCACACACATTTCATGACAGTGCAGTTCTGCAGATCTAATTTTACCTTATATCATGGTGACAGGGGGTGCTTTAATTGTGTGTACCCGCATGGCAGAATGTGGTTGAACTTGATGGCCCTTGAGATGTCTTCCAACTCTATGATTCTATGATCCTATGATTCAAATGGGTGAAAAATACCCCCTCACACTCTCCAGCTACCTCTTTTATAGGCCATGTCTCAGCCAAAATAGGGGCCAAGTTGATGAATCACTTCTGGTTGCCATCTTGGCCAAGATGTTGCTGGAAAATCTCTTCTATCACCCACACTGTTGCTACTCTTGTAGTCAACCATAATGAGGTTGACTTATTAGCAACAGTAGTAGCAGTAGCGGTAAAGATAATGTGAATATTGATAATGAATCATCATTTTTTTAGCCATTTAGCATCAAGTTAGATGGCTGTCTAATGTTCTCCTGAGAAGATTCTCAGGATTAATCTGAAGGTCTTTTGACCATGATACTTGCCAACAGCAAATCACAGAGGAAAAACATGTAGAAAGGCCTTGTTAAGTCACATCACTGCAGTTCTCATCTTTCTGTGTAATCAAAGAAAACATTTCATCTGTGACTGGCCTTGATCAAACATACACTGTGCAAGATTATATTAATAGTAGCAGCCAGGGACTGAGGCTATGCAGTTTGCCATTTTGATCAGAGAAGAGAGGTCAGCCTCCATTTGGCATCAAGTCAAAGGGGTGCAAAGCCATCCCAAATTTTCTTATAGTTAATAAAACAGGTCCTTCATTTCTTTCTCTGTCCCTATAGTAAGTTCATATACTCCCTTGATCCATAATCAATTTGTATGAGCTTTTAGTAGATGGGGGCATGAAGCCCATCAATGAGTCAGGAAACCAAAATTAATGAAGTCATACTTCAAATTGTAAAGCTTCCTCTGTAATCTCTGCTGAAACCAGTGAGTCCAATGACTAGGAGCATGTCTACATGAGCCAAAGGAAAGGTTTCTCCCCACCCTTGAATCATGCTGTCTTCACAATGCAGGGCCCGAGGCCCAATTTGACTGCGGGCTGTCTTCACATGGGAAGGGCAGCAAATCTGGGCCATCCTTCCTTTAATCTGCTTTTTTTTTTTTTTTTTTTTTAAAGCCTCACTATTTGCTCTCAATATTTTCAGAAATGTTCAAGCACTCCAAAGCAATGCCAAGTGGCTGGTCACAATACATCCTACTGTGCCCAATAAGCAAAGCAAAGCAGCTTCATTTATATACCACTTCATATCGTGCTATGGGATGTCTAAGTGGTTTACAACTGTAAGCTCATTGCCCCCCAACAGCTGGGTACTCATTTTAGCGACCTCAGAAGGATGCAGGTCTGAGTCTAGCCTGAGCCCTGGCTAGTATTGAACTCGCAACCTTGTGGTCTATGAGTGAGTGGCTGCAGTATAGGCATTTAACCACTGTGCCACCAGGGTGCCTGGCCATGTGATTGATGCTAGGCACCTCACTTTCAGCCTCAGAGACAGTGACTCACACCAGCAGCCACTGTGGTGGCCAGCACAACAAGATGTGCGTGTCAAAAACCACCCAACATCACTGTGGAGTGCCTAGGAAACTGGGGAATTCGAGGCAGCTTTGGGACTGTGCCAGGAATATTATGGTCAGTATAGATCCACTCTAGCTCAGCTTGCTCCTTAACTGTGTCTCAAAAAGTTTTCAGTGGTAGCCTCAAGTAAGATACCAAGTTGGGTCGGTCCCATTCCATCATCCCATCTTTCCACATTTGCTACAATCTAAATTACCAAGTGACACCTAAGCATGGAGTCCTCCAAATAAAATGTCTCAAATAAATATGGATCACTCCAAACCTAAGCATGGACTCTCTCATTAAGCTCTTCCCCCATCATGATCTAATATTGTTGTTTGTTTATTTGTTTGTTTATTTGTTTGTTTTTGTTGTCTTCAAGTCGTTTCCGATTTATGGTGACCCACAAGGCGAGTATCATGGGATATTCTTGGCAATATTTTTTCAGAGGTGGTTTTCCATTCCCTTCCTCTGAGGCTGAGAGCATGTGACCTGCCCAAGGTCACCCAGTGGGTTTCATGGCTGAGCTGGGAACTGAATCTCTAGGATGGAGCCATGGCAGTTAAAGTGGTGTCAAACTGCATTACTTCTACAGTATAGATGCAGCCTATAGACATCTAGCTGAGCACTCATGAAAAGATGCTTGTTCAATTCTATTCTGCTTGGCTTCTCATTCAGCAGAGGTGTTTGACATCTCCTGTCCATTAGCTGGTAGGGAACTATTATTACACCCCCTACTTTCCTCCTGGATGCTCTCATCTTCCTTTTCATTTCAATAATCATTATAATTTATCCCAGACACGTTCTTCTCTGCAAATCAGCGAGTGGTTGTTTCACACAATAAACAAAGGATTGGAAAAGAAAATATATATAATATGCATATTATAAGTGTCCAAGGCTCACTCTATCCCAAGTGTAAATAATACAGCATTGAGTTAATAAAGATCCACTGAATTTCTCTGCTGATTAAATGTAAGAAAGCTTTCTGAACACAGTTGCTCCTTTTGCTTTTTGCGGGAGAGTGAGAGAAAGAGAGAGTCTGTTTGAGCAAGTGCTTTTTAATGGGAATGGATGGAAGCAGAAAATCTGGCACCATGGCATGTGAGATTTATTCATCTGACATAGCAGGTGGTCCATCATAAGCAATCTGCCATGTGGTCTAACCATTCTTTCCAGATGGATGAGAGACAGGTGAATGAACACAGTTTTACCATTCTAGATTTTAATTTTCTTAGCTCTTGACAGCTGAGGAGTTCTTTTTAGCAGCCTTGGAATTTGTAACGGTTGCTGTTGTTCGTGCTGTGTGCCTTCAAGTCATTTCCAACTTATGGCAATACTATCTTGGGGTTTTCTTGGCAGGATTTGTTCAGAAGAGGTTTGCTGTTGCCTTCTCTTGAGGATGAGAGAGTGTGTCTTGCCCAGCGTAATGCAGTGGGTTTCATGGCCAAGATGGGAATCAAACCTGGGCCCTAGAGTATGTAAGAACATGCTGCAGAAAATCCTAACCCAAATTCTAGGAAATTTTAATCATTAAGAAGAGCCAATCCATGTTGCAGCCCAGGACATCCTCTGGATATAATTTTGCCCCACTGGGCAGGAAAATGGTGATCTGGAGGTGAAGGATTCAATATCTTTTCATTTCTAATGGTCTGATTCTTTATATCTTCTATGGGTTGCTTAAATAAAGCACACTGTTGTTGCCTTCAAGTCATTTCTAACATATGGCAACCCTAAGGCATACCTATCATGGGGTTTTCTTGGCAAGTTTCTTCAGGTGGGGTTCACCATTGTCATTATTTGAAGCTGAGAGAGTGTGACTTGGCCAAGGTCTCCCAGTGGGTTTACATGGCTGAGCCAGGATTTGAACCCTAGTCTCCAGAGTCCTAGTCCAACACTCAAACCACTAAACCACGCTGGCTCTTACACTAAAGCACACGAAAAGAAATAATCAAAAAAGAACAACTCACAGTAAGCAGAATTTGAAAACTACAAAACTTTTTACACTATTTAACACTTTAAACAGGACAGTACGAATCATAGAATCATAGAGTTGGAGGAGACCTCAAGGACCATCCAGTCCAACCTACTACCATGCATGAAGACACAATCAAGGCATCCCCTAATAGTAGAGAACGATGGGAATTGTAGTCCAATTCTAATTCCTGTTGCAAATAAACCAGTCAAGTTACCCAGCAGTCTAGCTATGGAGCCAGCTTCTGTACATCCCTCCCTTTCATATCTATAAATAAATAAATAAATAAATAAATAAATAAATAAATAAATAAATAAGAGGTTTGCAGCACACAGGTGAATTATGGCATATGCTTACAGATCTACACATAACAAATGTTATGTGTAGATGTTGCCTCTGACTCAAGCTTTACCGAAACCTTCAAGATCCTGCCCAGAATGGCTAGAGGATCATAATACCTCTATGTATTTGTGGTTTCTTTGGGGTGGCTTTTACCAAGATGTTGCTGCTTCTCTGGCTAAAGAAAACAGTTAAAATAATTTAAAGTGATCAATGCAAATTTGGACAAAATCGACGATACCCAACGATATGAAGCTTTCATAAATAGCCATGTTTTTGTTTGGTGCAGGAATGACAGTCACCAATTGGGCCTCCAAGGGGAAGCTTCTCCCTAAGCGGGTGCCACAACAAAGAAGACCCTTTCCATGTCCTTTCCATGTTTTACAGTATATTGCCTTGACTAATGGGATCCAGAGGAAGGCCTCTCTTGAAGACCCCAAACCATGAGCAGGTGTATATGAGGAGCGGCGATCCTTCAATAAAATTTAGCAAGTCATTTAGGACTTTAAGCCTCATTGCTAACACCTTATGTTATGTATTTATTTATCTATTTTATATGCTGCCTTTCTCCTAGAGTGGAACCCAAGGCAGTTCAATAAAGAAAATCAATTGCCAATGTGACATTGTGGTTTTTGAGCATTTGACTCTGGAAATCAGGGTTTGAATCCCCGCTCGGCCACTGGATGACCTTGGTCATATCACACTCTCTCAGCCTCAAAGGAAGGCAATGGCAAACCCTCCCTGAGGAAATTCTGCTAAGAAAACCCCTGTCATAGGGTCACCATAAGCTGGAAACTACTTCAAGGCACATAACAACAATCGCCTGAAAAGCAATTAAAAATAGTCACATTAAAACAATATAGAATTATTTTAAAACATATAAATTAAAAATAAATAAATAAAACAGACACAGCTTTAAAAAAAAAAAGCCTTCCTGGCACTTTTACATATTAAAATTCTACGTTAAACAAAAAGGTTTAACTCAGACCAGAAACATATAAGTAGACAGTGCAATTCTTTTAAAACTGATTTTATATGGTTTCTGGTCAGCAGTCTAGCAGAAGTCATCAAGGGTAGCCCCATGTAAATTTCATTGTGGTAGTCTAACTGAGAACTCACCAATGCATCAACTGCTGTACTCTGCAAACTTTTCTCCTATGAGACAAAAAGAACAAACTAAAATATAAAGTGGGTTTTCAACCTCATTCTCATGGGGGAAAAAAAAAAAAAAAACAGTCACACTGGCCAGGATGGTAGCTATGCTGCATGCAGGCTTTATAGAAGATGAAAACTATCACACTGTAAAGCTGGGTGCCTTGACCAGGTTGAAGGTTACTGTGATCAAAAACTATTAGAGCAGTCCTGCACATGTTTGTTGTGTGCCTTCAAGTAGTTTCCAAATTATAGTGACCCTAAGACAATCCTATCACATGATTTTCCTTGTAGGATTTGTTCAGATTTTGGATTTGCCAATGCTTTCCTCTGAGTGCTTTCATGGCCCAGTAGGGATTTGAGTCCAACACTCAAACTATTGCACTATTTTGGCTCATAGCACATTACTCTGAAATTCTAGAGAAGTGTATGAGATGTAGGTGTATATCACACGAGGAAAGAAAGCGGAAGTTCAGCTGAATAGTAGCTCCTTTCTACATGCCTTACTGCATGATGTTGTAGTCCTCCAGTTCCTTTCCCATGGGAGATGGTCCTAAAAGAGAATCTTTTTTTCTAGCTGGAAAAATCAATTTGACCAAAGACTCACTTTTATGACCATGGAAAGAGAACTGAAGAGCTAAGATGTCATGGGTATGTAGAAAGGTGCTAGTATCCAGCGTAATGTCTGCTTCCTTTTCTAGTGCAATAAGCTCCTTGCTTCTGCACATGTTTATTTAGAAGTAACTTTCACTCTTCGCGAAGGTTCATGTCCAAGTAAGGGTGTTTAGAAATGTAGCTTAAGTTGCTCTTCTGAATAAATTTATTTTACATGAAGTCAACAGGCAGAAACATTGCACTCAGAAGCAAACATCTCCCTACACATATACAGCCAAAGAACAGTCCTTTTGATCATTCGTAGACACACCGTACAGGATGCATTTTACAATCTCGACACAGAAGGGAGACAAAGACCTCGGTCTTCAGCATGATGAATTGAAATGCATATCCCAGGGAATGTTGGTATTAGCATTTGGAATTCAATGTGCTGCACCCAAAATCTGTGGGATTTGCTTGAACTGTTTCCTTTCAAAGAGAATTTCAGCAAACTTCTCATGTGCTTGCATTAGCTACGCAATGGGCAAGGTGTGTGTTCCTTTTGTGTTTTAATTGTCTTTATATATTAATCTTTGGGAATCTCCAGAGATGATGACTGGTCACTTCCATGTCCATCAGTGGAGCATTTAATCTTCTCTGGATAATGTCCTGAACTCTATAGCAATTCCTGAAGGTAGTAAACTCTATCTATCAAAATAGGTTCAGCACCTTGGATAGCTCCTTTAAAATCCTTTGAACTACTGTATAGTCCAGTTCTTTTTTTTTAATTTTTAAATAAATTTTATTGATTTTTTTTTAAAAAACAATTAACAAAGAAAAAAACACAAGACACTTTACAAAGAAACATATAAAACAAACTTCACAAGACTACATGTACAACTACATTACTAACATAACATAAATTGGACTTCTTTCTATTATCTACTGATATTGCTTAATCACATTCTTTTTTTAAAAAATTCCTCTTGATTTGTGTATTACTATCAGCTATAACCATTTTACATCCATTTTACATAAACCTGTGTTAACTAATATATTCACTTTCTCTGTGTTCCATAACTTATATATTCTTTTTCTCTTATATAC
>CM034706.1:4556194-4576105 GCA_020142125.1 Phrynosoma platyrhinos
TTCATAGACTAATGTATTTAATTCTCTTTATGTTTATAGCTTTTCTATCCCTATTACCCAAAGGTCCCCCCATTTTTTATATATATATATCTAATAAACGGCTTCCAAACTTTATGAAAATTTTCTTCTGATTTTTTTTTGTAACATTTGTGTTAATTTATCATTTTCCATTAATTCATATAATTTCCAGATCCATACATCAATATCTGGGATCTTCTTTTGTTTCCACATTGCAGAATAAACTAATCTAGCTGCCGCTAACATATAAAAGAGAAGTCTGCCATATTGATTTTCCAACTTGTCATCTTCAATTATATTCAATAAATATATACTCGGATCTTTTGATACTGACTGATCTAATACCTTTTCGATTTCTACATGTATCTTCCCCCAAAATGTATAGTCCAGTTCTGAGAACATGTTCTGAGACAGTAACTGGAAGAAAGTCCTCCCAAGCACCTGAATTGAGAACAGCTACATCTTGACAGAATGAACACTTGTGACAAACAACCCATCATTTCCCCCCTCTTTTATGATTTTTAACACCTTTTCCTGATGAATAATCCAGTGGAGCTTTGAATGCTTTGTGCATTTTGGTTTGCTCCATAAAGGTATCACTGTTTTGTGGATTTTGGATGTTATTGTAGTCCCTCCCACACTGTTTTGTGGATTTTGGATGTTATTCTCTCCCTCTGTTCCTTGAATCTCAGTCTGCCCAGTTTCATGCAGCCAGTTCTCAGAATGTTTTTACTACATTGATAATTCAGTTTTTACTTCTTCCCTCCTCCACTGTTGATTATTCTTCTGACTGCTATAAAAGATATTTATATTTTAATTATTATTGGGACTCAGCTTTACACGATCCCAGCAAAACGGCTTTACATGATTCCACTCTCATCAACAGCTGCAGAGAAGAGATTGTAGGAAAATTCAGAAAATGCCCTTCGCCACACACCTGATTTATTTGTATTGGGTATCAAAATATTGATCTCCCAGCCTTTATCATGGGATCTTAGGCCATCACCAACATACAACAATATAAAGAATTTAAAACAACTCTAGATTTTTTAAAAAAACTAGTTTGAACAAGATAAAAAGATAGTGAGCAAGTCAACAAGTTAAAAGCAGTTGAAAAGGCTACAACAGTTTAAAGCCATTGACATGAACCATTTTATAGTAAATTAGTCTCCAAAGGTTTTAATTTTTTTTTTAAAAAAATATGTTTTGTCTTGGTGCCAGAAAGAAACCAAGATTGGAACCATTTGATCCTACAAGGGAAGATAATTTTAGAATTGCGGTGCCAAAGCCAAGAAGGCCCTTTTCCATGACCTCCTATATGCACATTGGGATGCAAAAAGAACCTCCACACATGCACAACAAATTTTAGGTATATGCAGAGGAGACAAGTGTGTTCATTTACATAAACTAGGGATGGAATTATTACTAGGCTTATTCTTGAAGGTAGCAACCAGTAATTTCAGCAATTTTCTTCTCACTACCAGAAAGCCTTCAAAAACCATTGTTGTTATTGTAGTTGTTTTGTGTCTTCAAGTCATTTCTGATGTATGGGGACCCTCAGGTGAACCTATCATGGGTTTTTCCTGGCAAGATTTGTTCAGAGGAGGTTTGCCATTGCCTTCTCCTGAGGTTGAGAGCATGTGACTTGCCCAAGGTCAACCAGTGGGTTTCATAAATGAGCGGGGAATCGAACCCTGGTCTCCAGAGTTGTAGTCCAGCACTCAAACCACTGTGCCATGCTGGTGCTGTACAAAAATCATACAGTTTCCAAAACCTATTTGCAATTTGGGTCTTATTCTCTGCAAATTTTGCATGTGGTTGCTTTGTGTAGGAAACAGCACTTTATGTACCAAAGACAATATTTTGATTCAGAAATATTCATTCCTATGCAGAAAATGTTGTTTCCTGCATCAAAAATACTGAACACTAAGAATGACTTAGGGAACTGGGGATGTTTAGCCTGGAGAAGAGAAGGTTAAAAGGTGATATGATAGCCTTGTTTAAATATTTAAAAGGATGTCATATTGAGGAGGGAACAAGCTTGTTTTCTGCTGCTCCAGAGACTAGGACCCGGAACAATGGATGCAAGCTCCAGGAAAAGAGATTCCACCTCAACATTAGGAGGAACTTCCTGACAGTAAGGGCGGTTCGAGAGTGGAACACATTTGTCCCTCGGAGAGTAGTGGAGTCTCCTTCCTTGGAGGTCTTTAAGCAGAGGCTGGATGGCCATCTGTCGGGGATGCTTTGATTGGGAGTTCCTGCATGGCAAGGGGTTGGACTGGATGGCCCTTGTGGTCTCTTCCAACTCTATGATTCTATGATTCTATGATTCTATGAATGCAAAGCAATCGTCTGCAAATTTTGCATGGAATAAATCCCTAATTACAGCATTTTTGTGTGCTAAAAACCCAGCATTTTCTGTGCAGGAAGTAATAATATTGCATTGAAGTATTATTTTTCAAGTAGAAAAAAAAGCTACTTGAAAAAAAAAAAGCTTCTTGTGCAGATAATGTTATTTTCTGCACAAAACAATCACATGTTAATTTTGAGCAGAATAAGTCCCAAATTGTGAAGATTCACACTTGTCCAGGATTCTTCTTATTAGGGTTTCTCAGCACTAAAAACAACAACATGGTTTTCAAAATTTTTGTTGGAGTATACTTTTGGAATATTCTTTCCATCCTTAACAGAAGCATGCAAAAAGGATGTGTGGAATTCCTGGCAGAATCCCAAATGCTAGTTATGATCTTTAAAGTCCTATATGGCTCCAGTCAGGGCTATGTAGAATAATATAATCATAGAGTTGGAAGAGACCACAAGGACCATCCACCTCAATCTCCTGCCATGCAGGAACTCACAATCAGAGCATTCCTGGCAGATGTGAAAGATCACGGCTGGAATTCTGTTAGGGACATGCACATATCTACTTATCCCTTATATCTGCGGATGTTCTTTTGGGGTGGGCATTAAGGGGTTGGTATTGCCTTTCTCCCTCTGCAGTCCCCAGAGCCTCCTCCAACTTACTGTAAAGCCCCTGAAGCCACTCCACACAGCCATTCTGTCCTTCTTGTCAAGCGAGCATTGTCAAAGAAACATCTAACTACTTGACTATTTGTTGTTGTTAACCGCTGTTAAGTCAACTTTGACTTATGGTAACTCCTTGAATAAGGAACCTCAAAGTCACCCCATTAACTCAGATCTTGCAGACTCAAGACCACAGCTTCCTTGGCTCAGTCTATCCATCTGTAATGCTGTCTTCTTCTTTCTACTGCCTTCTGTCTTCCCAAGTGGAATTGTCTTTTCTAGTGCATCATGTCTTCTGATATGGCCAAAGTATGTTTCATCATCTTGGCTTTTAGGGAGAATTCAGACATGATTTATTCTAGGATCCATTTATTGGACTTTTTAGCAGTCCACGGTACCAGTAGAACTCCGCTCCAGCACCACAACTGAGTCACAATAATGGCATCCGTGTTGAGATCCATGGGGGTCATCCGGGGGGGGTGTGTGTCTCAATGCATCTGTAATCATTGTGTGTCCAGATATAAGTTATAGATAGGTAGCCAGATGCTTCTCTGATCCTGCCTGCTTGCTGAGAAGCAGAGAATGGCATTGGGGACAACTTTAAGGGCTTTAAAGTAAGTAGGACAGAGGGTATATGGCTTAGCATAGTGATGGTTCACATGTGGACATTTATGCTACACTGAGGAGATCTTCGACTGAGGCCCACATTTTACTGTATGAACCTGGACAAGTATTAAGATCTTCAGATTAGGGCTTTCTCTCAGTCCCAGCGCCATCAGAGACACTTTTGGTGAGGCTGCTCCTGCTTTGCGGAACTCCCTTCCACAAGATGTGTGTTTGCCCTCCTCTCTTCTCTTTCTGACAGCAAGGAAATACCATTTTATTTAGGCAGGCCTTTGATTCTTGATGCATCATAGCAGGAAGGTTTTTTTTTTTTAAAATATAAGGGTGTGCTTTTACATTTCTAAAATTTGTTTTAAATGTGTTTTAAACTGTTCCAGTCTTGCGCTTTGAATATAATTATTTGTGTGTGTGGTTTTTTTTAAAGAAAACCCTCTTTGTACAATAAGATTTTAGCCATATTTTGTTTTAATTTCAGGAAAGCCATTGGGAGTCCTGTGCTGGCAGAAAGGCAGGGTATAACTGAAGTGTGAGGAAATAAAGAAATGTAGAATAGAAAGGGAAATTCAAACACCAACAAATCCAAGGGAGGAGGGAACTGCCATGACCTTGGATTGTCTTACCCATAAATTTCCACAATTGTTTATGAAATACACATATTTACAACATAATGATGGGCATAGATTTTGCCCTGATGCTGTTTCAGGGGGCTGGGCTCTAATGGATAATGTAAAAATGAGATTCTGATGGGAATGCTACATAGAAACCATGTAATATTGATCTTACAGAAATTGCACTGGGGATGCCAATATACTTCTGTTCCAAATTCACAGTGTTGGCATTACATTCAAAGTCATAAACCTAAAGGAATGTCTTTCCCTATATACACTTGCTTGAGCACTGAGGGCTTCTGGAGGGACCTGCATCTGTCTCCTATCAATGGGACCATGGGAAGACATATTGGAGGGCCTTCCTTGCAGTGATGCCCTGTTTGTGGAAAGCCCTTCTCTTCAAGGCCCACTTGGAACCAATGATGGTTTCATTGTGACATCAAGTTAAAACATGAGCCAGAACCTTGTTAGTCCCACCTATTGTAGGTCCATTAAATGATTGGGATTGGCCTTCATATTAGCTCACCAGTTAACAGTTGATCCATTGGATCTACTCAAGTTCAGACTATAAAAACAGGATTTAAGCCATGGCTTTTTATTAGAACCCTTGGAGCTTAACTGATTTCCAAGATTGATGTGTTATTGTTGTAATGTCCTGTCAAGTCTATTATGACTTACAGTGACCTTATAAATGATAGACCAGGGGTAGGCAACCTTTTTAAGCCGTGGGCCGGGTTGCTGTCCCTCAAGACAGTTGGGGGGCCGAAGCACCACAAACAAACAAACAAACAAATAAATAAATAATTTTTTTAAAAAAATTAAAAAATATGCATGCACACACTCTAAGCCCCGGAAAAGCCATAGCAAAAACCCTGTGGAGATTTTGCCAAGAAAACCCCAAGAACAAGTAATAACAACAATAATCAATATCATCATGGCGGGCGGCGGCGGCGGCGGCAGGACCAGCCTGGGGCCGGTCCAAAGGCCTCACTGGGCCGCATCCGGCCCCCGGGCCTTAGGTTGCCTACCCCTGTGATAGACCTTCAAAAGCCTTGTTCATCAACAGTCCTGCTTACATCTTTTGGGCTTAAGGTTTCTTTTACTAAATTAATCAATTAAAATGTGGCCTTTCTTTTTCTCTTTTCCTAATGTTTCCCACTTTACTGAGCATTTGAGTCATTTGCAATGAGCCCTGTCATTTCATAATGTGTCCAAAATATGATAGCATCATTTTTCCTACACCAGTTTCTGAGACATTGGCTCTCATCTTTTCAGGGGTGTAAACATAACTGGGAAATTGTTTTACTTTGTTGGTCAAAGTTGATGGAAGAATTTATTGTCTTCCAGAAGGATATTGACAAGCTGGAACATGTTCCAAGGAGGGCAACCCAAAATGGTGAAAGGTGTGGAAGCCATGTCCTATGATGAGTGGCTTAGGGAGCTGGGTTTGTTTAGCCTGGAAAAAGAAAGGTTAAGAGGTGATATGATAGTCATGTTTAAATATTTGAAAGGTGGTCCTATTGAAGATGGAGCAAGTTTGTTTTCTGCAGCTTCAGAGTCTTGGACACAGAGGATGGATGCATACTACAGGAAAAGAGATTCCACATAAATATTAGGAAGACCTTCCTGATTTTAACAGCAGTTTGATAGTAGAATATGCACCCTTGGAGTGTGATGGCATCTTCTTCTTTGGAGGTTTTTAAACAGAAGTTGGATGGCTATCTGTCTGGACTGCTTTGAGTGTGTCTTCCTGCATGGCAGAATGGGGTTGAAATGCATGGTCCTGGATGACATTCAAATTACAGGATGTGGAAGTATCACTTTAAAAGATAATTAGTTGCCTAAAACTCTCTATAGTAATTATATCTATTATAGAACAGCATTCCAGAGTCTAACAGGAGATTGGCAAACCCAGTTCTCAAGGTGATGCTTTGTAACATCAAATGCAAAAGCAAGACTTTGATGCCTTTTTCCCTGTAAGGTCATGGTCTTAGACATGGAATATGTGTGTGTGTGGTCTACCTTTTCCATCAATGAAAACTATTCCTCAAAACCCCTTGTCATAAAGGTAGATCTTATGACTCCAGCACCACCACTTTCTTTTCTCTCTATATTTTTATAAAACAAAACTTTGGGCCTCGGCAGACGGCTAATAGAGCCGTCTTCCGGGCCCAGAAGAGGAGGGGCAGCCGCACGAGTGGCGCCCCTTCCTCTTCCTGAGGTCGCCCTCGGAGTTGCTGGCCCTCCGCACGGCTGGCGCTCCGGGGATGACCTCACGCCACGGCGACTGGACGCGCTGCGGCGTTTGAGTCAGGGAAAGTGCACCCGCCACTTTTAGGGCGCACTTTCCCTGAAATCTAAAAGGAGTGCCAATTTGGAGCTCCTTTTAGATTCGCCGCAGGAGCGCCGCGGTGCGGAGGCTGAGCTCCGCCGGTGCTCCGACCCGCGGCGTCTCCGGGGCCTCCGTCTGCCGAGGCCCTTTTTAAATGAAGAAGACTGTGAGCTTCAGTGTAATGTATATTGCACCTTCTTCCCAGACTAATACAAGTACAACTAAAATGTAGACTTTGGATTTTTGGTTATGGTCAGTTGAGATGGAAATAATATTCAAAAAATTTTTAAAAAATGATTGAAAAATGTGGTTACTGAGTGTTGAGGAAACCTGGTGAGAAGAATCCTGGAAGGATGAGCATCTTTTCATTTTGTGACTTATTCTGTGAACAAATTGCATGTGTTTGTTTTCTGCAGAAAATAGCACTTTCACAGAGGAATTTTTTTTTTTTTTGGCATAGAAATGCTGTTTTCTGTGCAGAACAACAAGTGTGTGAATTTTGTACAGGATAAGTCCCAAATTGTGCATAGCTTTTCAAAACTGCATGGTTTTCAATGACTTTCTCATAGCAGGAAGAAAATTGCTAAAGCTACTTGTTGCTTTCTTCAAGAAAACCCTTAATGAAGAATTGCATCCCCAACAGTCATCATGACTACCACCTGCATTTGATTCCAAGGAATATCAAAGATTTCTTAGTAGGGATAGCAAAAAAGAAAGCTACCATAGTATAGTAGTTTGAGCATTGGACTATGCTTATAGAGGTCAGGGCTTGAATCCCCACTGGGTCACCTTGGTCAAGACATATGCTCAAAGCCCCAGAGGAAGCCAAATGCCAGCCCCAAATCCATCGGAACAAATATTGCCAAGAAAACTTCACAATAGGTTTAGCATAGGCTGGGTTTTCTGGCAAGATCTGAAGCAAAAGGTAAACCCATTATAAGGAGGGGTATACTCTGGTTCTGATGCTGACTTGACCAGACATTGTTTGGACAGTTCACACCAAAGCCAGGGTTTGGGTTGTGTGACATCCAGACTACTTCCCAACAGGACAGTGGAAGGCATTTTATTTGGCCCATGTAGACAAGGTCACAATTTAAGACAGTTTCCCATATTCCCATATTCTGACTTGTGTACTTCACTGGGTGTACTTTCATGTTCATCTCCCAGTCCAATCTCTGGTTTAGGGAACAATTTTCAGGTTTAAATTTAGTTCTGATCATTTCTAGCATATATTTTACTCATGGAAAACTGATGCTAAGGAAAACGGAATTCCTGACAGACTTTATACATCATTGTTAGCATTCTCACCTTCTGCAAAACTGTAAGTGTTATTCATCATTGAAATACATTCAGTAAATGCAACCAATAAATTATTTTACATGGACCAAATGGGACCAGAAATAAGATCTGTAAATGCATATCTATGAACAGGAATCAATGCTCTGTCCAAAGAAAGAGCTAAATATAGAATGGTCATTTCCTTAGAAAGGGCAGCCAAGTATTCAGGTTGCAATCCATGAGAAGTTTCACACTTCTGTTGTGATTTCATCAAATACCTGGACTTCTTTTCAATTAGTCCAGACACAAAGATGATAATGGTTTAAATGTAGCCTGTTAAGAAAGAAAAAGGCAGAGGAGCTTAATTTGTCCAATTTTGTCTCAAAGAGTCCCCCTCTGTCTAATTGGACTTAATATTTTCACAATCTTCCTGCCAAATCCATTTTGTCCAGCCCACGAGAATCTAATTACATGGGAACATTTTAATCGCATTGCACTTCAAACAGTGCAATGCAGCTTCTCTTAATTTGCAGGCTTGATGCATACACCCTGACCTGCAATTTCCCTCCATTTGGTGCTGATGCCTCCAACAGCCCCAAAGCTTGCCAGGGTTTAAAAATCTTGAGTTATAATGTCTAGGCAATAAGTTTCATGTCCATGTTGAAATGGGAGATTCAGCAGCTTTCATAGAATGACAGAATTTGAAGGGACCTCAAGAACCGATCTCACTTGGAGTACTGTGTCCATTTCTGGGAACCAAGTTTAGAAAGAATGCTGGCAATCTGGAACAACCAAGATGATAGGAAACCATATCCTATGAGGCCTAGCTTAGGGAACTGGGAAGATTTCATTGGAGAAGAGAAGACTGAGAGGTGATATGGTAGCTATCTTGTAATATTTGAAGAGATGCCATGTTGAATCCAAACTAATGGATTCAAATTTCAAGAAAAGAGATGCTAACCTTAAACATCAACAAGAACTTCCTGACAATAAGAACTGGTCCTGCCTCAGAGAGTGGTGGATTCTACTTCTTTAGAGGTCTTTAAACCAAGGTGCTGTACTTTAGAAGAATGGAATAGACCTTTTGTCCTCCAGGTGTTTTGGACATTTGAAATCCTCCATTAGGATGGGACCATGGCAGTTAAAGGACCTTATCACACGGGGCCAAAAGCAGCAAGAATCCACTAAGAATCAGGTGCTATAGCGCTATACATTCCCGCATGATTACACGACGTCGCTCAGACACGACGTCGCTCAGAATCCAGCAAGAAACTACTCGGAATGCAGCATCATTCGGGTTCTTTTGAATGTCGGTTTCAGCGGGCATTGCAATAGCGCAAGCTTATCCATAGCGCTATTATAGTGCTAGCGCCATATTTATACTAGCGCTATAGTACTGCAATGATGCTCATATTGCTTTCTTGCCACTTTTGAGAGCAGCGTGGGATAAGGTCCAAAGTGATTGCAACCTATGTATAAATATTAATGAAGATATATTCCCTGCTGATGACTCTGGGTCAGTATAATATCCCGACTTTGTGCACAAGGCAACATTACAGTGATCAGGCATGGTATAGCTTACCTAGGCTCACTGCTGCTTCTCCTTATGTATGACTTAAAGATCTCAGGTATGCTACACATAGGCTATTGTCATAGGGTGCAAGAATAAGGGTGGTGTGCACACCATGTTTGGAACACCACAGGTCCCACCATCCCCAGTGAACACACTCATGTGCATCTTGGATCAGGCTATTTCAAGGACTGTACCTTCCTTGCCTGATCTCAAAAATCTTCAGGGTCTCAGAGGCCCTTCTCTCTATCTCATCACCTTCGCAGGCACATTTGACACAATTGGTGGGACCTTCTCTGTGGCTGCCCCTAGAAACTAAAACTCCTTCACTAGACTGGCTCCCTCTGGTGTCCTTCTGTCATCAAGTGAATACTTTTCTATTCAAACAGGTACCTGAGAATTGATTGCTTTAGGTAATGGATTTTCTTTCTTTTTAAAAATCCTGTACAGTTTTTGCTCTATGCTTTTAGAGTAATGTATATTACATAGTTTTCATTCTATAGACAGTTCAGCATTATTTCAAATTTAGTGCTGTATATTTAACAAAGCTTGCCAAGAAAACCCCATGATAGGTTCATCTTAGGGTCACCATAATTTGGAAATGACTTGAAAGACATACAACAAAATGCTGTACCTCTTTCTATTCTGTATGCCATCTTAAGTCCCACTCTTGGGAAAACAGTGGGATATAAATGAAGTGAATGAATGATTGCTACCTTTCTGCACACACAATGGGACAACATTATAAAATGAACTTGACCTTGGCAAATTTTAATTAGTTCAAATAGTTAGCCAGAAGTAACCCAATGTATACTGGGGGGGATAGAGAACCCTTGCAGAGGCAGAATTCTTCCAATGAATTGTACTTTTATTAAGGGGGAAAACAAACCAACAATGCAAGCATATACACACACACACAGGAGTTCATGGAATTCCTACAAAAGACTTCCCTATCAGAATAATTAGCCAAAATCTTGGTGCTCTTTTTCATGATGTAGATCAGCTCGGCTACTCCCAGAGCGAAGTTGAGATGGAGGCAGCAGAAGGAGTAAAATGTTGTCAAGTCAGGTCTGACCATAGAATGTGGTGCTCATCTCCATTACTAAGCTGAAGTCAGAGACTATTCTGTGATCCCGTGGCCAGCTTGATTGCATAGAATGCTGTTACCTTCCCACCGAAGTGGTACCTCTTTATCTACCTGCATTTGCATGCTTTTGAACTGCTAGGTTGGCAGAAGCTGGGACTAGTGATGGGAGCTCACTTCATCATGCAGCACCCGGGCTTCGAACTGCCAATCTGCCGATCTTGCCATCAACAGAGTCAGCGTCTTAACCACTTGAGCCACTGCATCCCCCCAGAAGAGGTAGACCAGTAAGGAATTTCAGAGAGACATGAGATCCCTCTTTCCTTCCCTGCCAGCTGCTCTCAGAACAAAGAGATTTGGAGGCTTTAAATAGCCAAAAACTGGCTTTAGGCAGAGGTCCTAATTTCAAAGGGTCCAAATTGACATTGTAAAGGTTTCCTTGAAGTAGATAGCTTCCGGGGGGGGGGGGGTATTGGGTCTTATCTGTCTTGTAGCCAAAGCTCATCTGGGCTGTAAATCTCCTGGCTTCCCTGTCTCCTGAGGTGTGAATCTTTCTGTTTGCAACTCCTGGAACTAAATGCTTGATCTGCAAATCAATGCTGTGGTCTACATGACCATCTACCTTTGAGGTCTACATGACTAACTCACTCCTGAGTACATGGCTGAAACTGTATTTCCATTTTAGGGTCATGTCAGAAAATGTCCTCACACCCACAGAGCATGAAAAATACTTGAGTCATCGTTACAACATACACAACTCTACCTTGAACTGAATGTGGACATTCCCCATCAGACAAACATCTAAACTACATTCACTGGGGAATTTAGGCATCCATGCAACACCAACAGGATTCCTGTCCAAGGAAGTAACTTGCCTAAGCTCTTTCAATTATACAGTTCCATCTGGTTGTATCGGCAATTAATGGGAACCTCTTGCAAGGTTTCTGATCTTTTGGTCTGACCTGGTACAGCTGTCCTCCCATATGTTATGTCTTAGACAGATTTTCAAACAGCAGGACCAAAATGCTTATGCTAGCCTTGTCCCTTCTCCAAAACCCCCCTGGCTGGTACTTGCTATCTTACTTTGGAACTTGCATTCCATTATCTTCTCTGCATAATAGGTTTTAAAGTGCCAGAAGCCAGTCTCCCTGTGGCATAAAAGACAATTTTGAACACTAATGGTCATTGGCAAACAGGATGTAAATGGCCTAGCAGTTAGCAAGAGTCGCATAATGTGAGTCTATACCAGGTGCTGAGTGCCATGTGCTTCTCTGTATCATTGTGGGAATTTGTGGCCACTTCTTGCTGTCGAAGGCCACCTTGTGCCCTTCTGTTTTAATATTTTACAAAAATGGGAATGCTTCAGCCGAATTTGAAGCGGATGGTGTACTTTATGTGAAACAACAGACTCATCTTGTTAAGCATTGTGTTTGTTAACTGCTCCATCACTTCTGACTGATTGTGTACATTCGTGGTGCAAATTCCTACTACTACTGCATTTTTGCTAAAATGGAAAATAAAATAGTAAGCAGACTTTCTCTGAACTCATTCTCAATTATTTTAACTTAACCATCTAATTCAAAAGACCTGAGTCAGAGCTACATGGAGGTAACTGGAAATGGCTTTATGTTGCAGCAGTTCTGTGTGATAATGTTGGAAATGTGCCAAATGATATGATTTTCTGCTTGCATGGAGTCTGCCGTGGCTGGTTCTAAAGGTAATCAGGGAATTAATTAGAATCAGGCTATCTGAAGGCCTATACCTACTTATTTTCAGCTTTCAGGGAAGGGCTTTCTGTTAGCCTCACTAGAAACAGAGAAGAGGGCCTTTTTGGTTACTGCTCACAAGCCCCTTTGTTCTTTCATTAGAACTGAGAAATGTTAGACCTCCAAGGTCTTCTATTTCCACCCAGAAAAAACAATCAGCCAAATAAATAAATAAATAAATAAATAAATAAGAGAACTCCAGCAATAGTGGATATTCTTCAAATAAGGCACAGGACCCCTGCACCATAATTTCTTTCACCCTCCCAGAGAGGTATAACTAAGTTTGGGAGAGGCAAAATTAAAGCATTGGCCCCACATATAAGAATTATGCTTCCTATGAAATTTTCTTTCAGTGTCCAAATTTCTAGCATTGCAGAAAGTGAAACATTGAAATTCTTCATACACAGGACTTTTCTAATTACTATGCTTGAATTCCTTTAGTCACTTTGCCTGCTTCTTTTCTTTCCATGCCTAACCCCTATCTCTCAATGGTACATTGATGTTTTAAGTTACTGATGTTTTAAGTTACTGAAATACTAAACTTTTGGGAATGAAAGGGATATTTCACAGGAACATAATTCTTATTGGGATGTCAATGCCTGCATTCCCTCCCCAGGAAAAAAAAAAGGGTTTAGTTTAGTTTTAAACAAAACCAGAAGAAGATTCTCAATCATGCCCTGTTTTGTTTTGGGAAATTTCTGTACATTGCAACATGGCAGAAGGGCAGAAATTTGCTCATCCACTCTGGAAGTCTAGAAGACCAGGGTGATGCACTGTTGTGGTTTAAGTGGGTGGTGCCCCATGTGTGTGCGTTATGTGTCTTCAGGTCATTTCAGACCTATGGTGACCCTATGGCAAACCTATCATGGGGTTTTATGGGCAAGATTTGTTCAAAGGAGGTTTGACATTGTCTTCCCCTGAGGCTGAGAGTATCTCCAAACAATTCAACCACCCCTGATTGGAACAATATCATTACAAATTACAGCAAGCTCAAATTTTGCTGCCATGTTTCAAGGCCATTCAACTGAAAGCATCTCCCCCCCCCCCCATATGAAATGAAACTGAACTTTGATTTTACTGCTGCTGACAGTGATTACAAAGAATAAGTCATCCAGAGACCCTTTTCGTTCACCATGTAGAGAAGATTATTAAAGTCTCTCTTACTTGATTGTACTACATTCACTTCACCCTTCCCCATCATTTCCTGGAGAGGATATTTATCCTGCAAAATGAACATTCCAAATCCTTTGCTGGAGTTTTTAAATGAACAAATAATCCGCAAAGCTTTCAAGTACAATGCAGTGCCATCATTTCTTATTGTTCATTTTCCTTGGATCCACAGAGCCAATTCAAATCAGATATGACTTTTTGGATACAATTAGTAATTACCCATAACATGCTAAAGGAAAATCCTGCATATTTTTCATGGCTTTCTTCCTTAAAATTCTCAAACAAATGTGAGTTCAGAGAGAGGAAGAGAGAAAGAAAGAAAGAGACAAAGGCTGCATCGGCACCACAAAAAGAATCAGTATGACACTGCTTGAACTGTAGGGCTCAGTGCTCAAATTCTGGGACTTGTAGTTTTGTGAGATATTTAGCTTTCTCTGTTAGAAAGAATTCTTCATTGTTGTGTTTTGTGAAACCTCCTTATCTAACTTTGTATTACAGTAGAGAGGGTTCAAAATTGCTATTGGCAATGGAGTATCTACAGAGAAGCAAAAAGGGCACAGTCCCCAAATAAGAATTCTGCCCTTCCAAAGAAATATTTCATCAGTCCTCAAATTTCTTGCATTTCAGTAGCTTAAAACATTTGTTGAACATTTAGAGAAATGTAGTTTAGGTATCCCAAGAAAAGTAATAGGCAAAGTGACCAAGGGAATGTGGGACATCTTCATGGGAAAGTGTCCCTTATGTGTACAGATGTGCTTTTTTGGTGCTGCAGAGGTTGGCATTTTTCCCCACTCAAACCAGTGCCAAAGCTCCACTCCTAACTTACTGCAAGGCCCCAAAGTAGTCTCATACAGCATTTCCATGCTTCAAGGTGAACAGACAGCATAGGAGAAGCATTGGGGTACCTTTGTACAAAGTCTGGTTGCTTCAAATGGTTGAGAATATGGCATCCAGACTGATTACAGGTACATCCAGGAATGATCACATTACACCAATCTTAAAAATCATTCCACTGGCTGCCAATTAGTTTCTCGGTGGAGTACAAAGTGTTAGTTATTACCTTTAAAGTTTGACATGGTTTGAGTCCAGGTTACCTACAGGATCGCCTTCTCCTGTACAATCTGCCCCATACACTCTGGTCTTCTGGGACATGTTTGCTCCAACCAGCCAGAACCAGACTAGCAACAGTTTCCCAGAGGACCTTTTTGTGTGTTGCCCCCAGACTGTGGAATGACCTGCCAGAAGCAATAGCAATAGCAATAGCAAGCACATTTCTGTACCGACAACTTAAAACACTGGTGGCATTTAAAGCAACATTAAAGACACATCTCTTTCAGCAGGCCTATCCAGTCAATTTTAAATCATGATTTTTAATCTGTATATGAACTTTTATGTGTGCTTTTTAATGATTGTATGGTGTATTTTAACTGCGTTTTTAATTTTGCATTTTGACATGCTGTACTCTGCCTTAAACCTTGAGGAGAATTGGGAAAAAAATTATGTTGTTGTTGTTGTTGTCGTCGTCATCATCATCATCATCATCATCATCTGACAACTGCTTCCAATCAGGTGCACAATGTTTACCAAAGCTTGTGACCCCAAATTCTTGTGATCTTGGAGGACCCCTGTGGATCTCAATTCTGATGTCACCACTGTGGGTCCAGCAATGGGGGGAGCCAGCCTATCTCCAATCCTGCCTGCTCACCTTGAAGCATAGAATAGGCATCTGAGGCAATTTCATTGCTTTGCGGTAAGTCAGAGTTGTGGTGGTACAGTGGGCTCTTGGTATCTGCTAGGGTTTGGTTCCACGACCCCTTGTGGATACCAAAATCCATGTATGCTCAAGTCCCATTAAATACAATGGCCTAGTAAGATGGAGTTCCTTATATAAAATGACAAACATCAAGGTTTACTTTTGGGAATTTATAGATTTTAAAAAGATTTTCAAACTGTGAAATCCTTAAATGCATGGATAAAAAAATATATCCATGGATATAGAGGGAGGACTGTATATGGCTCAGTATTGTGTAGGTTCACATGGGGATCTTTATGCTATATTGAGGGGTATTCAGCTGAGACCTGATCATGAATGATTTTCAGTGCCCCACCCTATAAAAAGCTAGAAATTTGGGGGCTGAAGGAACACTTCCTGGGAATGGGGCAGAAATCATTTTTTAAGGGGCAATGTCCTTGCTTTGTCCCAACCTCTAGCTATACTCCAATAGGCAGGAGGAGCTTTGTTTCTTTAGGATGAGAGTTTCAACCAGGATGGAATGAATATTCAAAAATATTTAGAAAATGGTTGAAAAACATGGGTGTTTTTTTTTTAGTGTTAAGAAACAGCAATGAGAAGAATTTTGGACTAATGAGAATCTTCAGAGTTTGGGACTTATTCTGTACAAAATTCACATGTAGTTGCTATGTTCAGAAAACAGCAGTTTCTACAGAGGGAACAGCATTATCTTCATGGAAAAAAATAATATCTCAAAGCACAAATATTAATTCCTGCACAGAAAGTGCTGTAATTGGGGATTAATTTTGTGTAAAATTTGCACATGGTTGATTTGCCTAAAAGACAGCATTTTATGCCCAGGAATTATTTTAGCTCAGAATAATGACGACTCAGGAATTAATATTTCTGGATATAAATATTATTTTCCATGTAGAGAATGATATCTTCTGAACAGAAAATGTTGCAATTGGGGATTTATTCTGGATAAAATTTGCACACAGTTGATTTGCATACAAAACACTATTTTCTGTGAAGGAATTAATATTTCATCATTGAAATATTACTTTCCATTCAGAAAATGCTGTTTTTTTGTGCAAAATGTTGCTTTTTTGTGCAAAACAACCACATGTAAATTTTTCACAGAACAAGTCCCAAATTATAGATAGCCATTAAAAACCATGTTGTTTTCAAATATTTTCTTACAGCAGGAACAAAATTGCTGAAGTTATTCATCATTACTTTCGAGAAGAAACTGAGGCTGCTACACTACAGAATTAATACAGTTTGACACAGCTTTAACTGCCATGGTTCAATCCTATGGAATCCTGGGATTTGTAGTTTGTTGTAGCACCAGAGATTGCTGGCAGAGAAGGCAAAATATCCCACAAAACTACAAATCTCAGAATTCCTTAGCATTGATCCATGGCCATTAGAAGTTGTATCAGACTCCATGAATCCTGCAGTGTGCCAGCAGCTTTAGTGAAAAATTGCATTCCTAAGTTCTAGAATGGAAACCAGTCACTGAGACAAATCCTTCATAGTGTTAAAAAACTGAATAACAAGAATCAAAGTACAAGATTAGATCAGCGAAATTTAGAGTCACAGAAAGGGGGGAGGAGAAAGAGAAGGAGCATTGCAGAAGACAAATGCTAAACAGTATTGGCAGTTGGATTTTTCACACAGCCTCTACCTGGAAAATATATTGAATGCAAAATAGAACAAAAAAAGTAAGAGAGAGGAAGGATTACTGATCTGGGTGAAAAGTACTAGCGCTAAGGACAGAAATAGCTTTCTGATGGCCCTTTTGACAATTTTAAATGTTCATTCAAGTGCTTCGGCTGCTAATTTACCCCTACAGCAATCACCACTCCATTCCTTCCCCCCCATTCCTCCCACTCTGGCATGGAAACAATTAATGAACTTACTTTTTGGACAGTCTTTTCATGCTTGGCACTCTCACCGACAGAAAACGTTAATGATGGAAACTTTAAAACTGCCTGCTAAATCTGCAGAGAGCTGAACAAGGGATGAAAGTGCAGAGGGATGAAGAGGTATAGGTGGGTAGGAGGGAGCCAGATAGTATCTTATGTACCTGAGATCAAGACAGGGAACATCAATCCAAAGTGTGCATCTAGTCCAGTGCTATATCCAACAAGATATTGTGTGAAGGAGACTTGAACAAGAGAGCCATTTGCTGGAATCCTGTTAGTTAGTCCTAAGTCCAGCAAAAAACATTAAGATCCATGATAGCTACCACCAAATACTTGAAGGGATGCCATGTAGAAGATGGAGTGTGTTTGCTTTCTGCTACTCCAGAGGTTAGAACATAAACCAATGGATTCAAAGAAAAGAGATCCAAGCTGAACATTAGGGAGAACTTCTTTACTGTTCAGAATTGTTCAACAATGAAATAACTACCTCTGAGGGTGATGGACTTTGCTGGTCTTTAAACAGAGGTTGGATGGACATCATTCAATACTGCTTTAGTTGTGTATTCCTGCATGGCAGGGAGTTGGACTACTTGGCCCTTGTTGGTTCCTTCCAACTCCAAGATTCTATGATTCTATGACTCTACTATTGAATGATGAGTCAATACATTGGGAAATCCCATTATCCAGTGGGCTCACTCTAGTTAGAACCAATAATATGGGTCAGGTTATTGGTTCTTGCAACTTGATGTTCACAGATGACTCTTAATATGGTGGTTGAATTTGAATACCATTTTTAATTGCCATAGATGGAGTCAGCCTTTATGAATGTGATTGATTTTATCACATTGCTAGGCAGAGAAATCATAAGCCACAATCCTGTTGGTGTCTCGCACACATATCTGCAAATTACTTCACACACATGGTTGTGCTTTTTTGGCTGTTGCACAGTGGATAGATTAAATTCATGCTTTCATAAATAGAGATCTATACATGTAGCCATTTTGCATGTTGCTGTGTTCTTGGATGACGTCTAACTTCTCACCAGTGTCTTTGATGTACGTATCACTTGATTCACTAGAATTGAAGAAAAAGCCAGTGTGCATTCTTCATTGCAAAAAGGAGCCGAGCAGACCTGGGATTGGTTGCACAGTATTACTATTTTGGTTATGTGGTGCAACCACCATATAAATATGTGAGTGCAGATTTACATTATATGAACACAGTGTCAGATCTCAACTAATACATGCACCACACATTATGTAACCTCACAGTCAGTCATATAAACTGATTGTTAGAACTGAGTATAAATTTATTTATTTCCATTGTGCAGAAGACAGTGGAAAAAAATAGTAAGAGAGAGAAAGAGAGAAGGAAAGAAAGAAAGAAAGAAAGAAAGAAAGAAAGAAAGAAAGAAAGAAAGAAAGATAGATAATGGATCATTTCCATTACCATTTAATTTATCATCCTTCAGCATTTTGTGTCCATCTCAGAATGCCTGTCCAAGGACAGTATGCTATGCATGTCTACTCAGGAGTAAGTCTTACTGATTTCATTGAGATTTAACTCCCAGATGAGTTAGCAGATGCATAACAGCAGCTTTCTCTGCATTTCACTGTGCAGTGTTTTCTCCAGTGCAGCAAAGAAGGGTCCAGAGGAAAAAAAAAATATAATCAGAGAACAACAGAGCTTAGCAAAGTTAATTTTATGGACTCCTACTTCCAGAATCCCCTAGACATCATTCTGGAAGCTGAAAGTCCCAAAAGGTGACTTTTCCAAGCTTTGCCTATAAGAAAGCAAATCAAATGGCTGCGGCAAATTCCAACTTTGTCTATTTCAAAATTAATTTTTCATATTGTCCAATGTAAATCAGAATGCTGGTGGAGTAGAATGTGGAAGGAAATATGCCCTTGGAGCAAGAATGAAACAGAAGAGACTTTGCTTCTCTAATTCTAAATGCTATTATATAATATAATTTGTTATCGTTAACTGCCTTCATAAGTTGAATAGATAGGGTGATATAATATAATAATTAAATATTATTATTGTCAAATGATAAACCTACATGTGGGAAGAGCCATCAATTCAAACCAATCAACCTGAGCCCAGCATTTATCACAACTGATGAAAAAATTAGATGGAAAATTAATTAATAATAAATATGATATGTTTGCAAAGGTTAGTGATCTGTCTTATGCATTCTGCTTAAGACCTGCAGGGGGCACTCTTGCCCTAGTCCATGGTCAAACTATAGTGCTCATGCAACTCTTTTTGCAAACTACCTGCATGATTAAGAATCTTTCTTTTTCTCTCCTTGCTTCCTCCCAGTTAGGGGAACATCAAATGGGCTTTGCTGCAAAATGCTTTTACAGTGAGGAATCGAGGAACCCAAGTGGAGTTTTCATCCATCTGTGGGTGAGGCTTTGCTGACTATCGGCAGGCATAATTATTTAATGAAGCAAGGAGCTGCTATTGATTTTGTGACTCTGGATGAAAATTAGAAGCCCAGGTATAATTGTCCTTAAACTTTCAATTTATCATTGCTAATGACCCTTGCCTCTTAGACCTATGCTAATGGAAAATGTGATGTTGGCATCTCACCTTCCAAAGATGATCTCAGCTTGAGAGGGGCAATTCTCTAAAAATCTAGACTCACAAATCTAGGCTCTGTGGAAAGATAAACTTAACAAAATCACCTCTGGTGTAGCACAGGTGATTTTCCAAGACACATCTATCCCTTCTACAGAGGCAGATATCCAGGAAGCAGCCATCTCTAT
>CM034706.1:4583364-4601934 GCA_020142125.1 Phrynosoma platyrhinos
AAAGCTTGCAAAAAAGCTGAAAAATCAGTCAAAACGAGACATAGGAGTTATACAAGATCATTTACAGGCCCCAAGATGTGATGGTGGGACCCAATAGAGGGCATGTGGGGGAAAGAGAAGAATCAATGTCCACCTCCTTAGCAGATATCCACTCTTGCCTTAGCTTACCCTACCTCAAAAGCTCATTGTGAGGAGGAAGCCTAAAAAACCATGACTCCCGTCTTGAGTTTTTTTAGGAAGGGCAGAACAAAAGTATGTTAAATAAAGCACACATTAAATGAAGCTTAAAATATTAGAAAGAGTAGGCAGCCCTTGGCAATGATGGGAACTTGATATACTCTTAATTTAATAGGAATGGATGCGAAGCCAGGTGAACCAATCTCATGCTCCATTATGTTTCCATGTTAAGGATCCTGGTTAGACACAATCCCCCACTGTTCCCTCCCACATGCAGTGTGTTATCCTTGCATGTCCCTGTCTGCCTCCCATCCCTTGGACCTTGGGAAGTGTACTGAGAAGGAACCAATTAAGCCTTTTCAGAGCTGACTTCAGCTCTGATGAGGCATTTTTGAATGGCAGACTCACAGAACGGAAAGAACATCTACTTTTGGGTTCCCATTTAAGAACTTTCTCATTGCTCTTGCCATTAATAAGGCTATTAACAGAGGGTTGGAGAAGTGAGACCTATAGACTACATGAGACAATGGGGAATTTTTTATACACCCAGTACTCCCTTCAGAACTTTGGAGAGAATGGAGAGAATTTATTAAATTTTTAGGGTTGCAGTGGGAAAGTGCAACCCTCCAAGACCCCCCTAGAAGGGCCAATGTGCCCCACTACCACCACCACCACCAATAGTTGCATTAATCGATCCTTTAAGAGTAGAACTACACTTGGTCCATCTGATGTTATGTGCGTCCAGGTTTTAAAACAGCAACTTGCTGAGTCAGCTCTCTCCTGCCAGTTATCTGGATCCATTGGATGAAACTGAGGCTGACTTGGCCAAATCATGAAAAGGCATGACTCACTAAAAAAGACAATAGTGCTAGGAAAAGTAGAAGACAGTAGAGAGGAAGACCACATGTCAGATGGATAGATTCAATCAGGGAGGTCACGGGCCTAATTTACAGGACTGAAGCAGAGCAGTGTTGGACTATGATTCTGGACACCAGGATTCAATTCCCTGCTTGGCCATGAAATCCTACTGGGTGGCCTTGGGCAAGCCACATACTCTCAGCCTAAGGGGAAGCTAATGACAAACCTCCAGAGGATGAGATCTTGGAGATGCCTCACCTATAGGGCTGACTCAAGGGCAGTTGACACACACATCTCTTTATGAGCTTTATTATTATTATTATTATTATTATTATTATTATTATTATTATTATTATTAAGTATTTATACCTCGTTCTTTAGCCAAAGGCTATCAGAGTGACCTACAAATGTTTAATTAGACATTTTCCTGCCCTCAGGCTTACAATCTAAAAAGACAAGACACAAAAGGAAAAGGAAATGATGGTGGGGAAGGGGAATAAGTCCAGCAGATCCTCTCTCCCTCTAAAGCCTGGACCAAAGCAGATGGACTGGAGAGTGGGCCCTTCTTCTTACTGTGGCTAGGCCTGATGGAGCTAGCCTGCCTTCTCGCCGATGATGGTGGATACAGGGAGGACCTAAGTTGCATCTCTGAGCTTAGAGGCACTCTTGCACAACATCCCAAGAGAGCACGGCTAAAGCAGACCCAACCTGGGAGAGTGCTCTCTCCAGCAACACCTACAAAGAGCCTGTGAGCTTGGACAACGCTACCAGCAATGGCCTCTGCCCGGTGCTGCCAGGAGTCGCCAGCCTGGGCAGATGGCACTGCTTTATAGTTAGTTAAGACCTTTTAGACTTGCATTTTTGCAAGCAGCAGTAAAACATGCAACACCCAAAGCTAGACCCCAATTCTGACTGCCCATGAAACAGATAGAAGGCTGGATTTCACAAAGAGGACTTGCAATACCAGCCAAGTTTGCCACTGGTATCTGAAAACAAGAAATTGTTGGCACCACATTAGAGAACAGGGAACAGGATCCAGCAGGGTCCAACATGTCTACAACAGTGGTGGCGAACCTATGGCATGAGTGTCAGAGGGGGCATTCAGAGCCCTCTCTGTGGACAAGCATGCTGTTGCACCAGCACAGAGTTCACCAGAGTTTGTTATTACAAAACCAGAGGGAAGTGGCACTGTGTTAAATAAGTGGGGTTTGGGTTGCAGTTTGGGCACTCATGGCTGATGCAGACTGACCTAAAGGGCCAGCCTGGGGGTCGAGTTGGGGTGGGGTGACTGCATGCCCTGACTCCACTCCAACTCTATCCCGATGCCATGTGCTCAACCACATGGCACGTGGTGTCAGAGTGCCCCATTGGCGCAGCATGCAGACATGCTGCACCAAAGGGGCGCAAAAGAGCCAGTGAGGCAGCTCTAAGGGTGGCTTTTTGCCATCCCAAAAAGATGCAGCAAAAAACCAGATCAGGCCTACAGCATGTGGTTCCTGCAACCCTGATCTGGCACTCCCTTATGGGCTGTTTTCATCAGCCTTCAGTCTCTAAAAGGTTCACCATCACTGCCCTAAGACCTTCTGCAGAGGTCCTTCTATCTGTCTCACTACCTTCTCATACTTGTTTGATGGGAACAAGGGAACAGGGCCTTCTTCTGCATGCTCCCAGACTTTGGAAATCCCTCCCTGGAGAGGCCAGGATGGCCCCATCCTTGCTCTCCTGTCAGTAAATTAAAACATTTTTATGTGATTTAGCTTTTAGAAACTGACTGGAGTGGGGATTTAATACAGTGCAATGCTGTTTTCAAGGTTTGAATAGTCCTTTCATGAATAACTTGTTTAATTGTCTTTTACATGACTTCTATTTTTATTGAAGTAAGTGCATACTTTTTAAATCTGTATTATTTAAAAAATAAGTGCTAAGTTGCCTTGATTCCTTTTATTTGGAGAAAGGCAGGACATACATTAATAAAATAAAAAAATAATATCGGTAGTTGTTTGAAAATGACAAAATGTGTATGTTTTACATCCGTATTTACGCAGACTCAGGGAGAACACATCACCCATGATGCAGTGTAATGATTTACCAAGCAGACTTGTCAAATGAAGAGGAGTGCAAACATGAACAGACAGATCAATTGTTTCATGGAAATCCACTCCTCAGAAGCAGAAATAAGATAATTATGTGTTTCTGAGGGTAGGAAACTAAAGATTTCCAAACTGTCTTGAATGATTTTGGAGCTGGCAAAGCTCAAAAGAGATAAAAGTTCTTATGTTCACATTGAAGACTCATGGCTGCATTTTGTCAAGAAGCATTGCACCAAGAGACAATGTATAATTCCAGATGAGCTTTGCATATTCTATTGGGTGTGCAGGTCATGTTTCCATGCATGCTGTATTTCTCCATTCCATCCACTTCTTTTTGTAACTCATAAGAGACAAGATCCGAAGTGGGGAGAATTAAACATATCCAGTGGATCACCATGAGAAAGGAGGGTAGTCCTATGGAGCTTAGCACCAAGGTTACCGAAATGTCCAGCACGATATAATATATTCTCCTTTCCTGATCCGTAAATCAGGAGCTCTTGTTTACTAGTCATTTCCATTTCTGTGCGAGTTTTATCAGCTCCTTGCTGACACCTTACTCAAGAATTCATATTGTGTTTCCAGTGGAGTGTAAAGAAATGCATTGCTTGTGGAAGGGGTGGAAAGCCTTTTCATTACAATTATAAAAGATTTGGGGTTAGAACTCAGGAACCGCCTTCTGGGGATAGGACTACAGTCAGCCCCCTGTTTTTGTGGAGGATCTGTGGAGGATCTCCCTTATGAAAATGGAGATTCAGCAATATTCAAGCTCCATAGGCTTGAATGGGGCATGCCCCCACTGGTGTGTGGCCCATTGATTTTCACAGAGGTTGCCCCTCTGCGAACATGCAAAACCATGGACTTTAAGTCCACAAGAAAAGAGGGGCAACTGTACATTATTGAAGGTGTCTAAGGAGGCATCCACACTGCAGAAATAATGGAGTTTGACACCACTTTAACTGCCATGGATTAATGCTATGGAATCCTGGAATCTTCTCCCCAATACTGGTGGAGAGATGAAAATGAGAAAAGACATGTGAAAGGAGTGTGTGAGAGTAAAGTACTGTACTTTGAAAGGAAAGGCTTCATTCTAAGCAAGACATCTGCATTAGTAAAAGATATCTCTCTCCATGAAGGGCACTTTCCCTTGAGTGCCACTTAAAGAAGTTACACAATAGTCTGGATCAATTCAGCCAAGGTCAAAATAAAAATAAGCCCTGATGCAACTAACTTAATGTTCCTTATCTTAGTCCAATGGGGATGCTGGGCTTGGATGTTCCTGGGGAGGGCAGTTAGGACTTTAGGCCACATGGTCTTATCTGATCAGCTCTCCTAGGTACTTTAGTTGCCTGGCTTGAGTCTCTCTTTGTTCTCTTCACTTCATGTTCTTCCCTGAAGTATTTTATAACTTTCCTAGGAAGTGTATCAAATATCAATAATCTAAGATATTCAGAAGACATCAAAGATTGAACAATTACTAAGAAACGTCAAAGATGAAAGATGAAAGTGCAAAGGCGGGCTTAATGTTGACCATAAAGAAAACAAAAATAATGACCATGGAAGAAATATGTAAATTCAGCCTAGACAATGAGGAAATCAAAATCATTAAAGAGTTCCTTGATCTGGGATCAAATATTGATTGGAATGGTGGCTGAAATCAAGAAATAAGAAGAAAATCAGGAATGGGAATGGGAAGAGTAGCCACAAAAGAACTAGACAGAATCCTAAAGAGTAAAGATCTGTTAACTATAAATCTAAGCATTACAGTTGTCCCTCCATTTTCATGGGGGGATCCGTTCTGGACCACCACCACCCTGCAAAAATGAAAAAATGCAAATATTCAAGCCCCATTATTTCCCTCCTGGCTTCCTATTCATGGAAATTCAAGACCACAGACAGGAAGTCCGCAACATAGGAGGGGCAACTATACAGTTAGATCTTTAAAGTATTATGTGTGAGAAGCTAACACATTACATTTTACATTTTAAATAAAGTTAGTGAAATGATGCAAAGCCAGTGTGATGTACTGCTTTGACTGGGATTCTGGGAGACCAGGGTTCAAATTCCTGCTTGGCTATTGGTAACATTGGCCAAGGTACCACTCTCTCAGTGTTGGAGGAAACAAAAGGCAAATTCCCTGTGAACAAATCTTGCCAAGAAAACTCCATGTTAGGTTCATCTTATGGTCACTATAAGTCAGAAATGACTTGAAGGCACAAACAATAACAGCAATAGAAGAAGCAAGAAAAAGAACAATAGCAATAATATTGAAAGGATGCAGATCCAGAATGGTGCAGAAGTTTGAGATATATAAAGAGGGGGACAGTGGTGTCACTTGGGGCTATGGGGGGTTCAGACCTCTCCCCCTCTTTATATATTAATCATAATTTTTTACGTTGTTGTTGTTGTTGTTGTTGTTGTTGTTGTATTCCTTCAAGTCATTTTCTGACGTAGAATCTTTCCTTTTCTATTTTTACACTGCTTTTACGTGCACTGAGCTTGCTTCCTCCTTCACTCGGTGTTTGTTCTTATTGTAATACAATGCATTGTCTGGTTTGGGGGGGGATTCTTTTGTACAGTGAAATGGTATCAGAACCTACCTTGCACTTGCACCACCTGTTTATTTTGTCTTTCCATGAATAACTTAGAATTCACAAGGTTTCATCTTTGATCCGCTGTTTGGTGTACATCTACTCCCCAGACCACTTCATTCATTCACCAGTCTGATTTACAGCTCTGATTTTGCCAGTTGTGTGACATATCCATCTTATTTATGTCATCTGCCTTTCACTTCGAAGGCTAAGCATATCCATTTCCAGCTCCTTGCTATGATCTGCTTCATAATTTTTCTAAACCACTTATAGGTAGGAGGAAGTGTATTGAAATGATATGACAAGATAAAAATGTCTCCCAGAGACCCAACCTTCAACATGGGAGACAAGTTGACAAGGAAACAGGACTGGCAAATGCCTGATGCTTGAATGCTGCAGAAAAAAAGCCCAACAGTCACTTAGACTGCATCTGCATTGCAAAAATAATGCCATTTGACACCGCTTTAATTGCTATGGCTCCATGCTATGGAATTCTGGGATTTGTAGTCTGGTGAGATGCTTAGCCTTCTCCGTTAGAGACCTCTGGTGCCACAATAAAACACAAAATCCAGGATTCCATAGGATGGAGCCATGAACTTTAAAGCAGTGTGAAACTATTAATTCTGCCTCTCTGCGGGTTTCCATGGCCGATCAGGGATTTAAACTCCAGTCTCCGGGTGTTACAATCCAACACACAAATTGCTACACCACACTGGCTTTCTCATAGCCACTACAGTTAACATTGCTCAAAGTGGCTGTGAAAAACACACATTGGCATCCATACTTGTGGCTCCCAAATAACATTCATTCCCAGTCCAGCTCCAATGACAAACCAGTTCAACAATCTGTTCCAATTCTCTTTAGACTTGGAGGAGAAAAAGTTGCTGAACTGGCGTTTACTTGCAAAATTGGTCCTATGAAAAACTACTTGATGATAGAAATAAAGTCTTCACAGGGTGCTTAACAACATAATTGTGGAGCACTCTCCACTTGAAATTTTGATATGGTGCCAAAATTGGATTCTTTTCAGCACCTAGCCAAGAAAACCACTTTTTATTAATGTCTTTAGACTGAATTTATTTTAATTGTGCTTGAATATGGGGTTTCATTATTGTGGCCTCTAAGACTTTTTTCTAATCTTCTTATTAAATTTAATATTTAAAATATTTTAGGGGTTTCATCTGGAATTGTTTTGAATTGGTTGTTTTGTCTGTACACCATTCTGAAATCTCACGATGAAGAGTGGGATATTGAGAGTCAGTGTTGCATAGTGTATTGGACTAGGACTCTGGGAGGTGAGGGTTCAAATCCCTGTTGGATAGGGTTGTTAAAACTTTCTGTACTTTTAATGGTTGTGTAGAAAAGGAAATTTCATCAGGTGTTGCCTGTCATACAGCATCTAGTGAAATTTAGTCTTTCATATAACCATCAAGGGTACAGGAGCCTTCTCCAGTTTTCCATCTGGCAACACTACTGTTGGTCCATGAAAACCCATTGGGTGACATTGGGTAAGTCACACTCTTCTTTTGGCCTTGGAGGAAGGCAATGGCAAACCCTCTCTGAATAAATCTTGCCAAGAAAACCCCATGATAGAGTCACCATGAGTCAGAGTTGACTTGAAAACATGCCAGAATAAGAATGTTTTAAATTTTATTGTTAAAAATATTTTTATTGAATTTTAAAAAGGAAAAAACGAGAATGACAAACAAAACAGTAGCAAAACAAATCACAATAAAACCTGTACTAAACAAATAATGCTTTGATGGCATCTTCCTCCCTGGCAGGGGGTTAGACTGGATGGCCCTTGTGATCTTTTCCAACTCTATATTCTATGAGTCTATGAAATAGAACAAAAAAGATTTCCACCTTATACCTACCAAAAGTACATAGCGCTATATATCATTATCACTCCCTCCAACTTAAACAAACTTCTGACTTATAATAACTCTATCAAAGGGTTTCTAAACTCTAAAATCATTATAAATACCACCCGAAACTCAGTCAAATTATACTTTTATCCATTTATAAAACAAAATATAATAACTATACACCTACTCATTCCTATTCTAACACTGCTTGAGTCGTACGCTAACACTACTCGAGTAGTAGTGTTGCCAAATCTATAGTCAACTATCTTAATTCTCACCCCTCAAACCTATGCCCATTAAATTCCCTTCTGTTCTTCTCAAATATTCCACATATAAGTTTCAACCTCTCAGAAAATAAAATTAAAAAAAAATCTCTGGGCTATATCTTAATAAATCTGTTAGTTTATCAATTTCTGTTCTTTCCAATACTTTTTTCAACCAAACTTTGGTTTCTGGCTTATTAACTCTTTTCCAATGAAGAATAATAAATATAGGAAGCCAGGAAGGAAGACTAGGGAACAGGCCTGGTGTTGCCCAGGTTGTATCTGAACCTTCATGCATTGGAGGGGGAGGAATCTGGAATGAGTTGTGGTGTTTTTGTGACCCTCATTGAATTCCAATGTACTGAGTGTGAACAATAGAGTTATCTCGTCTTTTTAGATTATAAGCCTGAGGGCAGGGAACTATCATTAATCCACTTGTAAGCTGCTCTCATAGCCTTTGTCTGAAGAGTGGGGTATAAATACTTCATATTATTATTATTATTATTATTATTATTATTATTATTATTATTATTATTATTATTATCTGCCTGGATAGGATTATTGGAGTAAGAGTTAGAGGTAGGGATTTAAGGACTCCCATTGAGAATCCCATTGTCTGTGCCAAATGGGCCAACCTACTGATAACCAGTTGACATTACCTCTTGTCATCATGGTTTGCTAAAATAAATAGAAATGGCATGGCATATCTTCCCTTGTATTGTGTTATCTGTAACAAAGAAGAATTCTAAGAGTAACAACAATAAATTTCTGGAGCAATGTTTTTTCTGAGCCCAATTTATGTCTGTTAAAAAAAATATCCTCAAAATAGAAAAAGGCCAAAATTTTGGGATAATTTTGCACCTATGGGTCTCAGTAGTTGCATGTGGCTTAGGGGAAACTTTCCTTACTTCTCTCCAAAGGCATCGATATACAGAACAGGAAAGAACTAGACAAAAATACAGATCAGGAAAATCTGGGGGGAAAAAAACAGCCAGGGATTTTTAAATAGTGGTTTTTGGGGGTTTTTTTGCCTCTTCAGGTTTCAATGAGTGCCTTCATTAGTTAGATATGAGATGTCAAAATAAAATAAAATAAAATAAAATAAAATTCTGTAATAAGGTGACCTTTTTGTGGAGCTAGGGAAACAAAGGATGAGCTGCAGTATTTACCTTATTTTCCTGAGTATAAGACTACTTTTTAACCTGCAAAATCTGTGATTAGAGTGGGGGGGGTCGTCTTATATGCCGGGTATAAGGATAAGGAGGATAGGGGTGCTAAAACTCTATATTTTGACTGGAAGAATGGGGGGTCGTCTTATACATGGGTCGTCTTATACGCCGGAAAATACGGTACTTACCTTTTTGTTTTATTATAAAGAATGTGGCAGGGTGGATTTATCCTCCTGAAGAGCCAAAGCAGCCTTCTCTAGTCTGTTGCCCTTCGGGTGCTTCCAACTACTGTGGCAATGTCATCTGGGGATGATGGGAAATGCAGTACACCAGGGGACTACATATTTCTTCTACAGACTCAATTCCCTTCTCCCTAAGTCCTGTGCTTATCTCTGTATATGTCCTGGTAATGGGAACAGAGCCCACATAACCTAAAGGCACCAGATCCCATCTGAGTTTGGAAATTAAGCAGGATCAAACTTGGTTAGTACTTGGATGGGTGTCCACCAATGAATAACAGGTGCTGTATGCTATACTGTAGGAGAAAGAAATGGCAAGACCATCTCTGAGTATTCCTTGCCTAAGAAAACTCTATCAAATTCACTGGGTCACCATAAGTCAATAGGTGATTGTAGGGACATTCAAAAACACACAGTGGGACAAGGGATAGACAAAAGAAAGCCTATCTTTCTTCCTTGAAATGCAGCACAAGGGAATTATTGCTCTGAACAATGTTTGGAGATATGAGGAGTGCAAGAAGCTGGAAGGACTCACCAGAGTAGAACTTCCATACTCAAGGGAAACTGGAGTGATAACATCAGTCAATCCCTTTTCCAAGTACTGACTAGGACTGCCCCTGCTTAGCTTCCAAGATCTGCCAGAATCTGGTACCTTCAGGATATATATGTCTCTTATCTTAGGACAAAAGAGGGTAGACATTTAGGGCCATTGTGAAGTCGTAGGCTTTCATGGTCGGCATCCATAGTTTTTTTGTGGTTTTTTTTTTGGGCTGTGTGGCCATGTTCTAGAAGAGTTTCTTTCTGACGTTTTGCCAGCATCTGTGGCTAGCATCTTCAGAGAATGCTGAAATGGAAAAGCATGGGTGTATATATACTGTGAGACCCTGGGTAGGGAGGAGTGGTTCCCAGGTGAACTGTGTGTTGTTCTGTGTTGAATAGGTATTGTTCTCACAGTATATATACACCCATGTTTTTCCATTTCAGTTTTCTCTGAAGATGCTAGCCACAGATGCTGGCTAAACATCAGAAAGAAACTCTTCTAGAACATGGCCACACAGCCCGAAAAAAAAAAAACACACAAAAAAAAAACCTATTTAGGGCCATTGTTGACTCATCCAGCCCCATGTAGGCCAAACCCTTGAGGATCAAGAACTGATGTTTCCAGTAAGTTTCATCATGTTGTTGGCTGTTTTGAGACACCCCCCCTAAAAACAATTATGATCGAAAACTACCTCATAGAGTCTCATTTTCTTGCCCCCAGAGATTGGTCATCTACAAGGAGTGGATTGAGTTGGGGAGGGGCTGGAGAGGACGAGGGGCTGCATAGGACCCCTCCAGGCCTAATGTGGCCTATGTGCCACATGATTCCCATATCCATCTTAGGAGATGCAGAAAGGTAGCTTTCTTTTCTTGATATGCATCTGTTAATATCCATGTAATACTTTCCACCTCTCTTAAAAAGGCAGTCCTGTACTCATGGGGGATGGTAGAGAGGTTAAGATCTGCCTTGTTAATTTTCCGTTCTTTTCAATGTGCTTATTTGTGCATCAAGCCCTAAACCTATAAAACCTTGAATAGGTACAACATTTCATGCACTACAGACCCAGGGTGGTACCAAATGAATAAAGCCAGTGAGGATTCAATAGGTGATTAAGCTGTCATGTATGACTGCATCATGATACTGCTGCTCTGGGTTTGCTTAACATCCATTCATGCTCCCTGGTTCCCCAATTGGTAAGAATTTTCAGGCACTGCTTTTTATAAGACCTGTTTCTTTGTTAAGAGTGAAAAGGTAGAGAGATATAATAATTTTTGTTATGGCTTGTTTACACATGTACTAGCTGAACCGATGGGATGACACAAAGCCATTTTCCAAAAGCAAGACTCTCAGTTGACTGGAGGGCACTGGCTTCTCTTCCTTCAGCAATAGTGTAGTGGGGACAGGGATTGGAAGGCTGGGACATAGAATCTCACTATTACAAGGCCCTACAAGTGCAATCTAGTGCAGAACTCAATACAACTATACCATTCCAGAAAGATGCCCATACTACATTGGGATTGCCTAGCATGGCTTTTTGTGTACAGTTACATAGTTATTGCAGTATGCAATTCTTTTGTTTAATATCAACTTTATGCAGTTGTCCCAAGACCCCAATGCCAGCATCTTGTTGTTGTTGTGTGACCTCAAGTTTTTTCTGACTTATTGCAACCCTAAAGGATCCAATCATGAGGGTTTGTTCAGAGGGGTTTGCCTTTGCCATCCTCTAAGGCTGAGACCTGCCTAAGACCATCCAGTGAGTATCTACAGCTGAGCAGGGATTCGCACCCTGGTTTCCCAGAGTGCCAGTCCAATACTAAGATCACTGCAGCCTGATGGATCTTATTAGAGACATCATACTTGCATGTGCTCTGTTTCTATTTTTTGTTTTTAAAGAACGTGGAGGTATTTATTTATTTATTTATTTATTTATTTATTTATTTATATCTGGCATTCCCCCCAAATTGGGACTCAAAGAGGCTTGTGATTTGAAAGAACAATACAATTAAAAACATACAAAGACAGCATTAAAACAGAATCAAACTATCTGCAGTATTAAAACCAGTTACTCTTCAAAAAAAAAAAAAAAAAAAAAAAGGAATAAAATACAATTAAAAATATAAAAAGCTCTTTAAAACAGTTTAGTTAAAACCTTACTAAACTATACAGTTTAGTAAAGACTTCCTAGCTTTCTGTTTTATAAACCTGTCTGAATAAAGAGGTTTTTGCCTGGTGATGGAAGGACAACAAGGAGGGACAGCCACTGAGAAGACCCTCTCTCGTGTCCTCACCAACCGTGCTTGTGATCTGGGAGTGGCAGATCAGAGTCATGACAACCGTACGCTGTGGCCCCAATCCTCCTTTTTGCTGCCCCCAAAAGTGTGGCAAAATGATGCTGATTTTGGGGGTGGCAAAAGGCTGCTCTTTCAGCCACGGCGGTAGCTTTTTTGTGCCCTTTTGGTGCAACGTGTTCAAATGCTGTGCCAAGAGGGCATCCTGACACCGTGCACTGTGCAAATGGGCACATGGCATCAGGATGGGGTTGAGGTGGAGTCGGGGTGGCTGGCGTGTAACTGCCCCACCCCAACTCCACCCCCAGGCCAGCCCTTTGTGCCAGTCTGCAAAGCCCCATGGTCTGCAAAATAGCGTGAACCTGAGTCATATAGAGCGTTATTGGTCATATCCATCACTTTGGATTTTGCCCAGAAACAAACTAGCACCCACTGGGGCTGTTTCAACAGAGGCATTGTACAGTCTGTGTAACTTGGCCCAGTTAACAATGTGACTGTAGTCCTTTGGACCAGCTGCAGCTGGCATTTCTTTCTTATAGACTCATAGAGCTGGAAGTGACCTTAAGGGCCATTAAGTTCTCTTGCTACATTTTCCAAAATTGCTACTGCAGGACTTCTCTTTGCATTGTGATTAGTCAACACCCCATAGCTATTCCATTTCTAAGCAGTGAGAGAATTGAATAAGTGACTGCCCAGGTCATACTCATATGCAACCAATGTCATGACCACTAGAGCACCCCAGTGGATCTTGGTTGAAGATGTCCTCAATGAGATGCTTCTCCAATCCCCTCCATTCTCAGGTTTCAGGGGAGCTTCAGCAGAATTCAACAGGTGGAGCTCTTGTGCTATGCACATCTAAGTAGGACCTCAGGCCAAATGTGCAACCAATGCACAACAATATACAGTCAGGCTTCCATATCTATGGATCCAAGCATCCACAGTTTGAAAATATGAATAAAATATTAGAAAAACATGGATTTTGCTATTTTATATAAGGCACACCATTTTACTATGCCACTGTAATAAAGCATCCATGGATTTTAGTACCTGTGTGTGTGTGTGTGTGTGTCCTGAAACCAAACAGCAGCAGATACCAAGGATCTACTGTACATGTGTGAACTCATATGCAACATGCAACACACATCCATGTGTGTTAATGCCTGTTTTACATCAAACAAAACTGCTGTTGAACCACGTCTGTAGGGTAACTTAATACCTGCTCCAGGCACAAACACAATTTCAGCACAGATATTATCTGTCTCCCCTGTTCCCTCTAAGATTAGCTGCAATCAACTCAAAGCTGGATAGTAGATTTCCCCAGGAACAATATATTATTGTAAGCTATATCTGTTGTATTGCAAAGTATTTGAGAGAAGTCCTGAACAGGGAATTAAGACCTATTATCTTTACAATTTAAGCTGATACAGCATTTAATAGTTGATTCAATGGATCAAGTCTAGTTGAGAATAAGCAATAGGATCCAGGCCACAATGTACTTTCTGTCAAGTTACAGATTTCAAAATACATGTTTCTGCATTGTACATGTTTTATGCATCATATATATTATATATACATAGCAAACATATTTGGAATATGTTTTTTTCTTAAAAAACAAGGGCCATCAGAACATTTCAACTATTGTAAAACCCACTGTAAAACTATTTACATATTTATCTGAGAGGTATAGAACTCTGAGTGACCACACACATTTTGCAAAGGATGAGATTCTCCATTTTCATAGTTATCTGAGAGATTCAGAACTCTAGTGGCCACAGACAAGATTCTCCATCACATTTTCATGTTCAGTAGAAGCCAACTGGACCAGCAACTGCATTTTACCACATCATTGATAATGGAACTGCAAGCTTGTAAAAATTACTTTTTAGACTGGCAATTCTTGAATCCTCCAACCACTGATGGGTGGATTCTGG
Organism: Phrynosoma platyrhinos; assembly: GCA_020142125.1. Taxonomy (NCBI): domain Eukaryota; kingdom Metazoa; phylum Chordata; class Lepidosauria; order Squamata; family Phrynosomatidae; genus Phrynosoma; species Phrynosoma platyrhinos. The sequence continues at coordinate 4,597,377 of CM034706.1, forward strand.
GACTAATGGTAGGTCTAATTCTATCAACCCAAATTGTATCAGAATTTTAGTGATCAAATTCCTGAAACCTCCCTAATATGGGACGGTCTCTTTACTCTGGATCCTCCTATACTGTCAAACAAGATCTTCCTAATTATATTGAAATTTTTCTCAGTGTCCTGGCTGGAAGAAAACCATTTGGAAACTGCAGATGGTGTGAGATGCTACACCCCAAACCTTGCCCAGATAGTTGAATGATGTGACCATTTTCTTGTATCATCTTTATTGGCTATTGATTCATGTTTGGGTGAAGCGCTACACTAACAAGAAGAATCTGAACACTAACAAGAAGAATCCTGCACTGACATGAAACTTTGCAGTTTTGGGCGTATTCTACACAAAATTCACCGGTGATTGTTTTGCATGAAAAATGTCATTGGCTGCACAGAAAATGCTGTTTGTGGCACAAAAATACTGCATGCGAAATTTGCACAGATTACATCTTCAACTGCGAATACTCTTTGAAAAAGGCACAGTTTTTGCAGCAGAAGAAAATTGCTAAACTTACTTGTTTCATTCAGGAATAACATTAGTAAAGAATTATACCCATAAGACTTCCCATCAAATAAGATGGTCAGCCACTGTAAGATTGATGATACTCATGGGGGGAGAACCTAGCAAAACAAGGGATGTATTACTGTAGAGAGAGTCTCCCAAAGGGCACCAGCACCAAGATTCATGATATCAAAGTAGAACAAGAAATCAGATCCCCTGCTTCAGGTGTACATTAAGCCTTGGGGAATGGATGGAACCCATCAGCATGATAGACATTAACTGGAGAGTTTCCTGGTTCTCTGGAGATGGATCAGGTCACCATTTATGGGTTCTAATTGAAAACGGCATGAGCCGATAAAGTCTGACCTCTGATGTCAGGTTCAATTACTCAACAAATGTTGTCAGTTCAGCTAAATCCATCCATGCAAATATGGCTGCTAATTGGGGAGGAGGCATCTCCAGTGGCCTGTTTCCTCCATTGCAAGACTCCTTATTTCCAGCAAACCCTCTTCCCAGTTGCTAATGCAGAACTAATTGGCATATGACTCAAAGCACCTGGGCTTTGGAAACAAGAAAAATGCAGGAGGAGGAAGAAATTAAACAGCTACAATTAATTATGTTTGCCTCTGTAAGCCTCACTTTGGTACTTGGAGACTTCCTCACTGGCCCATGCTCTAATTGTTCACCTTTCTCCCCAGGAATAAGACAAAGCTTTTATAGAAATTAATTCAAATGAACTTGATTAAAGCTCTATCATTTCACCCCGTAGCTGGTCTGTTTGAGCAGGTGCTGCAGCAGCCACAAGAAAACCATTGCTATGCTTTGCTGTAATGTGTGTTCCAAAAAATAACCAAACAAAAAACTCCCAAAACAAACAAATCAATCAAAACAAGTACATAGCACACAAGCTGTGTTCATATATAATGTCCCCACATACCTTGGTTCTTATTTGTGATATTTCCTTGTGACTTCTTTGGATAAAAATATGTTGGAGTGTTTTCAGAAAGTGAAGGAGTTATGGAAGCCACTTCCCTAATTCCCCCATTATCCCAATGCTGCATACCTTAGATGTCATCATATTTGGCAGTGGAGCAAAAGGAAAGATGGTGACCACAAGTGTTCTCTTGCACTCCATCTCTGGATTTTGCCCTCAGTGTGATTGTAGGCTGCAGGAATAGGAGTATGGTGTCTAGATCAAGGGAAGTAATTGTGCCACTCCACTGTGCTTTGATCAGACCTCATCTGGAATAGTACTGTGTTTAGTTCTGGGTACCAGAATTCAAGAAGAATATTAACAAACTGAACATGAGCCAACATTGTGATGTCAGCTAGAAAAGCCAACATGATCCTAGGTTGCATCAATAGGAATATAGTGTCTAGATTAAGGGAAGTAATAAGTACTACTCTATTCTGCTTTGGTCAGGAATACCAAATACTGAGCACCACAATCCTACTTTTTTCTCCCTCTGAGGCTGGATGATGGTGAAAAAGGTAAGCCTAGCTGCATCTGGCCTAGCCAGAGGAAGAAGAAGAGCCCTCCCTCCATTTCATCTGCCATCATCCTGGCCCAGAGGGAGAGAAAAACCACTGAACTTGATCCCCTTCCCCACCACCATTTCCTGATCCTTTTGTGTCATGTCTTTTTAGAATGTAAGCCTGAGGGCAAGGAAATGTCTAATTAAAAAAGTAGCTCTGAAAACCTTTGTAGCTGAAGAGTGGGGTATAAATACTCCAAATAAATAAATAAATAAATAAATAAACCCAACAAGGATATTGAGAAGCTGGAGTATGTCCAGATGAGTGGGGCAAAATGGTAAAAGGTCTGGAAACCATGTCCTGTGAGGAGAGGTTTAGGGAGCTGTGTATGCTTAGCCTGGGCAAAAGAAAGTTAAGGAGAGCCACGATAGCCGTGTTTAAATATTTGAAGGGATGCCCTATTGAGGATGGAGCAAACTTATTTTCTGCCATTGCAAAGACCAGGACATGGAGCAATGGATTCAAGCTACAAGAAAAGATTTCCACCTAAACATTAGGAAGAACTTCCTGAGGGTAAGAGCTGTTAGACAGTTGACTACGCTGCCTTTGAGGGCGGTGGAATCTCCTTTGGAGGTTTTTAAACAGGGTCTGGATAGCCATCTTTTGGGCATGCTTTGATTGTATATCCCTGCATGGCAGGCAGTTGGAGTAGCTGATCGTCAGGATCTCTTCCAAGTCTATGATTTCATAATTTCACATTCACTTTTGTGTGTGTGCGTTTAAAATGTTGCAACAGTATTTTGAAATTTTAGGAATAATGTATTTCTGATAATTAGTCAAATTTCGAAGCAAGCTGTTTCTGTTGACCCCCAACTCGTACTTCTCTCCATATGTTTTGACAATTAGGAAGCATTAAATCATAAAGAATTGATTACTTGTTGTTGATTTTGTTTTTCAGCAACAAGATTAGTAATAACTCAGAACGGGGGGGGGGGAATGGGAGCACCTACAATTTTTCTTGTATTTGGAAAAAAAAAGGGAGATATTGCTTATGGAAAAACTGACTTCTACTGTACAAGATAATAGAAGTGATGAGCCAGAATCAAGCTTCTTTTCAACATGGTTTCACTTTATTCAATCATCAGTAACAGTGGGGAGTTTATACCTCCTCCACAATCACATCTGCATCTATGGAGAGATGTTTTAGTTGAATGGTATGATTATTGTTATTTCTTCATGCTGTAAATCTATGAGCCAAAGACTCAAGATAAACATTAAAAATCTTATATTGGGGAAAGCAAAATACAAGGCCAAATGAGTTTGTTCTATTTAAAAATGGGCTACATTATGTCCCTATGTCATTTCAGTTATTTTTTTTAAAAAAATGCTGTAACAGCAACCTTCATTATGGATAGGAAAACAGAATAATCATAATTATTTTTTCTCAAGTTGAAAAACGGGTTTCCGAACAGCTGGGAAACCCTGTTGGGAAGAATAACAGAGCAGTGGGAATTTTGTGCAGTTTTCTCCTGTTGTTCAATTGTCTCAACCTGTTAGGGGTAAATTGTTCTGCAGAAAGACATGTTTTTTTCCCCCAAACAAAAATCCATAATAATAATAATAATAATAATAATAATAATAAAATTTATTTATATACTGCCCAATGGTTGCCCAATCCGGGCGGTTTACGACATAAAAACAGTTACAATAAACAAACATATCCCTCCCCCCCCTTAAAACAGTATTAAACAGTGACATAGTTAAAAATCCTAAAGACAATATACAAAAGAAAAAATCATAACAATTAAAATAATAAAAACCATAGTATATCATCCCATTGTTACACTACGGGGGAACCAAGGTTCAACTAGAGGAGGGAACAGCCCAGGGCTGGGCTATTTAGTCTGGGAAGGCCTGCCGGAAGAGATCCGTCTTGACAGCCTTTTTGAAGCTGTCCAGAGATGTTAGTTGATGGATCTCATCCGGCAGGTCGTTCCAGAGTCTAGGGGCAACGATAGAAAAGGCCCTCTGGGAGGTCGCGGATAGCCTCGATCTTTGAGGCTCTAAGAAATTTCTCCCAGAGGATTGGAGCGCATGGAGGAGATTGTATGGGAGGAGGCGGTCCCTGATATAGCTTGAACCCAAGCCATTTAGGGCTTTAAAGGTAATAACCAACACCTTGTACTGGGTCCGGAAGCGGATAGGCAGCCAGTGGAGGGACCTCAAAACCGGAGTGATGTGGTCCCTCCTAGATGTTCCTGAAACAAGTCTGGTAGCCATAATTTGAACTAGCTGTAGCTTCTGAATCAAGCACAAGGGTAGCCCCACGTACAGCGCATTACAGAAGTCAAGGTGGGAGGTTACCAGTGCGTGCACAACGGTCTTGAGATCCCTTACTTCCAGAAAAGGGCGCAGCTGGCGTATCAGCCGAAGCTGATAACAGGTACTCCTGAATGTCGCATTAACCTGATTCGCCATCAGGAGCGATGAATCAAGGAGAACCCCTAGACTGCGAACACAGTCACTGGAGGAGAGTGTGACCCCATCC